>CADDXX010000076.1:885546-1075546 GCA_902810485.1 Alauda arvensis | reverse complement strand
GCAACAGAAGAGTAACACAAAAGTAATTTGAAGGAAGCTCATGCAGACTCTTCCATGCAGCACTATCCCCATAAATTGCCCTGTTCTGCTCTGTGGACAGCTCAGAATAATGCATATGGATAGAGCTTTCAAATACCTGAATTTAAATGGATCAGATAAGGAAGGTACCTTAGTGCCCAGTAGCGTTTCTATTATCTGGAAAACAACAAACCACATTCCTTCCTGCTTCCAAATCACACCTCAGCAATGTGCATCACACTTCACTTGTACACATCATTCTATGAATTTGCTCAGGAGTTAGTCCTGCTTGTGTTTTTGTTCTGGCTACACTGATGTAAGCACCAGACAGCAARTCCTCTCTCACACCAGCACTACAGGAATGACCCCTTGTCAACAGGGAGATCTTTAAAACTCCAATTTAAGTGGTTTGGTAAAGGGTCAGAGCAAGAGTGAGGTCAAAAAAAGAAATCACCAAAGCTATTCTGGGCTTCCATCAGTGTTACTGAAACCTGATTGAGTCCAGTCCCCCTGACACGTCCTGGTGACCCCAGAGAAATGCTGCCATGCATTATGGTGTAAAGTATGACAGTGGGATGAAAAAGGTTTAATGGGTACATAAGTTAATATGGTCTTTTGAACAGTCMACTGCCCAGTTAGTTACACTCCATTAGTGGTGCTTCAGAGTGAATCCCAGCAATTCCCTGCTCCCAGCCACCCCCAGCTGCTGGCCCCAGTGCACAGACTGGAAAAGACAACGCAAATGGAAAGCCAAGGAGAGGTGGAGGAGTGTCACAACACCACACTGAAGCTTCCCACAGGAACAGGGTTAGTTGGCACACATGGCACTAGGTAAGTGGTTAACAACTCCTTCTCTGAGTTAGGAACAGAAATGGACCATGGCAGAGACGTGACAACTCAAATTAATTTAAAAACTGCAACGTAATTAACAAGAAATTATACAAGAAAAAAATTAAAGTTATAAAGAAACTTAAGTAACCAAAGACTACAGCAAAACACCATATTAAGACATCAGTTATAAACTYTCTGAATCTCAAATTCTCTTTAGAAAAACGAATCTTACCAAGATTACTAGACAAGACACAGGTTATTGACAAAACACATACTAGCACCACGCTCAAGTTTGCAAACCAGTACCTTATTTTTCTTGATGAATGGCCATAACTTGCCCTTGGATTTGCTACCAAACTTGGGCTCTGACTTGCCATCCCCCCTGGAGTTGGAAAGGCTGGATTCAGACACTGTCCTCTTCATGGGCTGTGTGAAATCCTCAAATTCGACGTCTCCTGGAGGCTCAAACCCTGATTTGAAGGCTTCTATTACCATCTGGGAATCCTGGAATGGGACACACACAAGTGTAAACACCTCAGCTGAGGCTTGACATCAAATTCTTGGCACATCAAGGCAGAACAAGAAAGTTTCTCTATGTGGGACCAACCCTGAGAGTGACCAGGCTCATTCCTGGGAATTCCAGAGCCCAGGATCAATACAAGCCTCAGCACCTTCTGCTGAAAAGGAGTAAGAACTTATGAACTTTACTGGCCAGAAAAGCAAATCACACCTCAGTAAGTGATGAATGACAAAGATTTAAGGTACAGGTTTGCTGGGAATACAGCTGTTAGCAAATCAGAGGAAAATCCCAATAAATACTCCTATAAACAGAGCCCTTGTGTGATCAGTCTGCCACAAGTCAACAAATTGGTGCTGAATGAGTGACAGTAAATGGCTGTAAATGTTTCATGAGCTTTACTCAACAKCTGAGCAGACCAAGGTCACACCAGCAGCCCTGTGCCCTGGTGTGGGAGCCACTGAAGCCACATTCCCTTTTGGCAATTCCTAAATCAGCCACAATCTGCCTGTAGACTGTGTTTTGGCTTTGCTCTTTTGTTTTGGACAGAGGGAAAAGAAAAAAAAGAACAAATCAAAGCCAAACCAATGCATTGCCTTTTTCCTACTCAAGTCTACAAACAAAATTAATTATACATAAGATCAAAGTCAGACCTCAGCTTGCCAAATGCATTTAAATCTAATGGACTCAGGAAAAAAAATATCCTAATAGACTTCTTATCTACTTGTTTTCTTGGGAAGAGAGATTATGTTGCACTCCAACAGCTGTATTCCAAGATCTCTAGAGACACAAATTTCTCATTATTCCCTAGAGAAGAGCATCACTGCCCTGTTATATAAAAAGAACTTGTTGCTTTGRAGGCATTTCACAGGTTCTGTGAATGGCTGCAGGTGAAATGCTGTTCAGCAGAAATCTCCTGGGATATAAACATCTCCAGAGGCAGGGCTCCAAAAGCTGTRCCTCAAGCAGGGTGTGTTGTTCTAACATGGGAATCACTGCCCCAATTCCCCCTTTTCCCACTCAGAGAGTGCTTTTCAGATTCCTGAGTTCCCTATGCTGCTCTCTCTGGGAGCAATTGCTGAACAGAGAGTGGAGGATTCATTTCAGAACTTCAGCCTCAGTTCATGGCTGTGGGCATTGAGGAGCTCAGGAAAGATYCCAGTGTAAAACATGGATGGGAAATTCAAACAGGCAGCAAGACCCATGCTGTCAGTGTTTGAGGCACTAATGTGATCCATGAAAGGCTGGAAGAACAGAGGTTCCAAGCAGGAAGGGAGCAGATCATGCTGCAAACAAAACAGAAAACACATTTGCCCTTGTGGTCACTGTACATCAGGAAGTTCAACTGAAATCTTTATCAGCCTCTCCATCAGAGGTGTTTCTTTGCATCCTGTGAAGGAAAACGATGCTCAGAAATCAAGATTTGCTCATTTAAAGATTGCCAGCAAACCTCAAACCTGCAAAGAAACATTTTACAGGAAGATTTTGCAACAGTTCAGGTAGCCAATACTTAAAATATATTCATTATTATAAAGCTAACTGGAATTAAGTCATTTCTGAAACATTCAGTTTTCTGGCTATGAGATATAGAAACCACCTTTATAAGAATTGGTGATTAAGTATCTGAAATTATGTCCAACATACTTTTAAATAGCAATATTTCAAAATGTAATTATCCTAAGAAAATGAAAGAATATTCCTTAATAAAAAAAAAAAAAACATCCAAAATTTTAAAGTATTGTAGGAAAGGCATTTCTGGGTGTTGAGTAGATCTGGGCAATAATCTGAGCACATCCTGCCTCAGACAAAGCAGCCTGGGACAAGAAGCTGTTTGGTTTTGCTCCGTGACTGCAAAGCTCCTGTGCTGAGCCTGGCCCAGGATCTCAGCCTCCATAAACCTGAGACCAACACTAAATGTGAAAACCAACAGTGCAACACTTACATTCTTCTGATCCACTGACTCTGCAGCCTTTGTTATCTCATCCAGACACTTCCCAATGATGGGGATCACCTGGCGGTCGACTTCTGCAAAGGTTTTCATGGATTCACCTATCCTCACAATCCTCCTCTCCTCCATCTCTTGGATTTTCTGAAATATTACAGGTTAGACATCAAGATTAACTTCACAGTTTCAATTTTCCTCTCCATCACCTACTGTAAAACTTGGGGATTAAATATGTTTTTAAGAACACACTAGGACAGCTGTTCTCAGGAAGGCACCAAGGGATGCTGTTCTCTCAAACATCAAAATGCCATTCTAAAAGTAAGCTCTTTTACTATTACTGGAATTTTTTCAATTAGCTTTTTATGTTAAAAATGCTGATTTGTCAAACCCCAGCTTTAGACTTTTGTAAGGATGGTTCCTAAGGCTTTTAAAATAATTTCTGCAACAAATTCTTTCCTTTTCTRTGCATGTTTGCCAGAAAATATCAGYTCCTTCTCCTCTGGTGACAAGCATGTGACCTGTCCTCCCTTGGAAAGGTTGGTTTCCACTTCTGATGCTCATGACCCATCACAATGGAACAGTCATTTACAAGTTCTCTTCTACTACATTAACCTCAATTCCTTCATTCAAGCACAAACTCAGATCTTCACTCAGAATGAGTCTGATGGCTTTTTTAATTCTTCCTCTGCAGCCTGTCCTTAGGCACCCTAAGACACAATCAGTAGCTTGCTTAAAAAACCCTTTAGATTCACTGCTGCAGAATTATTGTGGCTCACATTTGCACATCTGTGCAGCCTGGCTGGAATTACTGAATTGAACAGGTTATAAAGGGGCTGCTGGACTTTACAGATCAACAATGCCCAGCCACATCCTGCCCCCAACAATGGCAGTGATGCTGTCCCTCATCCCCAGCTGCACAMAGGAGCTGAACAGAGAAAGATTGTGAGCATTCCAAAGGCTGTCCTCATCTGTCATGACCCTTCAACGTCACCTTCCTTGYGTTTTATTGATCCCTTTATAGTAAATGATATATTATTATAATTACACAACATATAATATACATAATAGAGAATAATTACGTATAAACACATAAAATATAATTATATGCTATATATTCTATATAATTATAGAAAATATTATAGAATACATAATTATATCTAATTTATATCTAATATCTAATATTTATATCCCTTTAAATCCAATTTAAGAAATCTAATTTAAGGAAAAGGGCTCATTTATCCTATCACCTCTCAGGGTGGCAGACTGCATGTAAAATTTGCTAAGAATGACCCAAAAAAATCACCAAAAATGTAAAAGTCAGGGTSATAGAACTGAGGTGATGTACAGTGTTCTTGGCACAGGATTATGGGCTGCTCCAGAGCCCTGCCAGTCACCCTTACCTGGAAGATGTTTGGTATGTGTGTGTAGTAATGCTCATGCTGCTCACTGTTGAACTTCTGTAGGGTGGAAGAATATTCAGCTTTGCTGTCTTCTGCCATCTGATGTCTCAGCTGGGCTTGCTGCCTTGCCTGAGGAAATACCAAAAGGAATTTATAATTCAGGCTACACGGGAAGCAATTGCAGTGTGGAACTCCTCATGTTATTATGCAGGAGCACTGGGATCTGAGGCTCTGAAGAGCAGCTTTTGGGTTACTCCTCTTTTGTGAAATATTTAAGGAGCTGCTGCTCCTTCCTGGGATTGCAGTGTGCTATTCCATGAACCATTTGGCACTCCATGAACAACCTCTGCATGTCCAACACCAAAACAAGCTCCCCTCCACCTGCCCACTGGACAGGCTCCTTCCCAGTACATCCATGGACACTCTTCCTGCTCCCCCTGTGCCCTGCTGGATGTCACCTTGATGCTTTCCTCTAAAGAGCTGCTTCCCTGGTGACAAGCAGTGTTTTCTGGGGAAAGGGAAGTGAGAAAAACCCCACAGTTTTGTGTCCTTTTAGCCARTGCAACCATGACAAAACCTCTCAGCTCTGTGCCCTGCCCAGCCCTTTCTGAACACAGCCCTGGCACTCAGCACACAAGGACAGGGGAGCCTGAGCAGCAGCTGAGATGCCTCCCTTCCTATTTTTACCCAGACAGATGATTTGCTTTACTACCCAACATAGCAGAGCACTGGGCAATTAATCTCACTTCTTTCCCTRGAATAATCTGTCCCCAAGTGACCCTTTCATCTTTTCAGATTCCTGCCCTGACAGTGCTGTTCCCAAGGCCTTCTGTTATCTGCTTCCCTGCCCAATATTCCTCCCTTACTGCCTCTCCCATCTGTTGGGTTTAGATGCCTTTTCCTTCCCTGCCTTTGGCCCTCATACAGCAGCTCTTCCTTCTCTTCCCTTCCAGCATTCCCAGTGCCTTCCCCTCACTGARCTCCCCCTCCCTGGCTGGAGCTCTGCTGCTGAATTTCTGAATAATTCCTTAAGAACAAKGCAGAGAAATGCTGCTTTAAAAACCATGTTTCAGGGGACACAACACAGCAAAGAATTTTAGCATATTTTAAGTGGGCTCCCATTAAAACCAGTTCAGAACAGGGTTATTCTTTGAACAGTTCCAAGCAGACAATAGTTTCCTGACAATAAATCCATGGAATGCCAAATCATGGAACGTTTTTGTAATCATAACTGGAAGGTAACACATTCTGCCAGGAGGTTTCAAATCTCAATTTAWAAAGAAGTAGCCTTCCCCCACATTTATTCAAGCTTGCACATCTCACCTAATAATTTATTTCACCTCAATTCAGATATTGCTTCTGCAGTCARTTGTAGGAATTTCACAGATCCCCTTCACATTCTTTCTACAGAAATAATTCAAGCAGAATGAGGAGACACTGGGCACTAAGTGCATCACAGGAGATGAAACAGCAGCATCAAATGGAGAAGAATGTGACCATAACCAAATAAGTGAATSCAATAAAAGACATATTTTCAACTGTGCTTGCTCCCAGGAGTTTGAACTGTCCAAAGGCAAAGGATGAGTGCCTAATTCCAGAAAATTCACCTCCTGCAATCAAATTCCAAGAAGCCACATCCATCATTTCCCTGCCCAAGTGCTATCAAGTTTATTAAACTTTACCATCCACACACTCACATCCAGCTATATGAAATACAAGTGGAAAACAATACATCCTCATGCCACAAACACTGATTTACCAGGAAAGCACAGCCATGGAGAGGCAGGCAGCTGTAAGAATGGTTCACACTCATCTCCCAAGGCTTCCTCACATCCCAGCTGCTGCAGATCAATATCCATTTGTGAGGCCCATCCTCCCCATCCACCTAAGAGGGACCCATTGTCTGAGCTGACTTTACACCAGCCCCACTCCCACTCATGCAGCTGTCTCTCTTAATTCTTTTTTTAAAAATCATTTTAAATAATGCAACTCAGGAATTTGTCCCCTGACTCTATTGTTAGAGCAGAAAAACAAGAAATCCATTATTGCACATTTCCAGGCAGACCCAGCAAGCATTAAAGCCACCAGAGTTCATTTCCATGAGCAAACTCATTGGCTGGAGATGACAAAGTAACTCTGAGCTAAATGTATACAAGAGCAGACACTCAGTTTCCAAAATAATCTTAACTGGCCCCAAATAAGAGGGGGCAGGAGATGAGTAAATAAAATTGGGTGCATTCCAAAACCAGAATTTTTTTGTATGAGAGCCCWAGTGATGCTTTGTTTCCCTTGGCCATTTAATGCATTTGGCAAGCTTCAACTTGCCAAATGCATTAAATGGCCAAGAGACTGTTTAAATATCTTTCCARTGACRTATTTGGATCTYAAAATAAAAATATTTTTTAAAATCTAGAATTTTTTATTACTTCATTTCAGTATGTCACTTCCTCTAACATCATCACTTCTGGTATTAACAGAATTGTACCTTACAGAGACTCCTGCTGAAGCACAGAATGATGAAAATGAGTCAATGATGTTGAGTTTCACATTCAGAGTAAGAGATGCAGTAGCCCAGAACTGCAGAGAGTCACAGAAGCTATTTCAGGAATAATTTATAGCTGGGCTTTACAGAAAATGAAGTTTTGCTCCTTTGCTGCTCACTTGTGCATGCAAACAGCTTCAGAGMAGGWTTTTGGGARCTTCTTAGAGTTAATGTGAAAAGATTTGCTCTGAACAGTATTTCCAGAAGGAAAGGCTTTGGAATAACTGGGGTCTGGAAAAGCAGACAATGACTTCAGATCTAGGAGAACAATAGTGGGATGCAGCTTTCAGTCAACACATCCTCTCCTTTAACTGGGCMGGGATGAGAGAGCAAGAGCTCAGTTTCCAGCCCCAGATGTGAAACACAATCCACCTCTACAGGCTGACAGATTGCTCAGTGCTAAGAGGTGCCAGGGCCAGGGACTCTGCAAGCAGCAAAAATTCCCCTCTTCAAAGGAAGAAAGAATGAGGTCACCTTTCAGCACTGGAGAAAAGCAGTGAGGGTCTGAACACCTGAGGGGTTTGTGGGAAGAACAGCAGGGGTTTGCTCCCAAATGCCTGATACTGCAAAASATGCACAGATTTCACACATATCCCACCCCAAATGTACCTTTGGAACAGTTTTTTGCCCCCAAAATAAATGTGCACAGAGGCATTGCTTCCTCACCTAAGTCTGGTTTTGTTAAGGCAGCTCTTGTCTGAACTCATGTGGCAGCACCAAAATCAAAAGGTCACAAATGTCAGTGCTGGTCTCATCCAGAAAATGCTCCCCAAAATGATTGCCAGCCCAGGAGCTGCAGCAGCTCCAGCCCTGCAGGGAGCACACAGCTCAGCTTTGGGCTCCCACTGCCACCAGACCTGAGCACTCACACCASGGAGGGTTTCTACAGCTCTGAGAGAACACTCCCAGGTAAAGGAGTGTAGATGTGATAGACTGAACCAGGTAACAGCTCACCAGCAGCAGGGAAGGTTATTATATGTGATCTTCTCTCTCAGAATCTATGCAGAAGTGCCATTAAATAGAATCAAACCCCATCTTTCCCCCTTCCCTTTCCCTTGATGGGCAGGAATGCAGGACAGTAGCAAACTGCAGAGTAGTGTGAACTTGCAAAGTGCTGATTTCTGTGCCTGTCTTTAGTACTTCAAATTTATTTTTTTTTAATCAGGCCCCAGCAGCACATCCACTTTAGGTGAAAAACTAAAAGTTTTTCACTAAAAACGCTAAATCCAATGGCCACATGAGCTAGCAACACTCACTGTGGCATCTGGCTCTTCAGAAAGAGCAAACCATTGTTCTCTCAAGAAGATTTTTAACTACATTTCCTGCAGATCTTCTCCTTAACAACTGAGTTGCACAAACCAGACTCTGAAATAACAACAAGTCAGTTCAGATAAATGACTCTACCAGGAGCTCAGAGATGCCAGTGTGGGACACTGATGTGTGAAAATCTGATTTGATTGAAGTGTTTATGAGGGTATTTCTTTCCCTTTTAAAATAAGAAATGAGAAGAAARTTAACCCTGAGCCTTCTTATCACCTGCCTGACACCACCTGCAGTTTATCAATATGCTGCAACTTCAGCAATCAGTGCAGGGCAGAATGAGACCAAAGAATTAYAGACAAGGGAACTTATCCATAATCCTTGCAAACATGCAGCACTAGTGAAGCTTTTTATATTGATCTGAATTAAATCAGTCCTARYACTTTATGGCTTTGAACAGGAAAAYTGASCAGTGGAAGGGAATATGGACACTTTATGATGGGCACTGTCAAGTCTGAAAGTGTAAAAAAACTTCTGCAAACTGCTACACTTTACATGAGGGCTCTTAGAGAATTAAATAAATCCATTTGTATTGTTGCATTTAACTTCTCCCCCAAGCCTCCTTTGATAGGAAATTTAATTTGTGATGAAGAATAGGAGACGTTTTTAAAAACCAAATACATTTTCKGCCATTTTGGTCTCCAATACAGAAAAGAATGAGGATATTTTGCTGAGAATAATTTCTGAGACACATTCCAGGAACAGCAAAAGGGTCAATAGACACACTGTCTTCTGGGTTTACACAGACAAAAAAATGCAGCTCCTCGGGGCTGTTATGGTGGGAGTGATATGAATAACTGAAAAGGGCAGAAAAAAACTTTGGCTGTTTTTCAGCTGGTCCACACTGAGTGGAACAGTTCAACTCCTCAGCAGTTGCTCTTGTCCAGAATGGCAGAGTTTCCAATCAAAGCTTTGGTGTCACTTTTTCTTCTTTCTTTTCTCCCATTCTGCACCCCTTCTTTTCTTTCAAGCTCAGACAGCATGTGAGATGCATCACTGCCAGGCCACTGCCTGCCAAAACAGATCTGTCTTTGGCAAAGCCAAGATCAGACTAAAATGCAAACACACACACAAAAAAATCACTCCTGCTCCCTCCCCTCCACTACCCAATCCCTTCAAAACAGCTTAATGATAAAGGCAGACTCAGAAACACTTCACCAATTTCAGGAATGCTTTCTATTGCTCACAGATTTTTCAGCTCCAGGCTCTTGCCCTCCCTCCATGGGCACTGGGAGCAGCAGCCCTGGCAGTGTGTGCAGGGTCATTAATAACTGTGGGCACCCTGCCACTGACTCCCAAACAGGCCCAGGGCTCCAGCCTTGCATTTACACAGCCTTCAAATCAAGCTCCACTCTCTACTGTTTTACAGTAACCTGTTGGGTCTCTCTGAACTGGCAAGCAGAGGAAGGATTGGAAATTTGTTTTCCTGAAACAAAAAAAAAGTAGAATGGGGGGTGCAAAGTAACAGCAGGGAAAGAAACAAAAAGAAAAWTCCTTTCTTTTAACATTTGAAGAGGTGGAGGAAGAATCTGAGGCTGTGTGGGTCCCTGTAATCCTTTGGCTGAATATAATATACAAATGAGCAAACCACTGACAGGGGATGGAAAATGTTCCTCAGCACATCTCAGGAATTGTTATCTAGTGCAGTCTCACTGCCAGAACCCAGAAACTCACACTAACAAAAGATATCCTCAAACAACACAGCCCTGCTGCAGCTCTAACAACTGAGATGGACTAAATTAATGAAGAAGAGCAGCASAGCAGCAGCTCTCAGCACACTGCTCCAAGGCTCCAGGGAATAACTGTGCCTCAGACCCCAAAGTTTGTCTCCTTGCACTGCCATGCTCATGTCATGAATGCTAAATAACCAAACTGTGCATGACTGAACTGTGAATACCTGCAAACACCCAGGAGTTTTCCACACAGCTCAGAGAAATGCAGTTCCACCAGGATATCTGGCAAGTCTAATTCATTATAAAAGAAGGATAATCTCTGTGGATGGCAGGTTATGTGGATTGGATGGAGGAGGTAACAAGAAAAGATGTATTTGGAGCACTGGCTGACAATGTTTAAATGATTTCTGGAGGTCTGTTTAGTTCTACTACATAAGCAATTGAACTCTGCCAGGTATAAATCTGGGTATTGAATATAAAAATGGAAATTATTTCTTGAATATAAATAATGGAACTTTCAGGGCTGGGTAATAGATTGCTTAGCTCATACTTGGAATACTGGGCACAGTTCTAGTCCTCCCTCTCCAAGAAAGAATTTACAAACACAGCCAAGGCARAAGGGACAGTCAGGGTTGAAAAAGTTACCAGGACAAATTTTGTAGCCTTGAAAATGAATTTTATGGGTAAAATACACAACTTTGTCTCTCAGGGAGGAGAATTAGTCTGAATGAAGAGACCAGGGTGATGCTGATGCTGAGCTGCAGCAACAAGGGCTTTCCAGCAGAGATGAAGTCACTGTCCCCTCTACTCAGCATTTGCCAGGCCACATCCTGAATATTCTGTTCAGTGGTCCCCACTACACAAAAAAGAAAACCTGGACAGACTGGAGATGGTCCAGAAGGGCCTCAGATATTCCCAGCACAGGGAAGAGCTGTCATGTGAGGAAAGGGTTAGGGCACACTGTCACTGTGTCCCAGGGTTTGAAGGGAAGATGGAGACTGTTCAAGGAGTGACATGGAAAAGACAAAGGGTAATGGGTCCAAGTTCCCCCTGGGAAGATCCCAACTGGACACCAGAGGACAATTTTTCACAGTGAGAACAATGAGCCATTGGAGGAATCTCCCCAGGGAAATGGTGGAATCCCCACCATGGGGCACAATTCAGCTGAAAAGGGTTCTGGGCCATCTTGTCTAGACTGTGCTTTTGCCAGGAACACTGGGCCAGACAATCCTTCAACTCCCTTCCAACCTGGGATTCTRTGATTCACTGGAACTGAATAGCTTACAAACTAAATGAGCTGAGTTCTGAGGCCTTGCTTCTCACACAGGTGAAAAGATTTCTTCCAAGGTTTTGACAGAAAAAGAATGACAATAAAGAAGCTTTTCAGCTGTACAGCATTAAATAATTGCTTTGCATTAGCTTAGAACACCAGTTCTATTGCACTGGTGATTCAAACTGCACTTATTTAATTCTGAAGATATTCTTAAGCCTCCCCTTCACATCCCCTTAGCAATCACCTCCCAAAAGAGTTGTATTGTTGCAAAACTCAGTCAAATTGCCACGTCAAAACTCAAATTGCCCAGTCAAATTGCTCTRTCAAAAGCAGGGCATTGCTGCAGGGGAGCACTGCAAAAAAGGAAATTTAAGTTCAGTTGGATTTCCTTGCCTTACACTAAAACTGGCTCATGMTCTGCTCTTTGATCTCTTATCACCAAGCACAGGGTATGTATAGGGCACATAAGGAGATTTATTRAGCTCCCCAGACACTCCTGCTGGAGTCATTAACTCTCAATTGAGTAGAAATCGACCCTCTTAAATTAGTGATGATTCCAAAAGGGAAGCAGCTGCTCTGCATGGAGCAGCAGCATGGCAGGTTGTAAACAAGGCTTACTCTTCCAGAAATGCAAATTGCTCTCCTGAGGGACTCCCTGCATTCACACACTGCATCCTCCTCTAGGAAGGAAGCAGTTCAGAAAGGAGATTGGGGTCTGCATAACTCAGAGATATTGAATCACACCACCCAGCATTTGAATTGATGGGAAATCAGACACACATCACCAGCAAAGACACAGAAATTCAGCCAGTTCCATTTTGGGGGCAAAAGTGAAGCAGCTGCCTGCTAAACACACAAAAAAYTCAGCAGCACACAGGGAAAATCTTCTGCAGTGTCAAATTCCCAACAAGAAMTGCACAGGCCAGGCCCTCCTGCACCATGCTCAGCACTGGCACATCTCACCTGCATATTTCATRTTTCACCCTGCTGCTGCTGCTGTATCTCTACAAATTCACAGCAAATGGGAAAAGCAAAGCCTCTGGAACCACTCACTGCAGTATTAATAACACAAGCACTGAAAGTCTTCTCCACCTTGCAAAACCACCTCTGCATGGCACTGCATTATCTGCAATGCTGCCAGTGGGTGCTTTGATGTGCACAGGAGAGGGAAGGGATCCCAGTGCCACCATCACAGAGCAGGGACTTGGCATCTCCTGAAACACCAGGCCTGTTAAGTAGTTACAGTCTGCAGAAATAGATGCCCACAACCTGGGGTTATGCTGAAGTTTACTGCTGACAGACTTCCCTGACTAAACCTCAGGGGGATGTGGCAACAAAGAACCCTGGGCTGGAGATGTTCCTCACATTAGTCTGGGGGGTGTCAGTGACTTCATCTCTCTCCACTGGGACTCTAGTGCTGAAACACCCACCTGAGATGTCTCCAGAGCCCAAAATAGCTTCTTACCCCCTCATTGTAAGGATGTGTGAGCTCCCAGTGCAGGGATTTGTGTCCCACAGCTCCCAGCTGACAGCACACAGCAAGATCAGCTAATCCCAGTTCTCAATTAGCAGGATTTCTACACCTACATTCTGTCAGACTTTGATTCAGCTCATGGTACCCCAAGCTGTGTCTCCTGTGGGTAAGGAGAGGGACTGRCTCTGCTTTGTGCAGAAATTCAGCACCCAGCTAACGTGGCACAAGAGAAAATGAAACCTCAGTGCCTCCCTACAGTTATATTTACAGACTAGAAAACTCATATCATGCTGATATTGCATTTTAAGGCTTTATGCAAATCTTAAGCTATTCTGGGTCTCCAAAACATCCTGGCTATTGYAGACATAACCTGAAAGTTGCTCAGCACTGGGGAAAGCTCCTAGAGATTTCAGTAAACTTGAGATCACTCCCATTTCCCTCAGTTTCTCCACTTCAAAACCAAAGACATGTAAAGTCTTCAGTATCTCAGATTATTGCCTAAGGTCAACATCTGMCTGCTTCCTCTTCAGCCAAGGGACAGATCCTGCCTGATACCAAGTACTTCCAACCACTCTCCTCACCACAACTGCTGAGCAAATCAAGAGGCAAACCCTTCCCATGGGTGGCCTCAGCCACTTCCTCTTTAAAATCAGACTCTGAAATGCCCACCTGAAAAAGAAACCCTTGGAAAAGCCAGTTGATTTTATTAATTTCATAACAAGAAGTCTGCAAAGGCACCACTGGGTACCACATTATCCCATAAAGATGTCAGCTTTTTAGTGGTTGCAGCTCTGAAGGGAAGGCAGAAACAATAGAGCTCTGCCTTATATGTACAGTGGCTCCCTGCTGGAGACACAGACCATTTCCCCAAATGGTCAAAAAAYTGAAGCAGCTCCTCTGTGGTTTTTGAAAGAGAAGTGCTTTAAAGCACACAACCCACTGTGATCCAAATGAAATAAAGCTTTCAGGGATACCTACAAGGCTTTCTGGAAGCAGCATCAGCATGTTGCAGCTTTTATTTGGTTTAGAAGGATATTTTCACAGACAGTGAGCTTCCTGCCCTRACACTGCTTTTTGTGTTGACACAAACACCTCTGCAAGCTTTGGCTGCTGGTGGTTTGGAGGCTCAGTGCAAAGAGGGAAGGGAGTTCAGGTGTCCTGCTCCACTCTCCCTCTGTTCCTGCACACTGGGATCATTGCAGAGACTGAACACACTTTCTGCCCCATGCTCCTGCTACCAAAAAAGGAGCTGAGAGGGAACAAAGCCAAACACTCCTCCCTTCAAGATCAGCTACCAGGCTGCTGCCTGGCAAGGTGATGGAGCCCATCCTGGCCACAGAAGGGGCAGAGAAGGGACCTCTGTGCCCTCCACATCCCTGGCCCTACAGGAGGAGTGTGGGCCTTGGTACCTGATGCTCAGGCTCCACATCCAGCCCTGCCTTTAGGCYCTCTGCCAAGCAGTCCTGGAGAAATAAGGAGGAAGGAGAATTTTATTCTGCTTCTCTGCCACTTTTCCAGTCACTTAATGCTCCCAAATTGTAAATTGGACAAGGGGTAAGTGCTGGTAGATGGCAGCTCTGGCACAGAATCTCCTGCTGCAGTTGTCAAAGGCTACAGAGAATTGGAAGATAAAGAGATGTGAGCATTTCAGAACCTCACACAGCTTAGCTTGGAAACTGCAGCTGCATTCTCTTCTGACTGTATGTGACATTGTGATCACTGCAGAATTTTTAATTCCATTAATGCCATCCACTCTTATCATGTGTGATGCAAAAAATAGCTCCTGTGTGTGCTCACATTGGCAGGTACAAGCTGAAGCAGCCAAGGTGTCAAYCCCAAGCCAAAGGAATCAGGGCAAACAGCCCCAGTGCTTGAGGAGCACCTTGTTCTGCCAAAGAGARGAGCTCTGACAMAGCCAAACTGCCCCTTCTCCTTGCCAGGTGCATTTCTGGGASCTTCTGGGGGTAGGAAGCAGCAGCCAAGCCATGAGGGGCAAGAGAAATCAGAGCTGCTGCAGTAGAAGGAGGAGGCTGAAGTCAACCCATTGCTTCATTTGGAGCTGAGCAGTTCCTGCAAGCCCCTGCAGCAAGCTGGGGAGAGCAGAGTGCTGCTGGAACAATGTCCCTTTCTGCACTGCAGTTATGCAAGAGCCTCCAGTCACACGGGCAGAGGGGAGCTAAGAAAGGGCATTATTCACAGGCTGCCATGGATGAACCCAGTTTAACACATGCACTTGGAAAACACTGTTCTCTCTGTTCAGTAATATTATTTCACATTCCACTCATTTTGATAACCTTTTCCTTCTCTCCTCTACTCTGTTGACTGCCTGGAAAGTGGAGTAATGCCTTCTCCTGAGAGCTGCCAACATGCATAACTAACAGATTTTTCTTTCAAGATACCACTGAGCCTCATTTTTCAATAAATGATTTACAAATTCACACAATAAGAAGCTAGAGGAATTTAAAAGGGAAGCCTCTCTGCTTCACTTGATAGGGAAAGAGCACCAGAGTAGGAAATTGCTTCACAGAATTTACCTGACACTCTTAAATTGATATATCACCAATATGCCACCTTTTACTCTGACCAGAAAAGGCCAGCCTTGGAAAGGGATGCAGAAATAAGGAGCTTCAGTCCCCTTTTTCAAACAGTAAGTCATGTCTTTGTATCCCTTTGACATGACCTCATCTTTGGAAAAAAAAAATCTAGGGCAAGCCCTAATTTTATCTATGAAAGAAGTATTTTAAAATCACTTTATACAGATAAAGCAGAGATGATCCCTCTCTGTYAGAAAAACTCACATGTGGTGCTACAGCTTTAACAATCTGCACATGCATTCATCTGTCAAGTGCCCTGGCAAATCCAGAAAGCAACAAAGGATCAAATCTGCATGGTGAATTTGCAACTGAGAGCCAAGCAAATTACAAGACCACAGAGGTATTTTGTCCTTTGATATGCAACAGCACTTGGGGRAAATTTTCTGAGCTTGTTTATGATTTACTGTCCTCATTTCCAAGAGCATCCTTGACACTCTGCCACACAACATCCTGATGCTCAGCATACCAGCAACATGAGACCCCACAGATGTGAAGGGAAATTTATATTTCATATCTTCACAGGAATGAAGTAACTGAGAATAGAATGAAGCAGACYTCTTGAGAAGCAAAACCTACATTTTACAAGGAGACCTCAAACTAGAAAGATTTCTTACCTATAATTCACTTTCCTTTCCTGTCCCTGCAACAAAACACTTGGCATATTTTTAGCTTCAGCTTTTGCTTTTCCCTGTCTCTTTTGGTTGCCTTGTTGTTTTTTTTTAACCTTCATGAAATAAACATTTTCAAATGTTCTGGCTATTTTGTGCCTGTCTGACTCAAACCCAAGGAGGACAAAGCTGTCCTTMCACACTGTAATGTGGTGTTTCTGATCTACATTAGTGCATTGTAATGTGGTGTTTCTGATCTACRTTASTGCATCTTCTGAGCAAATGTGTAACTCYAAAAACAGAAGCTATTTAAAACATTTTCTTACTCTTCATTGCTTTCTTAAGTTACAGGTACTGACTTGGACCAGTAAAATTTAAACTTTAAGCATCCTCCACACATCCAATTTTGAATCAAACTRAAGAGAGAAAGTACTTCCAGCCAGATGTGCTGAAGCAGGACTGGGTGTTTAAAATTAAGCATCAGTTCAAAAGCTTCACTGAGTGGGGCTCATTGTAAAAAAGCCACAAATGATTCTGCAACCAGCCAGCAACAGAGAAAYGAAAATAAAAGCCTTGTGCCATCTGTGACAAGCATGGATTCCAGGATTTTGCATGGAAAGCTGTCCTGCTCCAAATCTACAACTATGAAAAACAATTCTGGTAATACTTCATTGCATCCAGTGACATTGGGAAATGCTTGAAGTGCTGCTCAAAGGGCAGCAAGCTTGGTTCTACCTGGATCAGAGAGAGAACAAAAATGTGTGGAAAGTGCAAGCAGCCCTCAGGGAGCCCTCACAAGCCTGACTGTCACAAAACCTGGGTTTAGTTAAAACCAAGCTTGCATAAACTCCTTTAGAGMCATATCAGCCCTGTTAAACTCAGATATCAYCTACTAAAAMAACCTGACTCTATCTGTTTGGAGTTTTTATMTAAATAAAGGCTTCTGCAGAGATCTCCCTGGTTTTAATTAACCTCCAGACTGACTTGAGTAAGGCATTAAGCCTCAGAGGGTTTATCCTGCCAGGAGGATTGAGGAAATAAACCCATCACATGCATGTTTACAAACAGTCTCCACCCTCCAGCTCACCTTTTCAACATCTGCTTTTGTCACGTTGATGTCAGCATCCATTTTCTCAAAATACTGCTGTGCTCTATCAGCTTCCTTGCAGTCACGTTCAAACCTCCTTTTACTCTGAGGAGAAAATCAGAAACCTTCATTATGGGAAGCAAAAGATACCAAAACCCACCTCAAATTCATGCCTGCCACTAAAACTGTTGTAACAACTGAAGGATTTTAAGGCTCTCTTGTTTACACTGGAATACATTTCCATATTAATGAAGCTCAAAAAATGGAGTTACCAGAGGCACATTTTTGGTTCCATTATTCAGGCTGTTCATATTTCAGTATTTKTCCCTTTTAGCATCAGTTCCACTCTTGTAAATGAAATAATTCTTTTATCAACACTTAACCCCTTCATTTTTGTAAGTGAATGAGGGAGTTACTATAATTAATACATTTGAAAGTAGGATTTTTGGTTATTGATACCCCTTTCTATCCTCTCCTGTACCTACAGCCTCACTCTTCATTCATCACATGAATGACAATCCCACTGTATTTACTTTTGGGAAGCAGCACCTGACTCAAGAGCTGTTCCTGTTAAATTTATTCACACATTATGAAGCTGTTCAACTTTCAGTGGAATATCTGAGCAGGACCCTTRGGGACTCTGCAGTTTCAGCAATGCTTAGCACAATTTTCAGGTCATATCAAATGAAATGCTGCTCGTGATAGACAAAGAGCCCACAGAAGCCAAATGTTCTGTAAAAGCAGACTTTTTCAGGACTGTGAGTGTATTTAAGTTTTAAAAACTCCATTTCTACAACTTTTATCCATATACCTTTCTTTTCCCAAATAAAATGTTTGGAACCATCTCTCTGAAAACAATAAATAAATGTCTTGAATGCCACATCTGAGGAATTTGCCACTTACTGCTTCAAGTTGTTTCCAGCAAGTTTCAATGTGTTGTTGTGCCTTTCTGCCATCATGGAAGTGCTGTTTGGAAAAAGAAAAGGSAAAGAAAACATTTTGAACAACAAAAGAACAAATAGTCAAGTATGCTCAAGAAAAAGCCCAAGCAGAAATCATTCTGACAGCTGTGTTCTGCAAGGCTGGCAAATTGAGCAGGTGTGTGATGACTATCTAATGTCTCAGCAGGCTGCAGATGGATATTTGCATCAATTATAGTGGTTAGTTCCACTAAGGCTAATTAATCCCTTTAGCAATTCTACCTTGTATTGTTCACTGTATCTCATAATTATTGGTTTCCTGTATCATGAGATCTGAAGCACTTTTATCTGACAAGTATTTCTTTGGTGACAGACTGAACACTGGCTCCAAATTAAAATTTCTCTCTACATGAATTTACCAAGATGCACTTGATTGGCACATTCTAACAACTGATGTTTGTCCTGATTTTCATTCAGACTCAACAAAAAAAAAACCCCTTTTCTTCCTAGTTACTGGCTGTGTGTGCAAGGCCAGCTGCTCCTTCCTCTCAAGAGGGTTTTGGTGCCATGGGTCCCTCCTGAACCCCTCCTCTCCCACTGGGGGTGAGTGTGTGTGCACAGAGTGAGGTGTGACACAAGTTTTAAATTGAGAGGTCAGCTAAAATACAAGGAACTTCTCCCCTCATGGGTTATTTGGAACAAGACTCTTGATTGCAGTTGGTTTAAGTAACAGTTCTTAGCCCTTGCACAATGCTCTTTATCAAATCTAATCTGTATTAGATCTTATCCTTCTGTAGGATCACTGAATGGTTTGGGAGGTAAGGGACATCAAARACCACCTTGTTCCATCCCCCTGCCATGGGCAGGGACAYTTTCCACTAYCYCAGGGTGCTCCAAGCCCTGWCCAACCTGGCCTTGGMCACTCCAGGGATGGGGCAGCCACAGCTTTCCTGGGCAAGCTGTTCTCCCATATGCCTGCCTTCCCCTCAAGATAACAATTCATTCCAGATCAYTGTATAAATCAGTGACCCAGCTCTGACAGGAATGTGAGTGCAGMCCCAGCTGACTGCTACAACAGGTTACTCCCTTCCACAAACCACCCTGTAAAAYAAATAACAAAGCAAACTGAAACAGGAACAGAGAGAGGCCTTTCTTTTGTGTTATTTACTGGCAATTAGTTTTACTCAAATACAGGAATGGTGTCACACAGTAACTTGAAAAATAAAGGCCACATATTGCCAGATAATGCCACTAGAATTCATGTGCTCTCACACCCAGGTGTAATCAGATTTTAGATAAATCTTAAGGAATGTGATACCTAGGGTTTGTTGGGTTAAAAAAAGCTCACACTCCAGATCATTAACCTGCCACAAAATGCCACAGTTAGAAAAATATGCCTGCAAGCACTTGACAAATGGCAGCTCCTTGGTTCCCTGCATCTTCCACTACAGTGGAGTRGTAAAGTGGCAGTGAGGGACACTTCAGAGCTGCCATTCTGGCTCCATCAGACAKGACAGCAGAAAGCCCCAAAACTGCAATTCTCTATCATGCCATGTGCAAGAGGCTCATTTAGCCTAAATCACAATAATGTTCCACATGTCTGCAAGAACAGAGCAACACCAGGGCTACCCTGGGTGCTCTGGAGTCTCAAACACTGCCTGTTAAGGAGGGATGCTCACCTAGAACTGAGCACAGGGACATTCTACAGCTTTATGTGTATAGATGGTTCTTATCTCCACATGAAAATGCTTAAAGCAGACAAGAGAGGCTCAGAGTGAGAAATGCTTTCCATCCTGGCCATGCTCAGCTCTGGCTCTGCTCCTGCCCTCCCAGGAGGGAGCACATGTGGTCACTGGGCCATGGGAGGGGGAGCAGGGACAGCAGAGACCTTCTCCAAACACTGCCTCACCACAGGGTGACATTAAAAACCCCCTGGCATCACTGTAAAGCTGCTGGGTGGCAGGGAAAGGCTCCAAGTTGGTTTCTGTTCCTTTTGTAGATCCCTGTGTGACAGATGCTGCCTCTCCCCTGCCAGGGGCTCCTCGTTTCAGCCTTTTGGAATCAGAGTTTAGGAAAACAGTCCCAAGGAGCAACAAAAACARTCCCAAGGAAACAACTGTAATTTAACACTACATTTTTCAACATTTTGCTAATGAGCATGAAATCCATGGAAGCCTGAAGAGTGAAGCTGGAAGTGAAATGACTCTGATGTCTCCACGTTGCCTTCCCTGCTCCCAGCTCCCCATTTGAGTGCTCCCCTTGGCTGGGGTAGGAAGGGACCCAATTTGGGAGCAGCTGGGTGAAACCCAATACTGTCAATGACCCACAAAGCTCAGGAAAAACACGTGCCAGGCTCATTTAAGAGAAAACAATTCCAAGGGTGAACTCAGAAACAAAAGCCTATCAGATAACAGCACTGCCCTCAGCGTGTGTTTTTAAACCTTTGTAGCTGAATCATGAAGTTTAACAAGCCCATCTCTGTTACTTCCAAATTTGCCTTCTCTGTAAAACAAACTGCACAACTTCTGGAAGCACACACAAGAAGCACTGAGCCTGAGCAGTCAGACTGCATCTAGTTCAGGTTTTGCTGCATTTTGATACTTTTTTTTAAAGAAAMACTTYTGCAYARATGGARCACYGAGATGTAAAATGGGCATTGCTGAAGATTATGAAATAGTGAAATAYTAAATAGTGATAAATACAGGTGTATCACATCTTGAAGAGTTCAGTGAAATACTGCCTTTTTTAGTTCAACAAACTTCCACATACCTTTCTACTTCTAACCCCTAATTCTGGCTGTGTTGTCCCATATATATCCTTGTTGAGAGCTCAGGCACTTCTGGTTTTGCAAATCTTTTACCCTCAAATGGTAACTTCTGCCTTCCAAAAATTCATTTTTGTACACAGCAACTAAGTGGGATCTCCCAGCTATCTATACTTCTTCACTGGCCCARTTTTATGGGTCAGAAAAATCAAGGCACTATGGTCAAGTGATCTGCCTAAAGTCATACAGGAAGCCTCCAGTTTCCTCAAACCATGCACTATCTTCAACTTCTGCAAACTCATTTCCTTTACAATCCTCTCAAACAGCAAATGTCCTTTACCTTCACCTCCTCCTCCTCCAAAACCCCAGCAAAAATAACTCTGTGCTCAACTACTCCTTGATAAGGTTTCAAGATACAGGTTCTAATTTAAATAAATTTCTTTGAACAAATTAAATAATTGGATATTCTACACCTGAGCATTTAGCAAATGGAAATATGACAAATGATTTAGCAAGTCCTGTGGAAAACTACCACTCTTGGTCACACCCATGTCAGCAGCACACAATGATGAATTCAGAATAATTGATACAATATTGCATTCCCCCCAAAATGAATGTCCAAACTAATGCCCCCAATCAGGCTGTTTAAAAAAATCAGAATATGAGCAAGACATTCAATTAATAAATCACACCTCAAGTGAGGCATTAGCAGCAGTGTTGGTGGCTCACATGCCAWGATTTCCTCCTGACTTTTCACCCATATCCACAGAATTCTAAAACACATTAGAAACACAGTAAAGTGAAAAGTTTGGGGCTATTAGTGTTCATTAAGTCAACCTCCCTAAATCACCTTGAAGTCTATACTTTACACTCTTTGGCAGGGAAACACTGTGCCAACTTTAAGATTTCTCTGAACAATATTTTATTGAAATATTAAACCAACTAAATGGCTGAAAACACAGCAGCACTGCCCAAACTCAAACCAGACATGACCACAACTGTCCCTTTTCCCTGTGTTAAAGCCCTTTGTGTCCCAGGGTGCTCTGAACAATCCACAATGGCCATGTTTTGACTGGACAACTCCATCCATTCCAGCTCACAGCATTAGCACAATAATGCAGGTTTTGGGTGATCTCTCAAGAGTTCACAGAATCAGTTTGGAAAAGATCTCCAAGACTGAGTTTAACTTGTGACCAACCACCAGCCCTGAGTGCCAGAATTTCMTTAAACCCTTCCAAGGATGGTGACTCCACCACCTCCCTGGGCAGCCCAATCCAAACCTTTCCATGAAGAAATTCTTCCTGGAATTCCAAAATTAAGACTTGAGATACTTTTATCAGAGAATTAAGTTGCTCATGTGAGGACTGTGATTTAACTCAACTCTTTAAAAGTTTTTTCAATATTCAAAAAAGGTCACAGCTGAAGGAATGACTTTTTCCCTTTGCAAATGCAGCCATCAGCATTGGTGTGCTCTCATTAGGATGCTGCCTGTGTCTGGAACAGCTGGGGAGCAATCCTGGCTGCTGTGCAATCAAAGACAAACCTCTCATTGACTTTTGTTGGGCTCAGATTTCAGCAGYGTTGATCAAAACCCCGGCAGCAGCGAGCGAGGCACCCACAATGCAGAGCCTGTTCCTGCCAGCACTGCCACAATTAGGAGCAGCAGGATATTTTTGCAAAACTCCCTTGGTATGCACGAGGGTTTACACAGCCCCAGAGCTCACCCAGCAGACAACAACAGCTTGTTAGAAGATGCATCTTATCTCTTTTTTTTTTTTTTCCCTGACCTTTTGAGAGGAGCAGGAGAAAAGATGTTGCTAAAAGCATCTCATAAAGGACAACAATATTGCAGTATTTTTGCTGAGGAGTTCCTGGGCAGTTTGAAATTAAAGAATTGCCTGAAACATGGGGATTGCCAGCRTGCCAACAGGGCTGCTTAGGCTCTTTATAAACTGATTGTGTGAAACCTTTATTAAAAAGGCTGTAATAAGCCAGCCTTGTTTTTCTTAAACAAACAGGAGTTGATTACATGGTTAAACTTCAGATTTGTACATCTATAATATGTTTGTATTAGAAATAATAAAAAACAGTCTTAATTTAAATGCATAGCATATGGTCAATCTGACAACATCCCTTTCAAGAATTTTCAAAAAATATAACTAAGGCAAGGGTGTTTAATTTCCTTTGCTATTTACATRTGAGATAATACAACAGACTGACAAAATAGTTACCTTTGGCTTCTGTAACAAGTACTCCCAGCTCACACTGATAATAAATATAAATACAGTACTTCATCCTCCAATTCAAACTCTTATCTCCATTTTTGTTACAAGTGATTTCTACAATAATGGCTGGTGATTAAAGCACACCAGAGAAGGAAATAAGAGAACACTATTTTTTCCTCGATTTTCTCAGCAACATTTGCAAAAAGCCTTGTCAAATGTTTGTCTTTTCCTGGCTGCAAAGACAGGAAACTGTCTCCTCCAAAGAAATCTGTTTCCAAAAATAGCAATGTGTTCTTGAGGTCTTATCTCTCTCAACTGTAGTAAGGGGAGCATAAAACAGTTCTGTGAATGTTGGCAGTCATGACCATTTTAACATATATTCATCAGCCACTTAATATTGGTGCATAACCCTGTTCTCCTCTGCAATATCCACAGGAACATTAATCTTAACACTAACTTCTCAACTTGGTCAAGCCTGAAACAAGTTATACAAATATCTGTTCAAGGTTGAACTTGATTTGATGGAAGTGTCCGCTCCTGGAGTGGTGCATTCCAAAGAAATTCCATTAAATAAGCATTAAGGACCAGAACTTCCCAGGCTTTCAATTCCAGATCAGCTGCACATGACAACCTGAAGGAGCTGCCCCTTTTGCTACTGAGATGTAACAACAGAATGAGGGATGGGGTTGGAGCAGCCTGGAGGAAGGTTGGAGCACCAGTGGAAGGTGTCCCTGGGCAGGGAATTGGAATGAGATCATCTTTAAGGTCCCTTCCAAACCATTCTGTGACTCCCTGGTGACTGGCACAAACCTAAAAGACACTGTGGCAATAATATTTATGATAACTTGTCCTTTTCATGCTACATATGACAGATAAAAGCCTTATATTGAGAGCTGGAACTCAGAACTTCTTCCCAGGCTCAGAGACAATCCTGCAGCTTCCAGTACAATCCCATGGCAGCAGAGCTAAGGGATCCTCAGGAACATTCTACACTGGCCAGCTCTTGGAGAGCTGAACCATCTGCCTTCAGGGCAGCAATAGAATGGAATCAGTGAGCCCACAGGTGTGACAGGCTGTTGGGAGATCATGTTCCCTCCTCCAACCCATCCCTAGGGACTAATCTTGTCCTTAAAAGCTCACCTGTGCCCAAGTGCTCCACAAAAGCAAACCTRGGGCTTTTCAAATGGAGAGTCATCATTGCTACTAAAAACTATGGTGTGAAAGGTTGTTTGTGCTTTTATATCCTTCCATGAAATTAGAGGAATGTGCAGCTCTAGCTTCCACYTCTCACTCCCAGCCTTGTCACCAAGCTCTCCTTCCACTGATCCACAGTTATAAGATGTAATTTCAAATGATCTGTGACATTCCTGGGTAAGACTTGCAGTACAAAAACTAGAAGATGCACAAGTTAATGCCTCAATGTGCAAGGAAATACTTTTAGCTGTTTCCATAAACCCTTCATGCACACATCACCTACACAGAAGTATCAAGACCTGCATCAGATATATAAAATACTAAATGCCAGCTGAACGTGCCCACATGTACCACAGGCTTGGATGCACACCATCCTCCACAGTTCACATATGCACCACTCATCTGGTTTTATTGCTGCTCCTTCTTTCCAGGCCAATCTCTGAACACAAAGGGAAAGGCACATCCATGGCCAGTGCTCAACCCCCTCACCCTCAGGCATCTCCCAGTCATGCACTGAGCAGGAAATGTTGCTGTTCATAGAAGGCATCTCTCATCTTGTCCCTCTAAAGGGCTCTTGCTGTGCACAGCAATATTCATTTTCTGTGAATTACATTTRTTAGTAAACAGATTTTGTTTTCCCMATCTGATTMYTTCATGTGGTAAACAGAAGCCAATTTATTTATTTRGAGTATCATTTCATAGTTSAGTGTACCCATTCAAAACTGGGGAKAGCAGGATATGAAGTTCAGTGGTCTCAGCACTGAATCCTGCTAAATCCAAAGGTGGCATTACACCTTTCAGTTGGATGGGATACTAGTGCAAATTTCCMACACAAAATTGCTTTGGAAATTTCCATAATAAGCACTTGCTTTTTCCCTCATGGAACAGCCCTTCACAGCACCATTCCACGATAACACACCARTGTTTAACACAGCTTCATTGCATTTAGGATCCATAATTTGGTGAAAACCAACACACACTCCATAAGAACACATAGACTTTATTATGATCTTTCCTAAATAATTTCCTGCATTCTTTAATTTTTAAAATTATTACCACTTAACACTCTGCTGGTACAATTTAACTTAAATGAAATATAACTGAAAAGCCTTGCAAGAAAGAGGATGAATATTTAGAGTAGGACTGTTGTGCAGTGTGTTTATCAAGCACAACAATAAATACCTTCATATTTAGATTAAAACTAAGAGCTTCACTCCATTGATAGGGCAATGAGGTGGAAGTGGGTTAGTCACAAAACAAGAGTTGGGAAAAGCTTGGTTTAAATTGCATCAATCTGAAGTTTGAATTTTGTCAAATCACTTCCTTTCACTGTCACTCTTTTCCTTTCCCCACCCTTCCCTTGGCCATTGCTTGGTCCCTGCAGCACAAAGCACAGCTGTGTCCAAACACACACAGACCTTAAAGCACATCCAAAATGCAAYGTGGGAAAACCCATTGTGCTCCTGACAGGGCTGTGCTGCCATCCTGCCCCCATGAGAGAAATCCCCTGCTAAACCACWGCACTATTTGCAGAACAGGGCACTATTCAGAATCAGTGAACGTGACAGAATTCCTCCAATTATTTACTTTTCATCAACACCTGAGAGCCTGCAAGAAACAGAAAGTCCTCTGACAGGCACCCCCTGGATGAATGCACACAGGGAGGGTGCACATGCTCCAGCAGAAAGAACCAGACCTGTTTTGCCCCCATGGTAGCCATAAGGATTCATTCATTCCCTGCTCCCCTTCTATCCCCACACAAAATGAAATGTATTGACATCAGGTAAAATTCTCTCCCAACCACAGAATCCCAGTGCTGCACCAGCTCAGTCTGCAGCAAAGCCCTTGGCTTCTGCTTGACTTTCATGCTTGATTGTATGGAGCCAGTGCAGCCCCAAGGGGAGGTGGAGGCAGAGGTGAGAGCAGCAGCAATAAGAGGGACAGTTCACGACTCCCAAACACATTTTTAGCAAAGCTGCCATGAGCAATGGCTACACAGAGCAGCTGCTGCCAGAGGAGACCCTAAGTCGGACCTAGTTTGTGACCAGAGATCCAAATCAGAATGGCTCCAGAAAACAATTCTTGGATTTCTATCCAAATTACAGAATTGAAGGGTTTCCTCAGCCATAGCTGGATCTATTAAATCAAGCTGTGTCCTGTGAAGCATTAAGGGAAAAAATAAGCCAAAAACCAGAAATTCTCAATGGTTGGCTCAGTACATTTCCAACCAAGAAGTGTATTACATGTCAGTGCTTGTGAAGTAAAGCACAAACACTCCTCTTGACATGACAGGATCATCTTTTCTTTTATCAAAGATGGACAAGGTAAGATTTTGTAATTTTGTAATACTGCAGGTCCTGTAGCTCAAATTTGACACCTTTGAGAGCTACCCCAAAGTAAGGCTTTGGTGATGTTGGAGTGACAGGAAACATGACTGCAGAATCAAGTTCTTTCCCTGAACCACTCAGAGGTGATTCCCACCTCATTTGTGTGACGTGGTGACATTTTCCAACAGCAAAGGGGAATTCAGTCATCGGCATCTAACCTCAAAAACCTCAAGAGAAGGATGGGGCATGCCCTTCACACAGCACAGAACTGAAATCTGAGCTTTTAGGCAGCTAACAAGGACCCTGAGGATTAGGAATTCCCCTGGGAGAGCATGGACACAGTAAGATCAAGAGAATACAAGAAGAAGTTCAAGTGAGGAACTACACTATAAAGAGTTTCACTTCACTGGGCAGCTGGGAAGAACTGAAACAACACAAGGAGCTCTCCCTCTGACTGTGTGAAAAGCAGGCAGGGTGTGGACCTGACTTCAGTGACTGGGAGAGCACAACAGCTCGTTTGGTACAGTGACAACAATGAGAGKAATCCTGTGGAAGAGGAATGTGCAATATGATAAAGTCATTGATTCACCTTTGTTGCTAAAGATATTCAAGCTTCATACAAGGAGTCTTTGCCTGATTTTTGTAACCACTTTCTGATGGTCAAAAGCCATCATACAACAAAGCACAGGATCTGAAAAACGTAAAGATAACCCAGAACTCTTCAAAGCTCTGAATCAGATCAGAGGAAAAATGAGGTGTCTGTCTGTTGAACAACAGCACCAAACCCCTGACCTTGCACATCATCCCACTTGTCCTGCCTGGTTTTGATTAGTTGCTTCTTTCCTTATTTGCACCACTAACAACTATCTTTTATAGAAAAAAACATGACCTAGGCAGCCATCAAGCACACCTTTCAGAGAGCCAAACAACCCAACCTAAGTACAATTTGCATGCCAAATGAATTTAATCCAGCAGAAAACCAATGTAAGGTATGATATGGTATCAGTTCTGCACCCCTTACAGGCCAGGGGCTTGCATTTGTCAAGGAAAATCCAARAAGTGATTTATTACTGTGTGACCCCAATCATCTGCTGGTGTGATTGCACTTGAATCAATAGAGCTAAATGAGCATGAAAACAGAGCAGAGCAGGCAGGCATCAGCCCCCACGTGTTTAAAGATCACCAGCCACACTCACTGCTCATGATTCCAGCAAACACTCTTGTGCATCAAAGAGGTTTCCTTTGGAAACAGAAGCTGTATTTGAAGAGATATTTCAAAAAGTTCTTCCCTCTGAGGATGCTGAGGCCCCAGCACAGGGTGCCCAGAGAAGCTGGGGCTGCCCCTGGATCCCTGGAAGTGTCCAAGGCCAGGTTTGCTTTGGTGCAGGGCTGCTCAAGTTATCCCTGCCCATGGCAGGGGGAGAATGGGATGGGCTCTAAGGTCCCTGCAAACCCAGTCTGATTTGCCTGACAGCTTTCTGCTGCACTTGAGTTCATCTTTCACACATTTATAGTTATAACACCTCTGTGCATCATTTCCATCTTCCAGGTGGGAAAGTACAACCAAAAGAGCAAAGGTGCTTATCTACCACAGCCATAGAATCACTGGAAATTTGTACCATTTTACAGGTGTTGGACACCTGAATGACTTAATTCAAGACTCAGTGGACAAGAATGTGGGTCTCCCAATTCCTACACATGGACCCAGCCYCAGGAGTGGCTCCTCCAAATGATTCTCTGGGCCTGGAGCACAGCAGCTGATGGCAGAACAAGCAGTGAGCACGAGAACTCTGCCAACAAATATCTGGAAAKACCAAGTCATTCATTAATTGAGATCATAAAGGTTTTGCCTAAGCTGCAGCTCTCTGTGATATTTACACAACAAGCACCCTCCCCTCCTGCACATCTCAGCAGGATCAGAGCTTTTCCAGGATGAAGTGAGAGGCTGTGTATGAAAAATGCCCAAGGGCGGGAACAGTTTCCTTTTCAACACCATTTTCWCATAAATGAGAAATCTACAGGAACCAGACAAGGATTCCTGATTCATATAAGCTTCTTTTTATGTTGCAAGGACAAACAAACTGTGACTGACAACTGCTTTCTGATAAGGCCAGTAATTATCAGCAACAGGAGGTAAATACACTCAGTTGCTTTTTTGCTGCTCCCATATTCTTATCACTAGGTCATTATTAAACTAATTTTCCTGTCATTCACCCATTACTTGTATGAGCCATACTTAATAGCAAAGTTTACAAACAAAACRAAAAACCAATAGCTACTGCTCAAATTCCTTACAAGAAATATTGCAARCCCTCTTCCATKGTACTTAAAATRTCTRATAGATATTCCAATCAACTTATGTGCCCATGTAATTGRGAAAATAGTTAAAATATTAGAGCTGCCASAAAAATGCCATACTAGAAYGCTGCCTTTTTTTYYTTTTTTTCWCCTTTTTGCACAGATCCACACTGGATACAAGGTGACAGAGGGGCTGAGAAAASAATTCTCATCACAGCTATATGTMAAAYATCCTTTCATGCYCTCCCTGAAAGATTACACASCATTCTGYAGATTAAAGCTRTGTCTATATATTCTTTTCCTCTGCTGACAGAATTATCATTCTCATGCTATACTTAGGAAAAGGTGGTGATTTCCAGGGCTCTGGTCCCACACAGCACCTCAGCACATGCTTAGTGCTTAGTGGGACTATTTATAAATGTAGAAGTTCTGCAGGAGTATTTTTGCACTTTCCAAAATAGACCAACAGTTTGGAAATGAAATATAATGCCCTGATGCTCCCTTTGCACTTTGCTTAGTCATTTTATACCTCTTCTGTGAGTATTTGCAGTGCTTAGAAACCTTCTTCTATGCTCACAGATCCAGGAGATAAAAGGGTTCAAGGCAAGGAAGGAAATCACATCTCAGCTATCTGTTTTTCAGAGCTGGTGATGTGCAAATTAATCAGCTTTGAACATTCACTGTGGCAGGCACACAGGTCCCTCAAATACCAGCTGAAATAGAGCACTAACCTACAGCTATTAATTCTACCAGTCTTGAAGGACAACAGGTTAAAAACCACATTCCCTACCTTCAATAAACAATACAAACCACCTGTTTCTTATTGTGATAACTTTTACAGAGTGCCATTGTCCAGATCTGGCTGACAAGCACAAAAACATGAATCAAAATCCAAATAATTCTCTCAATCAGCCTCAGCACTGCAGTTCCTCTGATTACTCAGGCYTTACCCTGTGCTGCTGGACTCTTCCCTAAGCAAGCTTTTGGCTACCAGAGCCTTGAGCACAGATGTGCCTCTGACCTTGTTTAGCAGGGATTCTCCTGCAGGCAYTGCTGTCTGATTTTATAACATTTGATTCCAACGCTTCAGCGACTCGGCCAGGCCACATAACCCACTTTAATGCTTGGTTCGTTAGCACAGCTCATCTTTATTAAATAAATCTCACTTACCATTGAGCTCCACTACCACTAATTAGCTGTCTTAAGTAGCAATTGGTTGTGAATAATGAATAARAAAAGGCTGGGTTACCGATTTCCTCTCCTGCTTCAGCTCCTGCACGTAGCGCGTTAACTCRGCGGTGATCAGAGAGGTCATGTTCTCTGAGATCACCTCGTGCTGTCCAGCATAGTCATTCATTTCATTTAAMGTGGCTAGGAAGGCTCTAGTCGATGTGTACCTGCAAAGGACAGAAATGCATTTTGCTTTTAGGCCTTTTTTTTTTCTCCAGACACCTTGTAAAGGGAGGTGGGAGCCTCCTTGTGCATTGCTGTGAGTTAGCACAGATTCCCTGGAAGGGATTCCTCCAAAGGAAGCCAGTCCCACACACTGACAGTTGTCTGATAAATCTATCTCCATTTAGACACTTTGACACTGGCTCTTAAAGTATCACCACTTTAGAGTGCCAGGTTCTTTATCAGCACAGCTCTGGGCTTTGCTAATCTTTATTCACTAAACATTTCTATTATACTCTTTCAAGTCCTACAGCTCAGTGCAGAGTCATCAGTATATCCTACCTGGAAAAATCCTGTCTAAGCAAGCAAAATTTTGGCCAGCATAGCCTAGAAAAGAAAGTTTTTCATAATGTAAATTTGATTTGAATCAGATAGAGTTTATAAAGTTTTCAAATAAGTAGAGAGTTTACTAACCAGCTGTTTATTGTCAACCATATTTTTAATACCTTCCATCACAATGGTTATTTTTTCATATCAAATAATCTACAGCATTCTATGTATCATTGAAAGGAAGAAACATCTGTGCACACAAATTTTGGAACAGATGATGTCACTGGTAWATTCAGCCCAGTGCCAACAGAGCTGCATKTAAATACCCCAGCTGGCCATGCTGGGCAGCTGGAAGCAGCAAGACACTATTACATACTAGAAAAATGACTGTTGCTGCTGTTGTTGTTATTATTCTAATTCTAAAATAGTAGTGGCCTGCACTGATCATCACCTAAAGGTGAAAAAAATCAAAGCAAAGATGGAGGTTTTTAGAGGAAATAGAATGGAGTAGGGATAAAAAAGGCATCAGATGAAAATAAAAACAGGAGAAACTAAAAAAGATACTAAAAAGGACTGAAAATAATCCATTACAAGCAGAAAAAAATCCACAGTCAACATGTGAAATGAGAGAAATCCCAGTTGCAAAAAATCCCAAGGTATAAAAGAGAGAGACTGACAGTGAGCTTGAAAAAGCTGATTTTTAGCCAGGTTGTCTCCAAGCAGCATCTGAGGCACCCAAAGGTCACATGACAAACCCCCAGACATTGTTTTGAGACATGCAGTAACTGCACTGAGGTGAGCACTGCATTTATAAAGGGCAAAGGAGACCCAGGATTTCTGTGCCACATCACATAGAATCATTTAAYTCCAATATCCTTTCTCAGCAGTGAGGGATGTGTCAAAACCCATTGTAGTAAACTCAAAATACCCATTTATGGTAGAGCTATCCAAAGGCAGATTTATTCCTAATCCTGGGTACAGACCAAAGCAGCCTCTGTGCTGGTAACATAATCTTCCTTGTGTAAATACCAGTATCTCAGGGAACAATGGCATAAATAACTGATTTCCAAACAATGTTCCTAAAAATAAATGAAAAAGCAAGCAAAAAGGCTGTTATCTCTGTTACACAAGCCACTGGAGTGGCTGTATGGAGCAGCTTGGGGGGCTGACCCAAAAAATCTGCATTAATAGAATCATCCACTTGGATCCATATCCAAACTCTGTTGAAACATGTCAGATTTCCAAGCCAAGGGTTTGAGGCTGCTGCTGGGCTCTCCAGAGGCAGAGCAGCCTCCTGGAACYCCRGGCTGAGAGTCAGCCATGCCTTCCTCCAGAGCTGCATTACAAAACACTGACATTGAGAAACTCCAGGAGCACAGAGCTCCAAGGGGAAAGGTTCTTGGAGTCTGTTGGGAAGCTCATCTTCTAGAAAGTTCTGCTTAAAGAATATCTTTATTCTCCCCAAGGGCAGGAGTGTTCTTAGGGACCCTGTGGGGTCTCAGCACCTGGATCTTGCTGCTCAGAGAGGGAGCTGAGCTCTCTGTTGCTGCCTGCAAGCACAACATCATTGCCCTGCTATGGACTCAGGTGTGAGCAGGTGAATCAARAGCARCCAGGTGAGGCTGTGCCACATCCTKCAACAGCAGCAAGCCCCAGGATACTGGGAGCACAAACCTCACCCTGCTCTGCAGGAAGCACTCTGGTGTTTGAACATGACCCCTTTTGTGAGTTACTAATCTGTGKTGTCAGCCTGTTTGAGTAATTTAATACTTGCACAGAGTGCTTGAGTTTCATGCTAAAATTAACAACTGTTCCTGCTCCTGCTGAAGGCAGATATGAATTTGGTTGTTCACTTCAAAGAGCCAGGATCAGTCTGGTTTGAAGGTTTTAAGGAACATTAAAAAAACAAATTAAAAATAAACCCCAACCCAGGCATCCAGAAACTGCAACATAAGGGAACTGAGTAGTTACAGGCCAAATTTACTCCTCAGTATCTACCACATAAGCCTGATTCTGCATCTGTGACATCTATATTCTTACACTTGACTCTAAAATCTTATGTTTACAAGCAAAATCCAAGGTGATGACCCAACCTTTGCCATCCCTCCATCAATGCATGCTCACCCAGCAGAGGATGATGAACATACCTGTACTCCTCCTCCTCTTTGGAGTTCTTCTTGGGTTGGTATTTCTTTGAAAGATTCCTAAAATTAAAAATACAGATACATAAATTAAAATTTTAAAATATCCTTTGAAGCTYAGTGATGATCTTTAGATGCACACACATTCTGTGAGGCTGGAGTTTTTATCTGCAGTGAGCAGACACCTTTCCTGAAGCATGACTTTAATCAGGCTTTGATTGTGCCATGATAACACTAAGAATGGGCTGCACAGTGCTCCAGTCTGTAACTACAACAGAGCAGCAGATTCTGAACCCAAGAAGTTGCTAAATTAAGGTCATGAAGTCAAAACACCTGGGCTGTGGTTCTGCTGATGCACAGATCTCCTTCACCTGGGCTASAGGAGATGTTATTTGGAGTAGGAGTCATCCCAGGAAAAGGAGGTTTGAAGCAGCAGATGACACTCTTGGCCARGCAGGTTTGCCTGCCTTTAGCAGCATGATTAAAAGGCAAAAAAAAACTTCATAAAGCTGTGGGAAGCTGCACTGAGATACCAAAAGGGGAATCATTTTGTGATTATCAACTAATGCTGGGGGAAGTGTGACATTTGATTATCCTAATTAGCACAGATGATTGCATCTCATTATCCCTCAGCCAACTAGTGATTTAATTTTAAAACACCAATATGCTCTTGGAGTGATTGTATCTTAAATAAGAAGCCTGAACCTTGCTGTGAGCACATCTGACAGTAACTGGGWGGTTTTCCTTGCCCCACGAGGCTCCCAGCAGCAGCAAACCCAGGCATTTGGGAAGGTGTGCTGCCCACCTGCCCCGCAGTGGGGTCAGCATCACCATGCACACTCCAACCAGTGCACACCACACAGCTCACCAACCTCCCAGAGCCATTTTAGGGCTTTTTCAGTGCTCCTCTGTCCCAAACTGAGCCCTTTGCTCTGTTCCCYCTGGCAGCCTCTCACCCTGTTGTGAAAGGGAAGCCATTTGGTTCAGTTTTACAAGGTTGTTTCAGGGATGAAGAACAGCACACAGGGAGGATTGTCCAAAGCAGGACTGACTTTTATCAACTTATCCATGCCAAACTCTTGGGAAAGGTCCCAGAATACATCAAGTTGTAAAGAAACTGCTTTTTAGAGGTGTAAACCATTCCCTGCTGATGTTGGTTTTATTGCTGACTTGGGGACAGCAGGGCCTCCCATCTCACRTTTCTTATTCCTTTTGTTCTCCTTGAGGAATTAAGGAGCATCTGCCCCAAGAGAGGAGTAGCCAGAATATGGGCAGATTTGCACAGACAAACATGTGTTCCTCAAAATTTAAGTATCTCAGCTGGAAGGGATCCAAATGAGTATTTCCCTCTCAGTCTGTGCCTTCTCTCCAAGAATATGCTCTGAAAAAATGAACTTCTCTGCTTCTGAAGCTTGCACTAAACACCAGCATGGGAAGGGATCTGCTGCATGATGGAAATAAATCTCCCAGCACCCTTTGTATGCCATGGCAATGCCTCCTTCCATGCAGCAGCTTGAAAAGGAAAGGAAAAACCACAAGAAAACAAGCACAGAAGGCTACATTAATAAGGCATTTTCACACAGTAAAAACTCCATCTCCCTGCACTGTCATGCTGCCCAATTAATTCTGACACACACAGCAACTGGCTTCCTGTGAGTCTTTAMAGGTGCAGAAATGCTACAGAGCTGAGGCAAAAAAAAAATTTTAAAAATTCCACAGTCTGTTTTCACAGACAAAAACCACTTACCAAGGATTGGCACSTGGGTTAAACACTTCATTAGCTTCTATGCAATTTACACAACACACAAATTGAGTCTATATATTTAAGTTATTTTAATTTTTTTCCTTCCCTTTTCTAAAATCAGAGGTAGGGGTTTGAGCAGGTGCACACAAAACCCCCACAAGTGACAGTGAATGCAGAGCTGAGCATGTCCTGGTGCAGTGTCACCACCAGCAGTGACAGTGACACCTTCAGTGCTAACTGTGATCAGACAGGGAGCTAACACATAATAAAGACAATAAAAACACACAATTAAAGATTCTGTGCCACCCATCTCCACGAGTTTCTATTTGCCTTTCACTCTGCTTCATTTTTCCTGCCTTTCCAGCTTATTTCTCTGCTCCCTTATTTCAACTTGGGTGACAAATGTGAGAGAAAGATGTCAGACATCAGGGGTCCTGATTCTCAGATTATCCTGACACCTGGAACATTTCTTCCAGCACATTTTCCTCGAGGCTATCTATCCATCATCACATTAGGCAAGGGGTTTTGACACCCTTTGTGATGCTCTGAGTGCCTGTGCTGCAAGGGAAGTGACAAGGACACACCACCTCAGCACTGGGAGCATCCAGCACATCAGTGTCCCATGGAAGTTAAAATATTTAAAATAAGCATTCTACCAGAGTTTCTGCATCCCYTCCCTCCCAGCCTAGCTTAATGGTTCAATAAATATAATGCAAAACAATTAAGAAAATAACTGAGTCAGATCTGGAGTGGGCTCTGAAATCACTGGGCTGATTGTAAATGTAAACCTGAAGTATTAAATATACATTTATATTATGTTATATAGTTATAAAGAAGAAGAAAAAACGTTTTAAATAGAAGAAAATTTAACTTCAACAGATTACCAGGGTGAGGTGAAGATTATCAGAGAGAGGGAAATAGCTAGGCTGGGGAACCCAGGGATGGAACAGAAAATACAAGTTTCACAGAAGGAAATCAATYTCAGCTTTACTTACACTATAAACAAAACTGAGTTACATCCACAGGAGTACCTTGAGTTAACCTGTCCCTTTGTAATAGTATTTTCTGCATGTTATGACAGGCAGTGATGTGATGCAGCCCTTTTACACCAAATGGATGGGGTACAAAAAAGGTTTGCACCAGGCTTAAGGACACTTATTAAATAAAAGCAGATGCATGATTTATTTTTCTTTTTTAATGTCCAGCACTGTTTTACCTCAACAGCTGACAAGTCTACATTTTTGGTTTTATTCTTTTATACATCTAACTTCTTAGATGCCTGCAAGCAGCCCTGTGTTTAAGAGCTCCTTGGGGACAAATGTATTTGTCCTCAAACCATAAAAAATTCAGAGGAAAGAAACAAATTAACCATTTTTTTTTGCAAATTTAGGACAGAATAAGAAATCAAACTCAGGAATTCATAGTTTCTACACGGTCACAGGTAAAAGAGTCTCTCACTTTCATTTACATGTTGGTTTTGTGTTTATTTTAATAATTAAGCTCTTTACACCTGGAATTTGTCATCCTGAATGCAGGATTGTTCCTAAGACAGGCCAGCTCACCCAGATACTCTGCTGGGCTTTCCCAGTCCAGTCATATTCTCTTTGTTCCAGCTCATTTTGCCTCTGTAATTCAATCTCTGCTCCTCTCCATAGGATGTGAGCAATCTGTTCCTGCACGAGTCATTTGCTATTTCCTGCTTGTCTGTAGGACAAACCCTGGGGAACCCTCCTGGCATTCCCCTGGGAGAGCACACAGCCACCAAGGTGAGGATTCATCYTCTGCCAGCTCCTCATAAATCACAGGCCATTGTGCATCTCAAACCCACTCAAATACAAGCAAATTCTGGGGGATTTTTTTTTTTTAATAGACACTTGTTAGATCAAATGAAACCTCAGATCCCATCTCTTTAAAACCTGGGAGAATGGAAAGATCTCTCAAGATTTATTATCAYCATGCCAATAAAAGGTGAGTTTACTGGAGGGGTTAGGAATAATTATTCCTGTTCTCCCCCTCCCAGTTAACTCCAGCACTTCCAGTTTAGCACTGGTCACTTGTGGCTGCCAAWGCTGTCCCAAGGACCCCCTCTGTGCTTTGCTCCCTTCTAACCCCTGATCACTTCTCAGTTTTTTCTACCTTACTGGGAAAAGCAAGGTGATATCTCCTCCTCTGGGAATTCTAACACCTCTTCCCCAGGACCTGACCCCTCAAGGAAGGTTTTTTTCTGTGCCTGGTTCACACATCCTCATCTCTGTCTAATATCAAAGCATGGACATGGAGAAAGTACCCAGCAGGAATTATTTGAGATTAATTCACCAAGATTTCTGCTCTGATCAGGAGACACCTGAAAATCTCAGGCTCTAAACTTCTTAACTACATAAGAAAAATTTCCAAGGGCTGGGGCTGACTTTGTGACCTGCAGCTCCTCCCCATGCACATTCCAGAAGGGCCTGTCTTAGTAAAACAAAACCTGAACTTCACCTAACAAATGGTCATTATTCTGTTGAATTCTGAAACCCTTCTGCATTTTTGCACAGCAGCCCCAATTTCATGGAAAACATTACAGTGCTGAGCCATTAATCATGCAAGGASTGTGAGTAAGCCCTGGTGTGCTGCTGAGCCACCCCAATCACCTCTCTTTTTACAAAACATCTGATTACTAGCAGATACGATACAATAGCATCTTCAATTAACTTTTACTTTCCAATCTCCCAATTAAAGCTATTTTCTAAAAGCCATTATTATAAACAAAATCACCACTGACACAGCAAATTGATTTGATTACAGGCTCTGAAGAGATGCAGCTCAAACTCCAGAATTTTACATATCAACTTACCTAAGCTGCTTTGCATAGCTGAGTTCAATCTCTGTTCTTTCTTTGACAAACTTGATGTACTTTTCCAGAACATCAATACCCCACTGTGTGTGTTTTTCTAAGTTGTCAAACTGGTCCTGCAATGAATCAGAAAAAAAAAAGAATAGTTTAGTCTCATTGAACAGAGAGACAACTAAAATTAATTTACAAAGGGAGTAGCACCATACAGAAGTGGTGTTAATATTTTCCATTACCAGTTAGATACTTTYAGAGTGAGACAGGTTTTTAATCAACAGAAATCTGTATTTTAACATGAGCTCAATTCAGTAACATTCTTCATTACTCAYTTCTGGATCAGTTTTATTCCAGAAAGACTATCAATTTTATTAAATACCATCTTCTAATATAAAAACATACTTAAATGTAGGATAAGAAATTGATACTCTTGACAGTATTTTGTTTYACTCTGAAGAACCAATAGAAGTTCCATGAATTTGGGATCTACTYCTAATTAATAATTCTGATTTTCATATGAAAATCGTAGATTTAAACTCCAGCTCTGYCAGTGCTATGAATTTAAAATGTTATTCAGAACAGTTAATCTTTTTACAGAGCAGGCTTTCAATTCCTCTGTAGCCTGCTTTGTACTAGAACAGATGACATGRTGCCCCCAAAATGACATAAGCTATGTTTTCTGAAAGTTTTCTTGTCCACCTCCATTTATATACAGATACTACTTTGTTCTTCAAATATTGTTGCCCTCAAAAAACAGTCACACATGTTTTCAATAAAATCAAGAACATTCCACAAGTCAGTTTGGGATTTGCAAATGCCAAGAAAAATTAAGCAACTCTAAATCCAAATTAATTATCCAAGCCAGTTTATTACTATCTGCAGATTTCCATTGTAATCACCTTATTTTTCAGAATTTGGTTACTTCAACAGCACTCAAATTCCCCAATCCATTCCACACAGCTTTGCACGAGTTGCTGTTTCTACAATACTTGAAATAATTTTTAAACTGTAATACATTGAATATTTATTCTGACAGACACACTGTCAAATAATCAAGGCTTCAATATCAGCCTAACTTATTTGGCATCAGGTTCCATTATGGGAAAACAGAGAATAAGTTTGTACAATCCACAAATTAGATTGCCCATGTTTTACAAAAACCTCCACACAGCAGCAGATTTGGGTGGGTGCTGAGCTGCCACTACCAAAGATTCTGACACAAGTGATGCTGCTCTGCAAAGGATCTGGCCCTGTGACTCAGCCTGCAGAGCCATCACTGAGTTATAAAAGCCAGACAAACCCACTCCCTTCAGACACAGAGGAGAAAAAAATCACTGAAAGCTGCAACAAAGCCTGGTTTGTGAATATTCTGCTTTTATCAAACAGCACTGTCTGCTCTGTGGCACATCTGGCTGTGACAGAGGGTGAGTTCCACTGGTGGCAGGAGGGACTCTGCCAGCCTTGAATACACTCATGCACACAGGAGCTAATAAAGAAAATAAAGAAAGAAAATCAACCTGCTAATAAAACTGCTTAGCTGTAATTTGAGGAGGAGAAATAGGAAGCATGTGAAGAAGACATAATTTGCAGAACACCTTTAAGAAGTGAGTTAAAGCAGCAGGTGAGGCACATGGAATAGGACACACAGGCTTTGTGCATTGTGTGTTTGCTCTGGGGTAGCATCAGGTACTGTTTCAAACCAAGTCAGCCAAACCAGAGCAGGTTTCAGCTKATGGCAGTTTTAGTCAATTAAAGAGGCACTGGAGGCAGAACAGCAGGAAGGTAACAGTATAAAGTTACAAAAATAGTAAAGAAYTTTTAAGTGCTCCAGGACTAAGTGGTCCAGAATCTACCAGAAAGTGTTTAAGGRCAAGTGAACTAAAAAATTTCCAACTACACAGAATAAAAGTCTGACTTCCAGCAATATAAATCACCCTTGAACCAGTGTAGCATCAGTCACTCAAAGAGGATGGGGTGTATTCTGCAGAAAGAGAATGCACAGACTAAAAATGTACATGTTTGCATATATACAAATCTGAATTTCAGTTTCACAGCTGGGGATGAGGCAAAACTAGAGGTAACAATGGTCCTCCTCCTGCCAGAGGGCTCAGCTCAGCCTGGAGTCTGATGGCAGCACAGAGAAAGAAGCACCTTCTGCTCTGCTTCAAATACACAACCTCTCCATCTCTGGGATTATGCTGGAGTCAGGAGAGTAATGCAAACATRGCCTTTCTAAGGTTTCTGATAAAGAGGTCTTCTAGCTCTCCCACACCCTACTCTTCCACAATTTACATTATTTAACATAAACACATGCATATAAAATAAATACCCCGTGGGGAAGTCCATTAGTCACAAGTTTACATGGATTCACACACTSCTGATTTAGAGAAGGGAAATCTCAGGCAGGGAAATTCACTGTGTAATCCCTGTAAGCAAATGTAACCACCTTTATCAGATCATATTTGTAGCAAGAAACTTGTTYATTATCCTATTGTGACCCCATCCCCAGAGGAAAGGTCAAGGTTTCCCAGAGGAAAGAATGCCTTTCAAGGAGATCCTGCCCTTCAAGGTAATCCAGATTTCCAAATAGAGCAGGTTCACCCTGAAAATGCAACCCTGGTGGTGGCTTGTCCAAACCTCCCACCATCATCCCACCCTGAATCAATTCTCAGAGCATCATTTGGATCAGAGTTTGAATAAAAACCAGAAATGGCTCCAGGTAGATGCCTCAGTGTGGGCTGGAATCCCGCAGAGGGATTCTTGCTGGACTGTTTCTGAGTGCTCCCCAGGCCAGGTTTGGTGAAATGAAACTCCCTGAGGAGCARTGTAAGAGGAGCACACGGTGCTGCAGCTGTCAGACACATCAACCAGGGCAAGATGCTGAATTTCTATTTATAAAGTGAGATGAGGCACTTGCCCCGTGCCAAGCTCTGGGCAGAACATCTCAAAACTACAAGCACTGACCTCCACTGTCAAGAAAAGAGGCAAGGGGAAGTTTAACTCTCTGCAGATTTGCTRAAGAGAAGAGGTTCTGTTTTCTCTGAGCATGGAAATGTTGGCCCAAGTGCCATTTCTGTGAGCAGCCAACGCCCCACAGCACTGAGTTACACTGGGGTCATGCATTCCATTGTCCCTTCCCTTTGCTGAGTGCCTTGAGCATGAAAAAAAGTCAGTAAAAATGGCAACACCATCACTGGCTGGGCATGAGAGTCCAAAGGAAGGGCACTGCAGCCAGAGGGACATGACACAGATTGTCCTCCTCCTCCTCCTCCTCGTTCCATGCATCTGCAAGGACACTGAAGGCAGGCAAAGGCTCCGAGTTAATGAACCATGGGGATTACAGAGGACACAAAATGTGCTGATTGCACAGCATAACCTTCAATTCATGGAATCCTAAAGTCCAGGGATACGTGTAATCAATGCAAAAGAGGACTTCTGAAAAGGAGATTTTTGAGAGCAGTTAACAAGAGTATCATGCCTTCAAACAATCAATATGGAAAACACTTTTTAGAAATTGCTTTGCTTTTCTCCAACTTCACTATCAGTAGGAATCTAGAGTTAAAAAACCCCTCAGTTATTCTGGAGTCTAATGAGAACAACACATGTTCTCAGAACAGAGTGCACCAGGCCTGGCAGAGATGATTTAGCAGGTGAGCTGTGGCACTGCAGCTCTGCAGGTTCAGCCATCAGCTGCAGGAGGGCTCAGGTGCCCCATGAGCTGCAGTTTCAACTTTCAGTTTCAATACAGACTCTCCTCTGTTCGTTTTTGCAGCATCCTCACCCTTCCAGTCAGGGAGAACATTAGGAAACAATAAACTCCACAGGGCTTTAGCATTCAAGAAAACAAGGCAAGRAATATGATGCAATGTTCAGTAAGAATGCTCCCTCTTGACCACAGTGAGGGAGAAACAAAAGGTCACACCACACCTGTTTTCTCTGAAAAAGRAACACCAAAACATTTTCTGGAAGAATTCACTGCTTTCCTCTGGCTCAGAGACGGGTTCACACCTAAGAATGTTCTTTGAGCAGAAACACTGCACTGACAGTCAGATGTCTATCACAGTTGGCTCCCATCACAGCCTTCATATTGCTAGGTCCTTCCAAACTGCCAAATCTCATCTTCTCACAGTTTCAAGTGCCTGAGTTTATTGTGGCATCAGCTTACTAAAAAGAATAGACTTCTAATTGACCATCACAAATTCCATATATTTAAAATGCCTTTAAGTAACTGTAACTTACCCCCTTCATCAGACTCCACCTGCTGCCCAAAGCCCCTGCAAACACCTCCCCAGGTGATGGAGGAGCTGACCCCACACAGGTGGGAAAGCAGAGCCACTGCTGCTTAAAACAAACTGTTCAGAGCTTMAYGTGTTCCTGAGCATGCACACAAAAWTCGAAGCTCAAAAGAGGGAAGTAGAAYTTCAGTCATTAACTTGAACAGGAATTTGACATCCAAGTACCCAGAATRCTTTGAATATTTTAACCCTAAGGCAAATTGTGTTTCTAAATTCATTTTCTAACTTGATTTCTRTTCCCATTAATTCTCTCCCAGTGCTTTTACCGCTGCCCAAATAACCTCCCATCCATGCATTCTTTGTGAAATTCGGTYGCATGCTTGTTACCCTGACAATGCTTAAAATGGAAATAGTGCTGCCCATTTGCTTTGCCTCATTTGAACAGTTACTTTAAGCTGTCAAATYCCCTTCACTTCTCAACTGCCCTCCTGAAGTCACATTCCACAGCTATGCAAAGTATTTTGGGAACAGGAAAGTTAGGCATTAAAGAAGAAAAAAAAAAAAAACCAAACCAGAAGAAAAACCTCCTTCCCGTTTCTCAGCCATATAACGTGGAGTACAACCAATTATTGAGCAATAAAGTGTTATTCATGAGGTCTCTGAAGATCAGCTCAGTGAGATATTCCTTCCTCTTTCTACAAGGCTTCCATCTATTGTGAAATAGTTGAACACAGATCCACTGATGGACCTTCACTTGCCACCAAGGGGCTTCTCCAGCCTTAACACAGACTGAAATAAAGGGATGTCCTACTTTTCTCTTGAGCTGCACCAGACAGGCTCACCCTGCCCAATTCCAACACAGCCAGGCCAAAAAACTGGGGTTTCTACTTGGTTTCAATAGTGAACAAAACATCAGGTTGTAGAAGAATTTMCCAATTAATTCTGTAATTTAAATCTTCCTGTCAAACCTGCCCAGAGCAGACTGAGCTGGCAGCATTTACTGTACCAGAATCAGGCTAAACTGTCACTGTCACCCTTTCTGCTGCTTTCACAGGTGACTGCACAAGTGTGAAATTAAGAATGATAACACAGAGAAATAATGAAGAAAGACTGTGCTGAAAATTCAGATGCTAATAGCAAATGAAAAGYCTTTATATTTAGCATACGCCTCCTGTAACTCCAATGCAGCAACACAACAAAAGACTCAGGATTCTTGAACATGAAGAATATTTGAAGAATTTCTACTACCTCATTCCCCAGTGAGTTTGATTCTGTTTTCTCACAAGATTATTTGTTTACATCTTATCATTAATAATGAAAACAGTAAGAGGAATTAATAGCTAATTTTTACCTCTGATCATACCTTCTCCTCCCATATCCCTTTTTTTAAAAACACTCTCACTTTTATAGGCAAAAAGGAATTAAAGTGAAGATCAAGAATACACTGCAGTGCTCAATTTCTAAATTACTTTTTTAGAATCCATGGTTTAACAAATTCAAATTAAAAAAATAATTAAGGAGCTGATGAGCCCTTCACAGGCTGGGCTGAGTCCCATATGGCACTCCAGTGCTGGCAGAATACACGGGAATTCAGATCACACATCCTCTGAGACCTACAATAAAGCTGTATGCAAATGYTAACAGTCTCCAGGCAAATTAATAATGAAAGAAAATGCATAAAATACGGGCTACCACCACAAGAGCCTTCCAGAAWGCAGAGATGAGTAGAAAATACCAAAGTAATTCAGCATCTGTTGACTCAGGCACTAGTGATGAGAATCAACTTCCCACACAGAACTTGTCAGCAACAGTCAGTGCAACCCTCAGTTAATGACACTAAACAAACATCCCTGATTATAGATGGAACACAGGACACCAACCTTTCCCCTCCTGCAGCAGAGACAACAGGCACTGCCATCACCACAGAGCACAGAGGGATGGGGCAGGGACACCATCTCTGCCTGCTTCACACCCAAACCATGCTGTGCCTTCAGTGCTCGTTCTCTGAGTGAGCCCTTCCATTCCCCCACACATCCGGTCCTTGTGCACAAAGCTATTTATGATCMCGTGCATTTGTCATGCAGATCACCTCTTCAGCCACACATGCTTATTAAGTGTTTTTCTCCCAACCTTTCACCAGGATGCCTAAACAGGCAAGATTTCTGCTTCAGCTGAATAATAAATAGCCCAGAGGAAAAAAGCCATCTTACTTGCCCATCTCCATGTTCCTTTTATTGCCATCCCCTAAACACATTGTTCCCTAAAGCCCTCAAGGTTAACTCTTCTATCTCTTCCATTCACCTGGGAACTTGATCTAGTTAGAAGAACACACAAACATACATAAGATTCTTTGCTGCATCATTAGGGAACTGAGTGTATTTCAAACCTGGGTGAGGGGAACTGACAGAAAGCCAGAGTGGAAACAGACTGTGTTTTAGGCTGAAACACCTTTTTATGTTGTTAGATAAACTCATTTCTAATTGTCCTGCTTATTTCAATAGACATTATGAATAAAGCAGTTTCTGGGCAATGTTTCARCCTTGAAATGCTTACCCTCTTCAGCATTTTGCTGAAGCTGGAAAGTAAAATAAGTCCTAATATTTATGCCAGTTTTAATTTGGATAGAAAATAACATTGCCCCAGTATAATAGCAAGGCCCTTTGCACAGCCTTKTAATTGCTTCTGAGACCAACCACACTCATCCCCACCCCAAAAACCACAAACTTAAGAGTGATCCCTCCTGCTAATTAATCTGGGGTGCTGTCTCACAGGCAGTTTATGGGCATCCCTTAACCCTGCCTGGATAAAAACCTGACTTAATTCTAACAAGAAACGCTTCTGAGAAAAGCCRTGAGCAGCTGGCACAAAGGCCAGCACCTGGAGAGCAACATGAATATTCCAGCTGCTCTGGGGCATGGCCAGTCCTGGGAGTACAACCAGATCATCAGGGCTGACAGGGAGCCTGTTGGATTGCAACATCTCACTGAAACATCCTCCTACAGCAGAGCCGCACAGGAACATCCCCCACTAATGAAAGGGGTGAGCTCTGTACTGCTGAAGGTTAAACCTCCTGGTGGAGAAGACTAAAACAGCACTAAACAGCAGACTAAAATACAGCACTGGGCTGCAGAGCCCATGGCAGTGAACAAAGCCAGCAGCAAGCTCCCAGAGCGGGGCTGGGAGAGAGACAGTGGCTTCTCTGGGCAGCAGCACAGAGCAACAGGTCAGCAAGGGGACACCTCAGCCTGCTGGAGAGGTCACTGGGAGTACAGCCACACTCCTGCCGTGGTGACCCACTTTAACACCTATTATGGAAGCCTTGCAAAAGCCAGCACGTGGTTCACGGGGAGAAGCTTCCTGGGGTGAGTACAACCCATGTCAGCGGCTGCCAAGGCATCCACACACACACACATGCTCTCAGTGTCTCAACATCTCCTTCTCTCTGCTGRTAGCCTAAACTGTGAAATGAAACTGCTCCTTTGGCAGCAGCCAGAAGGCTCTGAGACAGAGCCCACAGAAGAGCTCCAGGAGCAGGTGATGCTGCAAGAAACCTGCTCCTGGCCCCCAAGGGCTCCTCTTACCACTGCAGCAGAGCCCAAACCARCTGAATCCCCAAAGCCTCCACCTCTGCCATCCTGGTGTCAAACCGAGCCTCTTCCTCCCCCCTACACCGCTTGTATCCTGCRAAGGATGTGGTAAAGCAGAACTTGTAGTCCCTCCATAGCAACGGGGCCAGTAACTGTGCTAACACAGCAGCCAGAAAGGAAGGTGAGAGAGGATGTTCCACCCGAGAGAGGATGTGGTTGTTGGTACTGCAGCAGCTCAGAAAGATGCTGAAAGAGGTAAGATAACAGAGAGGAGTGATTAATTCTGGGGAGTGGGAAGGCAGGAGGATGTGATCAGTTCAGCWGCAGCAGGACTGAGCTGATGAGCAACAGGTGATTAAGACAAACAGCAACTGAGCCAAACTCTGGATGAGAGTGAGGACAAATAAGACTATCCTTTGTTTTCTTGGAGGTGAATTATGCAGGTTACAAGTCAGCAAGGACAGCAGTACATCCAGCATGGAGCATTAGGTGCTATTTTGGTTTTATTCAAACAAGAACCTGAAAAGGCCATACTGAGGCATCACCTGCTGTTATCAGTGGGAGATCCTCTAAAGATAGTGCTGCATCTCTTGAAAGAGGAAATGTGCTTCTTAGAGGTGTCACAGTTTCGTGCTCTTGAAAATGAATTTTATAGCTCTCTCTGAATGAGGAAAAGGCAAGGCTCAAAAAYCACCATTTGCAATGTCCAAGGACACTTTTCATAGGTGGCCATGATGCAGCAGCAATTCAATTTCCTTCAAATAAATTTATACACTTTGAGGTTTGAGGCACTGCACGACTTTGCCACAATGAGAACCATCTGTCATGAGCAGCCCATTCAGAAAGGAACACTTCTCTTCAAACCTACAATTCTGCTTATAAAACACACTCAGGGAAACCCCAGAACAGGACACAGTTTTGTTTCAAAATACATTATAATGTGCAAATTACAACCCAGTATGTAAGAAAGCTCTTAAAGAACAAGATAATAAGAGAGAAACTTCAACTGTTGCCAGATGTTAAGTCAGACTATTTTTATTGAAGGACTGAGTGCATTTCAACCTTTTTATGCACTTGTTCAGCCATTTAAATTGAAGACAAACATGCACATGCTGCTTCTTTTGGTGATTCTAGTGCAATTCAACTGATTTAAGTGAACTTATTTGCACCAGGTATGAGGATAAACAGCAGAATCTAGACTTTAAAATCCAGACTCATTAGCTAAGCAAAGGCTCATAACTACTAAAATCCACTGGGGCCAGAGAGATGATGCATCTCCACCATTAGCATTAATTATACCCACAAAACTCATTTAGAAAAAAACAAAGGAACRAAACAAAGCAATGCTAACCTCCTCCTTCTGCTCGTCCTGGAGGAACAGGAATGGGATAAAGATTTGGTTTTTTTGCTGACAGTATCCAGAGCTGCAGCCTGAAAGCTGCGAGGACCCACAGGGATTCACTGCTCCGTGCATTATAAACAAGAGCTTTGAAAATGAGCAGATCCCCCTGGTTTGTGGGGCTCTGCTGCTGGGAGGGTACAAACCTTGATCTGCAGCAGAGCTCCAGACCCCAGCTGCCTCCCCCAGGAGTTGCAGCATGGTAACAATGCTAAATATACACTGCTGTTGTTCCAGGAAGGYTTTGCAGTTGACAAATGTTGTAACTTTTCACTGTTCTCCAGCACATCCCACTTCCCTGATTTAACACACACCCATTCGTTTCTTCTGAAATTATTTGAACAAATGCAATTTTAGAACTAATTCCCAGTAAATCTTTTGCTGTCTGGCCACATCTTGGATTAACTGTTGACTGATTTTCATCCTTTTTTTTTTTTTTTTCTTTCCCAGTCTGCAAAGCTCTCCCTTAATAATACCAGCTGTTAAAACAAAGATCAACAAGAGCTCTTGCCCACGGTTTCCCCTTTGGGCAGCTGTGTGCTGATTATTAAAAATGAGCCATAGAGTGCTCCTGCTTATTGCATCCCTGGATAACTACAAGAGAAAGCCAAACGAGCCTGCTGATCCTTTTAAAAGAACACATATTAAAAAGGCAATTCTGCCCTCTTATCCAAAACCATCCTGAATCACAGTAGCACAATCTTATCCACAAGAACAGTACTTCAAACTGCAGCAGTCTGTGGGAATGTTTTTTKGGGAAATTAGCTTTATGCCCAACTTCATCACAAACCAATGCCATCCATACTGGTTTCATCCTGTAGAATGCCCAAGTTGTTTCATGCATCCTCAAAGTCAAAATTTGTTCATTAATATCAAATCTTTTGAATATGACTCAGTTTGGAACACACAATTAGAGTTTAGGAAATCATTCTGGGGGAATTAATTTGATTTTTTTTTTTATATGGCCACTTAAAAACAATCAGTGCCATTGTTACACTTTACAAGTAGGAGTCCTTGGTCTCACCCTATCAAAATTAGCCCAAAAAGACAACAGATAAAAAACCAGCAGAGGTCTCACCAGGTATGCCTGGTATTCTCAACAGCAAAACTTCTAATCTCCACTAAATAAATCCCCTGGTGGGTGGAGAAGTGAGCACGTGTGCAAAGCTCTTTTCTGCACACGTTAATGCAGAGATGTGTTTATTCACTAAACACAACAGCCTTTACTCCTGATACTCCTTTTCACCTCCTCCCCTGGCTCTGAGGCCAGAGATGACCAAACCCCAGTGCAGGCACTGTGTCCTTCCAGGATGTTTATGCATCTTGGAAAAGAAAAATGTTGTAAAAATCACTAATTCTGCTTAGCTTGAGGCTGATTCCTGGAATCACTGCAGCAAGGGCAATAACTAGGGTTAAAAAAAATAAACCCCCCCACTTCAGAGTGTTCCAAACTGTTCCCTGAAGTTCAAAGGAAAAGTGAAGCTCTGAACTGACTGTCCCTTCCTCTCATTTCCAAATTAAACGGAACAAACTGCTGAAAAAGTTCTTTGTAGCTGGGGTTCAAAAAGCATTTAATACCTTAAATACCATGACATGATAAATACAATCCWAGATTTTTCAAGAGCCACTTCACACTCAAGACCAAATAAGATTACTGCTATGCCTCATGTATTTCTATCAGCCATTGCATTCCATTTTTAACCCAGAAATTAGATTAGGTGCTTCCACTCTGATGCAAGAAACAGTGAAGCTTCCAGAACAGGAAGATTATCAGAGATATATGCAACTCAGAAATCTAATGCAATGGATAGAACAACAATGTCAGAGACCACAACATTTAAAATGTCTGCAAACAACAAAGTTGGTCACTTCAAAATATGTCAACAAACTCTGTTTAAAGTGCATTTCATGATTCAGAATTATCTATTCACACACTCCACTCTGTGGAGTAGAGTCAAGCTACACTGGCAAAAAATGGATAAATTCTGGARCTAGGCCAGAAAKAAGCAAAGAGCCATAAGAAAGCTGYAGAGACTCAATGCTTTAAATCCATCTATCAGGGTTYCTCACACAGCTTTTTTTATTACAGTAAGACCTGGTCCTTCCCATAACTGTAAAAATGGTAACCAAGACAGTCCTCTAACATCCTGTCACRTATTTTTCTTTTCCCAATACCTTTCTCCTCTGTTTTTCACTGATAAACATTCAGGGAAGAGCTTARYCCCAGCTGCATCTGCAYTCTGCAATGTSCTAAATTCAGGCCATTTAYCTCAATTTTGACAAAAACATTGTTTCAGTCTGATCCCACTTGCATAAAATACTCAGACTTGAAGCTTGCCACGCTTCTCCTCCTCTACAAAAGACAACAACACCTGCACAGCCATAGAATTACCAAGCTAAAATATGGTCAGACCAAAACTAATGTGGCAACTCTACCACTGCCACATCTTGCCAAGGATCAGAAACATCCACCTGTGCATCAAAGCATGAACTGCTATTGAYAATAATTCTTCAATTACTTCATATCTTCCTATTCTCACATGCTCACTTTTGTGACATTTTTATGCAGTTTATCCTCAGGTAACAACCCCCATTAACTACAGTGTGAACTTGTGTTACATCAAAGTTGAAATCTGAGGAAAAGTAATCACATTTCCCTTAACTGAATAATCATTGCACAAAGCCTCTCCGACTCCACTGGGTCTCYCCCTTCTCCCAACAGAAGCCTCTCTCAGCACTGAGACTGCAGCAGAACTAAATGAATGCATCAAAGTAGGTGGAACAAGAAAGGGGAAACATTGTGCAAAATGCTGACCCCACCAGAAGYACACAAAGCATTTGTTCAGTGGTGACAATGAATAATTTTATCTGAGGCAAATTACCAAACAAACATCAATTAAATTACATGCTACACTCCAAGAGAAAGCTCTCCCACACACATTTCAGGTTTKCAGAGTCAATAGGGCAGCACAATGCACCCAGGATTGTGATGGAGTCATCTGGGCTGCTCAGTCAGGGATATCTGACCTTCTCCAAGGGACATATGACAGTTGCAAGAATCTAAAGAGAAAGAGGTAAATTTAACTCCATCACACTAAACAAACATTCACACAAGAAGAGTAAAGAGACCACGTGTCACCCAGCCTTGTAAAATGTGAGAAATCAGAATTCCCTATACCATAAAAGACACTCATGAAACGTGCAGAACTAGAGTTTACATCACAATTGTCTCCATCATTATTTTAAGTGCCCAAGCACCTGATCAGAGAGCATTTAAAGCAAGATAGAGCAGCAGCAAAGACTCCCTGGTCTAACAGCAGCCTCCTTGTGCTACGTGCTGCCTTTTCTCCAGCAGACCCAGAGCTGRGCCCAGCTCACAGCACTCAGAGAGCCGTGGGGAACCGCAGTGGTGAGCAAGGCTCAGTGGTTTGCAGCCTGTGCCACAGGGATGTGCACGACAGCCACACTGAGCCCCAGCAGACAAAGCTCAAGTTCACTGTGCTGACCATCCTGTGCCAGCCAASACAACCTAAAATTACAGTTTCTAGAAAGTAGGGCAGCTACAGACTGTCCAAACCTTTTGGTCTGGCTCCCTACGCAGCCTCCGGCCTCTCAAAGGAAAACAGTCAAAGTTTTATGGAAATAAATCAACAATTATAGTCTCTTTTGACCAATATGGCTTGGAAACCTAAGCATTAGGAATAAATGACATTTTGCCATCCTGAGCTAGAAGAGCAACACCCTTTGATCCTTTAAGTAAGGACTGCTTCCCTTAGCAAGGATATTCTGCTCCTAAGCTGGATAKGCAAGTCTAGCTGAGCAAAAGGGGTAATCCAGTTTTCATGTGACAACAATCTCCTTTCCTTAGYTTCCAAAAACACATGTGAATATTTTATAACTCATGCTAAACAATGATGATACCATGATACAGATTTCAAGCTTTCACTRCACTTGAAGAAATATCTTTACAATACTAAGGGAGATTACATCAGTAAACAACTTCCTATTAATACAGTTTTCAGACAAAGTTGGGAAGAAAATCACTACCCAATTTAAAACAGTGCTTATTGGAGCCAAGATTAAAAACCACACTTGGGTCACACCAGTCTGACCACTTGCCTCTGCTCACCCCATCTTCTAGAACTACACATTTGCCTAAATCCAGGAACAGTGAAACAAGGGACAGCATGGAACACCGGACTTTTTACCTTTCACTAAAACATTTGGGTTCATCCTCTAAATAAAATCAYCTACTTCAAGACCATGAAAATTTTGACTTCTGAAGTCAATTAATAAACTTTTTGTAGTTTTTAACAACAATTCATATCCCTCTGCAGCTGCCCAGCAGCATATTGGTTTTGAGGGAGGAGGGTGCTGGTTCACCAGACAAAGACAAAAAATGAAAAATGGTTTCCTGTCATATCAGTTCTACTCTGGCATTTAAATATTAACTTAAAATGAAACTGAAAATACACATAAAATAAAGCTGAGGCTGCATCCAGCCTCATTAAAACCACGTTATGTTAGTTTACCTAACTGCAAAGGCAAATATTTTTTCAACATAAAACCATGCATAAAACCATGCCATAAACGCATCCATGAGCGCCTAGATAAAGGCACTAATAGGAGGCTCATATAATCAGCCATACAGTAAAATCTAGAGCACAAAAGAGCTCCAGGACAATTAATACTACCAGGAAAAGCTCTTACTAACTTTCCTAAGCCCAGGACACACAACCTTTCTGMAATGCAGATCTCCAAATTCTTTATAAAGCTGGTAAGGCTACGGCAAGCAGACAAGAATTTAAAACTCTCTTTTAAGGAGTTTAGAGCCARCAGAGCTGCTGGTATTTTAGTGCCATTGCAGGCTCTTGTAACACTGCAGGCATTTAGAAGCACCAGCAAATTAATATGCTGCACCAACTCATTTGGTGAACAATCTCATTCAGATCTTAAGCTGCTTGTCCGGGGCTCTGAATGTGTGAGCAGGCTGAAAAAATCTGAGGCRCCGCAGATATTTCCTGAAAGGGTGCTACAGTTTTTCAAGTGTAAAGCTGCTTGCTGTACTTTGGACTGGTTACTGGGACAGCAATAAAAAGCATTCTTGTGTCCYGAGGGCAAACAAAACCAAGACCACCACACCACATCCATCATGATGTGCTTAGTCAAAGGGCTAACACAAACCATRGTTAAAATGTTATTAAAATCTTCATCATGGAGAGCTGCTGGTAAAGTTTGGGTCAGTGTGACAGCACACTGTGTGTTACAGGAGTATTTCCTAATTAATTGGTTTATTAGGGCTCTGTAATAGCAAAGTATGCTGCTCACAGAGCACRTGGGGTGGAAGTTTGTGACTAAAACTACAGATGTGTCATCCTGATTCCCACCCTTCTCACATTCCTGGAAGATCAAGTGGAAGGCTACCACAGCACCACCACCAAMCAAACACAGAGAATGCTTACATTACAACCTGCTCCTTGTGCTTTCCTAGCACAGCAATAACAAACCACCAAGCACCGAAACAGGATGGCAAGCACAGCACTGCTCTTTTCTGTCACTGTTGTGGGAGGAAGTCTAACAAATGCTTGTCATTTCCAGAAAGGAATGGATTCCCCAGCTCTGGCATCAACAGTGCCCACAAATTGCACACAAATCTGTCACAAATTCACTTCTTCATGAGAAGAATGATTCTCCATTTAACATCAGCAGCTGATAACAGCACTGACATCAAACAGTTCACAGATGAAAGTGCTGCAAACAGTAGAGCAATTCTGACATCTTGCAAGAAGAGAACCATGAATTTAGGTCAGCTCATTGCYGTGCTGTTCAGCTGAGGAACACGAGACAATGTGGTGTGCAGAGCATAAGATGCTGCTCACTTGGGCTCWCTGTTTCCTGCAGCAAGAGAAAAAACTGCAGCCCACTTCCAGTGTGAGGTGGAGACTGGGTCATTCCATTCAGGAAACAGAATCTCCCTTTCTGGTAACAGCCACAGGATTCACAGTGCAGCAGCCTCCAGGGAGAGGTGAAGCTGTTTCCTACATTCATTTTGCACAGGGCCATGTAGGGCACCTCACAATCACATCTTTAAGGAGTAATTCATTCCTCAAATGAAAAGAAAACACACACATTCCATCCTCCCTTTATCAGGGATGTGTGAATATCACCCCCACACAACTTCAGAAGTCTAGCTTGGGAGGGTTTTAAGCAGATGCCATTAAATATTAATGCTGTATTTCTTTTTTTTTTTTTTTTTGCATTACTATTTACTTGAAGAGAATTAATTAGTACATTGAAAAACCTCTTTAAAATGTGGCTGTCAGACATACACACTTTTTATAACATCCAGAGAACACTGCAATATCTAAAATAAATTGTACTACCAGCTGCTGTATTGCTTTTCAATCTCAGAAGACACAATAAAATAGATACTATTTGACTTCTAGGTTTGTCCCAGACTGCAGTAACTATTCAGTAGTTACAATTTCACAACAGAAGGACTTCCATAACAAACCTGGGCACATGAGAAATTGCCCTATTTTACCCCAGATCACAAGAGTCATGTGATGGGAGAGGCTGAGGATTTCCACATCCTTGAGTGTCTTGAACTCCATCCTTCCAATCTTTCTTGTCTTTAATTTCTGTCATATAATTTGCAAGACTGGGACCATCAGTGCCTGGATTACACAATGCCAGCACAAGGGGGTGGGATCTCCAGAAAAAAAATGCTGCCAACAAACCCAAGTTCATGAAACAAATAAGTGTTTAAATGGGAAAAACAAAACAAACAAGGGACTTCTGGAACAGTACAATACTTTAAGCACTGCACTTACTAAATAAAAGCAGAATCTCAAGCATTACAAGGACTGACTTCCTAAAAATGACACCGAGGCACTCCTCAAAAAATCTTGCTAGATGGACTTCCAAATAATTTATTACTGAAATGATATGGTATTAGCCATTTACTCAGAAGTGGAAGATATTAAAGGGCAAGTTCCTACTTTTGTGGAAGACACACCTACCTTTGGATATTACAGTTCATCAGAGCAAATGAAAACTCATCACCTCAAGACACTTGTTATATTTTCAAATATCTTGCTGTTTTATTTCATTGCCAAGTCACTATCAGCAAGTCTCTCTCCAGTGCTCTGGGTCTCCCAGAATTAGTTCTTTGCTGTTCCTGTGGCACTTGGGGTGTTCAGCTGACCYACAGGACCCTAAATGTGACACTTCTGCCATGGTGCTCAAATCTGGGAGAGGTTATCACACTGCACTTTAGGCAATGTCTTTGGAAACAAATGTTGCAAATTCTAAAGTACAGGGTGATAAGATAAATCTTATGAGTAATGCAAGAAAAGCAAAACAAACTGGTTTTGAAAATAAATGATCTATTCATGGGAAGTAAAATGCATAAGGGGGGGCATGGGAAAATAATGGGATATTTTAAAAAGGAACCTGCCCTGCTGCAAAACMTTAGAAAAGTAAATTTTCCCTTTAGCAGAGGTCAAAACTAAGATGTAAGGCATCTGCTCAACAATATGTCAGCCTTCCTCTTCTTCCCCTTTCCCTCTTCCTCATACCTACACTCTGCTTCCTTCAGATTCCATCCATCATAAGGCTGCAGCTCTGCCTGTTGGATTAAAGAGCTCTCAGACACATAAGAAATGCTTTTGTTTGAAGAACAAACAGGAACCTCCTGTCCAACCTTTGACTTTGGTGGGTCTGAGCTACTGATCTTCACACAGCAACTGCAGCTYCTGGGCTCAGTTCCCTGAATGTCCCATGACTCCCCAACTATTTTATAACACAGGGATACACCAGTTGCTGGATGAGCAGTTGAATCATCTAAAAAATATGAAAGAGGATATTGACTTGAATCTATGAGATGCTTTATCTGCCAAGCAGGGAAAGCAAGTTTGGCCTCTGAACCAGACTGATTCAGAGAGGAAGAGGAAAACAAATGTGTGTTTACCTACTTACAAAGAAGACAAGGAAAGAAAGAAAATTTCTCAAAAATTGACAAGAAGAATCCCCACAGCAAGGACAGTGAGGTCACTCAGTGCTCTGCAGTTGTTCCAATGACAATRCCTTCCACCTAAAATAGTTTTTGGAAGCTGTAACTCTGGTCCAAAGGTTGAGTCAAAACTGCTCCCAAGGAAGGGAAAATAAAGGGTTTGTTTTTCACAAACCCAGAAGTTCAAATCCATCTCTCCAATTTTTTGGCTGCTAATTCATGGCCCAAACTGGTGGGCCAAGAACCAGTAGGACCAGTGAAGTTTATGTTATGGGAGACTTGGGCAGAGCATCTCTGAAGCCAGAGGCTCAGGATGACAGCTCCTGCCTGTTTCCATCAGGGACATTCAGAATTCACAGACCTAACAAAGAGCCACCCTAAAACATTCCAGCTTTCTTTAAGTCCTCAGGCCTTATGGATATAGTGGTAAAGGATTCCAACATTTTGAAAGATAAAATTCCTGCTTACCTGGCTTGGTCTGCARTGAGATGGACCAAGACCAAGTGACTGAGAACCAAGAACAAGACAGAGCAGCTGTCATGTGGGCTCCTCACTTTTATTGTTTGAGTACTTTTGTATATGAACGACATCCATAATGATCAGCAAATACATCTAAAAAGGCTACTGACACTTTGCTGTTAGTTCTTGCTTATGAGCACTTACTATACAGACTCAAGCTCAGTGATAATGTTTCATTCCGCCTCCAAGTTAAAGAAAATTCCAAGTAAAGCTGAATGCTACCATGACATTTTCATCCTTATGAAATCCACACAGATTATGGACTCTGCAAATGCACAGAAGCAAACAGAATCTTCACATTTTGCAAAATAAAGACGTAACAAATATGCATAAGATCCCAATTTTCCTCTGCATTGATTGTTATTTAAAAGTGGTATATTTCCTGGCTTGAAGATGCCTAATTCTACTAATTTGGTATTTGTGACCATATCTATTTTTGGAACAGCCATGGAACACATACACAAAGGAGAGAAAACAAGTTCTAAATGCAGAGCCATGAATAGAGCTGTATAGTTCATGCATCTTTTCTTCCCTAAGAGAATCTGAGCATTAAGCATTGCACCACACAAAGAAAATGTATTCTGGCCCCCTTTTTAAGGGTGATTTGTGCCTGTGGCTTTTTTCTGTTACTTTTGGGTTCATCTTCTGATTATTTTCAAAATTCTCCTATCCACAAAAGCCTCTTGAAGTGCATTAGGGCTTACACACYAGTCCCAGACTGTTTAATTTAGCCCTAATACCTTGAGGAAGCTTCAGGATGGATTGTTGCTGTTCCAATTAMAGAATCAATCCCACCCCCTGCCAGGGAGGTTGGATGGATGCCTCACCCCCAGAGGGAAATCAACACTGCTCCACTGTCCAGCAGCTCCCAAACTCCATGTGTGTGGATCCATCACAAATAAAAAACCCCAAACACTTCATTCTTACATTCTAACTGTAAAAACAGGGTGTGAATTTCCATTATTTTGACTTTTTTYACTTGTTCAACTCTCCTAGTGTGGATTCTGGTTTTTGATTCCTCTGTCACTATTCCATTTCTTTTTGTTCCCAGAGATTAACCCACAAGCAAACCACAGAAGACTACACCAAGCCAACAGCAGAGTCAAGTCTATACAAATGTCTATAATTGTGTGCATGAAAGCCATAAATATAATGTAATATGTCTTCTGACCTCCCTGTGAATGGAGCACACCATTCTGTCATGCTGTTCCCAACCATCAACTCAGCTGCTAACAGCCAAGGGAAATATTTATATTTGTATTGTTTAGCTCAGCRAAGGTTTTTGTTAGTGGAACAATTCAACACTCCCTCAACCATTAAATGCTGGCACTGTGATACCTTTCTGTTCAAGACTAAGTATTTTCCAAGAGTGACAATCATGCAGAGATCCAGTCTCCAACGATGCCTAAATTRGGTGCATGTGTTTCACAATAGCACATTTCCTCTCCAAAACAGTCATTTTCCAACAGCTTTCCTAATTCAAGATGGTTTTGTGTCAATCACACTGAACCTCTGGAAAAGGAGCTTGCAGCAATTTTATACATAATACAGGTATAAAGATGACACAGACAAGAATCAGGAGAGGAACCACAATACAAAAATAAAACCAGCCCAGTTATCCAGAGGAGGGAGTGTTGGGGAGATGCTCAACCACACCAGGAATGGATGCCAGCTCCTACCCCCTTCCAGGGTGGTCTCCTGGCCCACTCCAATGCCTCTCAGAAGGACACAAGCAGCCACACAGCCAGAGACACTTGATTTAATCTTTAAATAGAGCTGGAACCTAGCTAGCCCCCTCTTCCAAAAATAAGGCTGTAAATCCCCAGGGCACTGATTTAAGCAGGCACCAAGTCCCAGATGTCATGTGAGATGCATCCTCACCACCTAAAGGGTCAGCTGGAGCCATTTTGGGTTTCAGGTAAATAATCTGTGATGGGTGCCCTGATGCTGCTGGTCAGGCTGGCAGGACTTTGGGAGGATGGAACCCTGGATCAGCTGATGGTGGTGTCCTTCAGCAAAGCAGCAATGGAATCCCTCACTATTTCCATCACTGAAACATGTGCTTAGGAGTTGTTTTGCACACCAGAAACTGAAGCAGAGCTGTGCAGTTTTTCAGCTTTTGCATGTTCACTTACAAACACATGCCAAAAGCATCCTGTGCAAACCCCAGATGTTTCACAGCTCCAAAGACTTGTAAGGAAATAAAGGCTCTTGACCAGCACATAGAACCCTTTCCTCTCACCCTTTATTTTTAGGCTTTTCCAGTGACTACACAGGACCAAAAGGATCTCAGACTGTTATACTTGGGAGAGAGAGCCAGGATGGGTGAAAAAATATTTATGTAGTGCTCTATTGCAGTTCTCCCTGTTCATCCACTGCCAGTTTTGCTTTTACTGCAGCAAAACCCGAGTTACACACTCTTGATGAATGCCACTCCTGTAAGACCCACATTTGACAGATCAACAGCCCTCAAGAGGGCAAGAAATATTTCTTTTCCTTATTTAACTTTTGTTTGAAAAAACATACTTYCATTCACTCCCTGCTCCATGCCAATCATTTTTTTTTTCTTTTTGTAAATACAAGATAAAAGTGCTAAAGCATTTCTCTCTTCCTAAGAGAGTACAATGCAAAGTGAAAAATATTATCTAAACACATTTTGAACTTATTTGTTAAAAAAATTCCTTCAGGCTTTCTGCACAGATTGAGTGAATGAARAACAGCAGTGCACACAATCCTGGATAAAGCTTTTATTTGGGGATGTTGTCAAATATTCTTCCACAGTGAGTAAAGATGCAACATGCAACCACAGAAATCAATGTATATACATTCTAACCAGTACATCAACTCCACTTAAACATGACATGGAAAAAGCCACATAAAACAGCAATACTACAAAGCCAAAAGAGGACTGTGAGGTCTCTGCACTGCATTACTTCTTATCTAATCTTCATCCTTTGCTCCATGCTGATTCCTTCCCCTTGTGCACCCACTGTACTTTCCCCTGATCCCATCAAACTCTTGACTTGCCATTCCTAATGCACTAATCCCATTGCACATCCAGTCAGACAGCAAGTCACAATCCCACCCGTCCTGCCCAGAGCCCAGCCCTGCTCCCTCTMTGTGCTTTTATCCAAGCTGTTTCCTTGTTACTGACTGGTTCCTKKTTTTCTTTGTTTAAATTCATTTTATCCACCTGAGCTCATTTCTGCTGTTTCCTTCACCCTACTTAGTCCTTCTTCACTCACTGTCACRGCTGCCAATTTGAATTATCTCTCCTCAGATGACCCTCTCCATCACTCCTGGCACTTCCATCACAGGAACAGTTCCTAGACAAGCAGACCCAACTGTCTGTAACTGGATCCTGGAATGATCTCCAGTCCTCCTTCTCCWCATTCAGCCTCTTGAATCAGGTGGTTTCCTCTCTGACCACACACCTCCCTCACCCTCAGGTGAGTACAACAAGAACCAGTCCAYGACAACAGAAGAACCAGTTTGCTGCTGTTAACAAAGAATAAAAGTGTTCAGAGGGATCTTTACCTTGACTTGGTGCAGCCATGCTTTCCATCCCCCTCTCCCCCTGCTCACYGACTGCTGCTCTTCCAGAACCCAGCCCAGACCCCCTCATGCAGAGCTGTCCTCAGGCAGCTTCTCCCTCTGTGCCACCAGGTGCCAAGCAAGGAGCCTGAGAGCAGAGCAGAGCAGGCTGCCCAGCTCCACCCTGGCCTTGAGCAGCCATGGCTCGGGAAGTCTGGCTGTTCTCCTGCAAGGACCAGACTGAGCCATCCTCAATTATTCTGTGGGTGATCTCATCTTGCCCCACAGAAATCCCTCCAAGGCCAAAAGGCAGCCAGCACCCAGGATGATTTGGTCAGTAACACCTTCACTGAGAACAGGCAAAGTGGTATTTTTCCAAGGACTTGCAGGTTTGCCTAATTGAAGAATATTTTCTCAACAACAGCAGCGGGCACATCCCTGCTCAACAGCTTCTGTCTGCCAGATTTCAAAGCCTTGCTCCAGTGAATGGAAGTGCTACAGCTTTCCAAAACCAGAGGCACCATGTCCTGCATGTGCAATGCACTGGCCTGGTAACAACTGAATGATCCTGACTGCTCTGAAACACAAACAGCAAGGCACAGAAAGAGGAATACTGCAGCTTGAGCACCCTAACATGGGAAAAAAATATTAAGCAGTAGAAAATAGATTCTCTGAATAAAAAATGTTAATTACATTCTTAATAAGAAGGGCTGCCAGCTCAGTCTAGAATAGAATCTGAGACAGAAAATTRTCCAAGGCACCAAATAAGCAATTTCTTGGTGTTAATTGCAGCAAAATCTCCAGGAGTGCAGCTAGGAATAAGGAATATGCTCAGAATSCTTGCAAGATGATCCTTCTCCTGTCACACAGGTAACACTCTTATCTGCACATCCACAGGCTCAGAGCAATGAAATTAAATTTTTCAACAATAAAATGAATAATTTATGAGAGAAATTGTACCTGCTATTCCCAGAGGAGTAAATCTAAACRGTACAAAGTACCCTCTCCCCTGAGGGAATGAATGGCACTGGCAGCACTTACCCCAGCCCCACTGCAAGGGCAGAACTGGAGGCTTTGCTTTATAAAAACACTTCAGGTACCAAACAGAAGCACCTGAAAAACACTGAACAGGAGATGGCCAAGTGACACATTTAATGGAAGAAATCTGTATTATTTCAGCTACAAGAAGAAGAAGAATCTGGGATTTCCTCAGGATTAAGGACTATCTGGGTGACTTGGTAGCTCATTGGGCACCATCCTTCTAAACCAGACATTAATTCCCAAGTGACTCCTTTTCAGGTTTTATTGCTTTACAGGGTTTCTGAGGGCATCTGGGGGATTGCTGCTGTTCTTTTGATTGTTTTGCCAATTAGGCTGACTCTTCCTCAAATAAATTAAGGACAACATTGCAAYAGAACTGCTTCTTTACATGCTTTACAACATGATCTGTCTGCTTCAGTGATCAGCAATGAACTCTAGGCAAACAGTATTTCATTCTCGAACTTTATTTACAGAAGAGTTAATCTAGAAGCCCTTCTGAAGTTTTTTTTTCCATTTTTAGATGCAAAAAGAAACATTTTATTAAATTATGCCAATAAGCCATTCTTAATGACTGAACCAAAAGAAATTATTGACCAGATGAATAAGGTTGTCTCCAGACAACACAGAAACAGAGCGATCATGGTAAATCCCAAAGGGATCCAAACCACCACACCACACCTGCTTGAGGAGAAAGACTAAAGGCATCATATCCTGTATATACATACTATATATATATATACACACTACTTTTTCACTGTTTTGTACTTTGGAGCCAAAGCCATTGATTGAAAAGAATGGCAAAGTCTGCAATACACCAAGAGACAACAGTGTGTTACCAATTTAACCAGCTTACTGTTTTCAGGAAAAAAAATAAATAGAAAAGCAGAGTTTCTAGGGGTGAAAGGAAGAAGARAAGTTTTAACTGAAGCGTACAATTCTACTGAAGGGGGAAGTTATTTTAAAATATTTACATGAACACTAAGGAAACTCAACAAACCACTGGATTTTGACAGCTGGACTGGATTCAAGGTATAACCAATCTCAGCRGCAGTATTTCAAACAGGATGAAAGTGAATTTCCAAAAATTCATTAGCAGGTTACCTGTCCAGCAATCAAAGGCAATAATGTAAAGCAGGTTATTAAGTTCCAGTGTCACAGTGCAACAGTGGCTCCTATTCCTTAGGTGGAACTCAGCTTTTGAAATTCTGCTTTAAAAGAGTGTTTTACAGCTTTTGAAATTCTGCCGTAAAAGAATGTTTCACAACATGAGTAACACTAATGAGCTGCAAAGAGTCCAGAAAAACATCGGCTCGTGTTTGACTGCCTTCCCCATATGGTTCAAGGAAGCGGGGGATCTTGAGCAGCCACAATACGGCGGGCAGGGAAAACACTGAATTCTGCAAGCCTTGACTCACGCTCAAAGATGGTAAATCCCCCATCCTTTAATGAATAGGTAGGAAATACCAGAATAGGTYGTTTGATGATATTATAGAAATCCTCTTACTTAAAGCAAATCAGAATTGTAAACGAAATTACTCAGACATTCAAACACCAAAGTCCCAGCGGCTCTTCAGGTAGCAAGAGGGACTCTTTCTGCTCCTGGTGCCTTCAGATACCAAGGGGTGCAGCAGAGACCTCTGAAATAACCCAAATCTCCTCCCAACCACCTCCTGCGAGCAGCAGGACAGCCCCCACACAACACACCATCCTAAAGTTTAAAAGATTCTATTTTTAAGCTCACAGAAAGCACTCTGATGGCACAAAGACTGCAGAATCCCCCCCCTGAGCTGGGCACGCACACAAAGGTGTGAGCTGCAGAACGCACACACTGTAATGACTCAGCTGCTATAAACTATTCCTCACTCACTCATCTGCATGCACAGGCTGACCACTTAAAACAGCCTCTGAGAAAYAAGGGGATGGTAATGTCAGACAATTTCGCTACCTCAAGACTGTCCAAGTAACTACGCAGAATRCTAAATTAATGGTACTTAACTAATAAAAAGTGTGTTTTGCTTTGAAGTGCCCATCTCCGGCATTCTGTGTGCAACTTTTACTGAGAGCTTTAGAATAACCGAGCAAAAATTATAAATATGATGCAYTCATTACTGATCTCAGCCTTTCACTGAATTTGCTCTCAGGGTGCTTTTATAGTATATTTTTGTGGGTGAAATTCCAGACACCTTGAAATACAGAAAAGTTTTAACATGTTACTAAACAGGAACCAAGTTTCTACGAAACGGACACACAACAAAAGGATCAGGGATACCCAGCTCTGCCTCAGGGAGTTGCCCAAATGGCATCGAGTAAGTTTCACAGCAAATTTAGAATAAAATGGACCTTTCGGAAGAGCATTTGCCATCCCCACAGGAGGAGATTGTCTGAGCTGCCAACAATTGACGCACCCACCTGTGAAGGTTTGGCCCACAATGGAAACTCTCAGCTCAGAGTTAACCCATGACTTATCACGCAAGACTAATTACTTGTGTCCTTTTCCCCATCAAACACTATCTCCTTTACTTTTAAGTCCTGGAAAACACCACTTAACACCCAACCCAAAGAGCTTGGGGGGTGAGGGCTGTAGGAGGTGTGAGAATGGGATGGGTGGGATGACACTCAATTTCTATTGTCTGCAATCAACTACACTAAAACTGGATGTTGCCTCAAAACATCAAACCTAGATGCAGGTCTCACAAGCAGAAGAAAACAGGAGTTTTATTTGAGACCACATTTGTCTACTGTGCCTATTACACGTATATTGCAATGCCACCAAGGTCAAAATCGCCCAGGTACTCCAGATGATTTCCAAATGTGAGTCACCGCCACGTGCAACACCCATACATTGCAAACACTATAGAAGAACAATGCTGCATTCAAGCAAATTGCAGAAATGCAAGATTACAGCTGTTTAAACACAAATTCTGCTGATGAAATAGAGGCGGGAGTACTGAAAGAGGAAACGATTTAGAGTTACAAATAGCAAGGGGGCCTTCAAGTTCTCAGAATTGCATCTATGTGGAATGAACTTTAAAAGACAAAAAACCCCGTATCCACAAACCATGTGTTTTCATGGTAAAGCGTACTGGAAACACCCTATAAACAAAAGGTGTGGTCCCCAAAGCATTGCTTCCCTCAGGAGTTGGACAACAGAGYCCCTCGCATCCGGGCAGCAAATAAAGACCCGTGCAAATACTGAATATCCACCTTCCCACAGGCTGAAAGGACAGGGACAGCTGTTAGCAGCCACYCAGCTTTCACAAAGGTCAAGGAAAAACTTGATTAAATCACCTCCCTCCCCACGTTTTCTTTTCAATTTTTTCACGGAATGTGTGAAAAAACCCCGCAGCAAAAACCCCYGAGTGTCTGCTCCTCTGAAACATTCATAACAAAAAGATAAAACTTTCCACRTTCAATCACTTGGCCAGCCGCACCTGATGTGCTGTGACTGTGTTCTGAAAAAGCTGCATTTTTCCTGGACTACCTAACCACAAATTTACACGTAGCTCCCCCARACTACATCCTGTACCAAATGTCAAAACCAAGAGTTAATTCACCAGCCACGCAGCCTTTTCTACCCTAAAGACAAGCACTGGAGTGCCGAGGGTGGTTTCAGCTCAGTTTGCAATGTAATCCCACTTGTTTCAAGGGCTTCATACCACACAAAAGGAGACTGGTGGGAAGTGTGGCACACACTTAGGATTTTACCCACTAAAGTACCCTTCAGAAGAGCTGGGGGTGCCATGCTCCGTGTTCTTTCCCATTAGCCAAGAGAGGAAAAAGGTGAAGGAGATCCAAGTGTGCTTTTACAGCCCGTTGTCCCCAAAGTGCAGCACTGAAGGTACAAGTGGGGTCTGTGCACCCCGGCACAACCTTTACTTATCACTTCCACTTGCTAAGTTATTTACAAAACACCGCCAGTTTAAAGAATCAGACATGAAATAAATTTGGACTACACCCTCCTACCTGTCAGCCCTTAATGCACACTTGAACTCGGGTGAAAAACGAAATGTTTTGGTGCTGTGCCTGCACTTTGTCCTTAACCTGCTGCCTATTCCTCAGCTCCTGAATGTTTGGAGTATAACAGGCAGAAGGAATTCTGCAGGGTTTGTGTGGACAGAGGCTGCAAGCAGGTTTACATGAGACCTCCAGGTTTTGTTCACCAGACTGCTGGGAGGCCCCAGACCTCATTATCCCCAGCATTGCACCTCACACAGGATACAAATGCTGCATTAGGACAGCYAATAATTCTGGTTATGGGTCCATTTACACTCGCAGAGACAATCCTGATATGTTATTTGAAGTCCAGTGTAATATCAGGAGGAACTTGGCAATAGGATTTGCAACCCAAAGGCACAGGATACACTCACATCACAAGGCTAAAAGCCTGCTTTGGGAGTAACTCAGATGTTGCCAAAGGGATTTTATTGCTTCTGAAGTATGAGGCTTTCTGCAACCAGCCTTTTTCTCCCCCAAGGAATGAAGAGAGATTCTGCGTAACTCCAAGCACATTAACATTCTATGAGCCCTAAAAAGCAAGCTCCATTTTATTTCTTTGCTATATTTAAAGGGGTGAATCAGGAACATGCATGCAGCCTGGTAGATCGGGGATGCAGGGTGGAAGTCAAGCCTGATCAAACATTGCTGATTTTTCTAGCAAATTTCTGAACTACAGTTAAAAACACTTGCTTTGGCTCTAACTTTCAGCCCTTCAAACCACACATGAGTCACATGTAGAGCAGGCATTTGCTGCTTACCACACCTGCTCCTGAAAACCCATTAAAAAAATGACACAATTAAGTTCTAAGGTAAATGGAAACTTAATTTTGTTTAAAAAAGAAATGCCATGATCAACAAAAGAAAGTGGCATATATTAAATACAAGTTGTGTGGTTTCCTTTCCAATGCAAGGGAGAACACAGAGTGAGAAATCAGTTTTGGCCTAAATACCCAAAGCGCTGGAAACCATCGTGTTCTCAGAGCTCTGCCCAAATTAAAATGGAACAACTCCCGCCAAATTTGTATCTAGAATAATTTATTCTCTTGATACACCCCTTTTCCTCAGTAACCTGCTACATTTCTCAGAGTGCTACATTGAGGACGTGAAAAAATGATACTTTGATGCTGCTGAAGGCAGTTTCAGAAACAAAATTAAGATTAAAAAAGKGTTACATAAGCAATTTGTAACTGTTACAGAAGACATAAATGGCTGCACACACCCCTACAAATACTACATAAAACACGAACTATTTATAGTCACTACTCCCTACTACCATTCTGGTTCAGGAACACCTCAGTATTGCTTGCAGTTTTAGGAATGAAAAAAAAAATTCCTTTTGAGAATTCAGAATTTATTTTCCAATGTCAAAAGTGTGAAATTGTACTGCCTCTTACTTGAATTCCACGGTAAGTATTCAGTCTCCTCCCAAGGCATCCAAGATGCAGGAAAAGGAGGCAACTGCGGGTCCTCCCAGAAACATTCCCATGCAGCAGAGCTGTTTATATACTGATGAATCAATATAGCATCACTACACTATTTCACCAGCAATTTATCACCTCTCTTTCTATGGCATATAAAACCACACCAAGATAACCTCTCCCAGCCAGCAGCTGCTCCCTTATTTACTGCAGAGTTCTAAGCAGACCTAGCTCCAACATGAGTCCAATGTCACAGCAAAACGGGATGCTGAACTGCCTGCCAGAGCCGGCCAGGAATGCACCCAGAAAGGACAGCAATTAGCACATCTAAAATAACCATTTCTACAAGAGGCAGCTGTAAAGCTCAGATATATTTTCATGTCACCTCGCACCGGTTACCAGCCACAAACACAKGACTACAGGAGGGTATCCTGCAGTGCTTTACAATCCAGATGACCCTCTGCCACTCATTCTTCTCCGTTCGAAACAGCGTTTCCTTTTCCATCTCCCCCCTCCTCCCGAGCACGGATTTGTCCCAAGATGTTTCACGTCCCAGCACTCAGGGCAGAGCCGCTCCACAGCCTCCTGCCCGCGGGTACCAGCCCTCCCAGCCCCGGCAGGTTTGCTCCATGCTCCACCATCAAACATGGCTGCACCATGTCCTCTTTGTGATTGAATATATGGAACAGCTCTTCTGCCTCCCCACACTTCTTTTATCTCCCTTCCCTTATTYCTTCTCGTTAGCAAGGGACCATTTCACACCGCTATTGCCCACTTCTCGTTGCTTTTAACAGTCCCATGTTTTCCATTAACGTTCCACCCATAAACCAAATGCATTTATACTTTCCAGGTTCTCCTCAAAAGCATCAAGGAGCTTTATACACTGAAACCCTCCGCAGCATTAAAACCTGCTTTATTTACACACAACACAAAACTCTTCTCGTAAAAAAAAAATCTCCGTCCTTCAGATCCAGCGTGAAGAGAAGCCCCCTAACAGCAGCGRCAGGAAATTTTATCATCTGGCTTTTCTTCCCTGCAGCTCCCTCTCCTGAAACCGGACCCCCTGTCCACAGATCCACCTCGGAGCCTCCCGCAGCAGCCACACACAAAACCCACCCCACGCTCCGCTGCGAGCCTCCCTCCGCTCCCCAGCCGCCGCCGCTTTATTTTTTTGTACTATGGAGCTTTTTCCATTTTCAAAAAATTTAATTCCTTCAGCAAAATTAAACCAAACTCCTGAACCTCCGCTAGGATTGCTCTGCAGAGGCTGCACATGAAACTTTCGGGAGCGGGGGGCACCCCCGGGCTGAGCTGCCCCGAGGAGCCGCACGGAGCGGCCGCGGCTCCGCGCACCGGCCCCGGTCCCGGACCGTTATACCCCGCTGCGGCTCCCGCAGCCCCGCTGCCCCCGCGCCCGCACTCACCCACAGCTCTGTGCCCCAGCTCATGGCTCCGCCGGCGCTGAGGGGGGGGTGTCGCTGTGCCCTGGCTGCGTGTGCTCGCCCTCGGCAGGGCCGTGCCCGGCGGTGCGAGCGGAGCGGGCGGGACGGGCGCTGCTCACCGCCGCTCCCGCCTCATCGCGCCGCAAAATGGCCCGGGCGGCGCGGGGCGGGGGGGAGCGACTGACAGCTCCGGGTTGCGCATGCGCAGAGCCGCCGCTGCCGCTAGGGGGCGGCMCCGCCCGCAGAGCGCAGGCGCGGCCAGGGCCGCGAGGGCAGCGCGGGGCGGCCGCGGGGCAAGGGGAGCGGTGTGGGAAATGGGGGTCAGCGGGGCAAGGGGAGCCGCGGGGATGTGGGGGTCAGGGGGGAATGGGCGTCAGGGGGGAACGGGGATCAGCGGGGACACGGAGATCGGTGTGGGAAATGGGGGTCAGTGGGGCAAGGGGAGCCGCGGGGATGTGGGGATCGGTGTGGGAAATGGGGGTCAGGGAGTCATGGGATCCTCGGGGATATCGGGATCGGTGCGGGAGAAGGGGGCGCATGGGGAACGGGGATCAGCGGGGATCAACGAGGAGCGGCAGTCAGTGAGGGAACGACGGCATTGGGGGAGAGGGAATCGCTGGGGAACGGGGTCAGTGGGGAAGCGGGGATCAGTGAGGAACGCGGGTCTMGGGAATGGGCATCACTGGAGGAGCGGGGGTCACTGGGGAATGGGCATCAAGGGGGGAGCAGGGGTCAATTGAAAGAAGGAGTCGCTAAGGAAGGGGGGAGGAGGCTTTCCCCGTCCTGGTGACAGGATCATCAGCACTAGGTTGCCCAGAGAAGTTGTGGATGCTCTATCCTTGGAAACATTCATGGCCAGGGCTCTGAGAAATTTGGTGTGGTTGAAGAGGTCCCCTCTCATTGCAAGGGGTTGGACTGGATGGCCTTTAGAGGTCACTTCCAACCCAAACTGTGGTATGATTCTGTGCTTTCTCAAACTTACACAAGTTTTACAAGTTCCTTTGCTGGATGCACTCCAAGACCTCAATGTCCTTTTCCAAATGAGGGACTCAAATGCAGTATTTGAGGTGCTTCACCTGTGCTGAGTACAGAGGTGGTGATCACAGCCCCACACACCCTCAGGTGCCCTTCCCTGCCTCTTACCACCCTCCCCCCGAGCCAGGTGAGGCTGGTTTTGAAGCAAATGTTGCTGTTTTGGTCATTTGTAAAGGAGGAGAGGGTCCTAGAAAGGAATAGAACCCACAGCCTTAGAACCCTTGAAGCTGTGTCATGTGTGGTTTGGGCTGGGCATCGAGAGGAATTTCTTCATAGAAAAGGTGATTAAATATTGTCATGGGCCACCCAAGGAGGTGATGGAGTCACCATCCCTGGAGGTGTTCAAGAAAAAAAACTGGATGTGGAGCTCAATGCCATGGTCTGGCTTGACAGGGTGGGGATTGGTCATTGACCTCAGAGGTCTTTCCCAACTGAATTAATTCTGTGAACTCACTGCAAGGGCTAGCTTCTAACTCAGCTAAGCAGTGTATACATCCCTCACCCCCAAAATAACCCAAATCCAAGAATATTAAATCCACCATCTGTCACCAAAATGCTCAACAAGCAAGCAGGAAAATAACCAAATTATCTGCCTTTGCATAAATGTGGGTTATTGTAGCAATTACACAGGCCTTGCAGAAAATGGCTCGTTTCCTTGCCAGAAAAATATTTATTTTGTGATTCTCTTCCTCTGTGTCATTTATTTGAGCTGTGTCACTTAATCTCATTTTGCATTTCTGCTTTTCAGCTACAACGAATGTAAAGTGAGCTTTAGACTGATATATTTATTGCTGTATCTATTCATGAGAGATTTTTTTTGGGGGGGGGAAATAAAAAGGAAGCATGTTAATTTACCTGAGGTAAAAAGCTTCTKCTCATAAAGGGTGGGGATGCTTTTGATGTTAGAAGATAAAAATTGACCAGCTGCTACAATAAGCATTATCTCCCCTAGATTAATGCACTTCTTCCACTGGTTGCTTGGCTGTTACCCTACATGAAGAAGAAAAACACATTAAGCAATTCCAACATTTTGAACAACAATGAAGACAAATGTTATGTTAATAACAGAATTGCATTTATTTTTATCCAAGTTCCATTGATTTGAACATGAGAGGAGAGTGCTGCTCCCCACACAGCTGTCTCTGAAGAGACACACAACAGGCAGTGCTTTTGTTCATCATTAAAAGTTATTACTTTAAAGGGCTGACTTCATAACAACCAAGAGACACCCTGTTCAGCTCATTTTAGAATAGTTCTTCCTTCTGCTGCCARCATATTTGAATATCCAAGCCTGCCCTGCTGCCTGAAGCACAACCACAGTCTTCCAAGGGCCTGTACTTCCACACCTCCCAGACCACCATCTTTAGCCCTACACCCACCCAGGACACATTGCAAAASCAGACAGCACAGTTGCATCACGACTTTTTGAGAGCTTAACCCATAAATACTGACAGAAAAAAAAAGAATGTACAGAAACAGAAAGCAGCACAGGTATCATCTGAGCTAAGTTTGTGTGGAATTTCCTTTTGCACAAAGAGCTGGGAGGGGAACAGGGCAAACCTGTTACACCAGCATGGGCAGGGAAACCTGTCCACATGAGAGATAGAAATGCTCCACCAGTTCCAGGGAGATAAAGGCCAGAAATACAAGTTCTGTATTATGATGGTACATTAGCATAAACCATGCCAAAAACTATTACAAGTTATCAAAATTTCGGTGGACAGATACTCAAGACAAAAACTAAAAAAATATATAATTCTAGGTGTTTCAAGAACAGGATTTCCCCCTATTTTTGACTGCCTTTATTGTGTAGCCTGAGACTCTCTGAAGCAGGGACTGCCACTTACATTATTACTTTCAGTTGTGCAGTGCCCAAAACAACAGGGCCTGCAGCTTGGCTGGTCCCTAATTACTAATGTAATTAGCAGTGACAGGAGCATTAAGAGCCCTTTATGCCAAAGCTGATGCTGGAAAGCTCAGCGGGTTCCAGCCTCAAAAAATAACTCGAAGTTACACTTAGAAGTTACATTATCTAGCACTTCCCCACGGAGTTTGAACAATCCATATCTGAGCAACAGAAGCTGGGTAGGAATTTTCCCTCAGCCCGGCTGAGAACAAGACCATGCAGATCTGTTATCCAGATATGGGCCTATTCCTGTAAATTCTCTGTTTATCTCCCCTGTTGTTATGATTCAGAACACTCCCAGAKTCAGCTCCAAAACCCAACTAGAAGCAATTCCATTTTTAGAAAGCCAGGAGTTTGTTTAGGAAACCCCCTTGAAAACAGCCAGATTCRCTGCTAAATGACTGAGAAACCACATAAAGTAGATAAAATAAATCCCTGAACTACAGCTCAATCGAAACCTTCTTACTCTGTGTTTGTTTACTTATGCAAAGCAAGAGAAATCACAACTCTGAGAGCGAGGACAAGCGCTTCCAGGATATAGCAGGAAGAGGACGTACCTTCCCCCCAGAGTTATCACCCTTACAGCTGCTTCCCTTTGATTTTACAATTCCACCCGAATTATCCGTGTCCGAGATAAGGAACGGGAATGTCGCTTGTGACCTCTCCTACACCGGGACTGAAACAGCACCAGGAAAGGAAGARGACACACCTTTCCTAGAGGCCATCRTCATCATCACAGCTGTTTCCTYCCTGCTGTTACAACACWRCACAGATCACTCAGACACACAACRGGGGACCTCGGTGYTCTTTAATGCCCCATCAGGGCCTGATCAAAACCTGATAAGCACCTGATAAACCTTAACGGCCCTGGCCAGCCTCACCTGAGGCCTCTGCCCACACCCTCTGCCCACGGATCCAGGGGCTTCACTTAAGCTCTGGCCTGAAAGCCCTGTTGCTTTGTCCCGTGTTTTAGGGAATCCCAATTCCAGCTCAGGCTGTGCCTGGCAGTAAATCCCATTGATATGGAGATCATCTTACATCTGACCTTATCTTAGACCTGCCTTGTCCCTGTGGACCTGTCCAGCCATCATCAGACTGTGACTGACCTTGGTTACCATCACACAAACTTCCCAATTCAGCCTCATTGCTGTGAACTCAGCAGATCACCTCGATTTTAGCTGCTTCCAGCTCTGACCCCCCGGGCCTGCTCTTCTCTCTTTCCCCAGGGACTGTGGGACTGGATCCCGAGTGGCTCCTGCCCTCTGTGCTATCCTGCTCACCTCCCCACTCCATTCCTGTGCCCTGGCTCACAAAACACGCTAACAAAATGGCAATCTGCTTAATTCTGTGCTGAGCTGTACCTGCAGACTGCTCCTCCATCAGGATTTTCTGACACTGCTGGTACCTTCCATCCATCCTCGATAGTTGTCTGTGATACACTTAAAAAAAAATCAGTCTGTGAAGAGCTCTAATTACATATTTAATTACAATTAAGGAAAATTATTACAATTAAAGAAAAAAAATATATCCAGGCTAAGAATTACTGCATGCAGACTTACAGCAAAGTGATCTTGTGTGGAAGCTAAAATGAAACAAATTGATGCCACAATGAAAGYTATTGTTACAGCTTATTAATGACAGACAGAAGCTGCTTGGTATTGATAGAGTTGTACATTTAAGTACAGACATCTTTTAACAGATAAATTCTTAGAAAAATGCATAGCCAAAGAAAGTAAACATGTTATAAATTCTTTTTTTTTTTTTCGTTTTGTATATGCAATTGGGGAATTTACAGTCACTACAATATCCTAATAGTTGGTGAAGAAACATTGAAGAAACCCTAAAGATCTTCAGAAAATTTCTATTYTGATGCATAAAAATCCCTGATTGCTAAGAGTCATCCTCAGATTAAGGATAATTGTTCTTCCTAAGGAAGGTTCTGAAGGGAGCTCCCGAAGGAAGCATCCTCAKACTTAAAAAACGCTCTGTAGCTGAACTAAATCCCAGAATTATAGGGAATTTCTTGACCACTCAAGCAGTGAAAGTGTGCCTGAAACTTGTTAGYGGAGCGAGGCACGACAGCCTGTGCTGCAGCTGTTCCTCAGGAGCCAAAACTCCCCAGGTTTCCCAGGTGGTCTGTGCAGAGGGATTATAACATTTACAAAAAAACCCCCAAAAACCCCAGCAACCCCGCACCCTCCTCCTAAATTCAAGAAAATATCTAACCGGATATTTTTTGCAATAAATCAGCCGATGTTTGGAGGTGCGTGGGTTTTTCACAACCTGTGTCGTGCGAGGGCTGATGCTGCCAGGACATCTAGTGGCACACACACGTACTGCCCAGAGAAAGAACATTACTAGAAAAACAGATTTTCTTTTTTTTTTAAAGCTTCCAGATATTTCCTGGTATYAGTCCAGGTTTCTTTGGCTGTCGGTGAGATGTCTCTGTTTGTTTTTTTGCCTAAGAATATACAAGAGGGAAATGAAATTGTGAGAAAAAAATGCACAGGAACATCTGAATCATCTCTCTAAATAAAGATGGGACATGCTACACAGTCTTGATAAAATAAAGGTCAAGGCCATTGATTTTTCTCTCCCTTTTCACCCTCACTAGCCTGGTCCAGCCCAGTTGTTTATCWGTCTCTAGACAACAGAACTTGCACAGCTGTTATTCCACACACTGAAAGGGAAAATCAAAATGTCTGAGTTTTGGGAGCTGAAAGCACAAGGCTCCTCACTGAAAAATTTGATTTATTGACATTGATGGCTTCCCATTGCACCGTCTTCCAAAATTCTTTTTTTTTTTAGTTTTGTGTAAAACAAAAAGCCATTTTAATTGTCCCTATTCATGTTCACTTTGCATCTTGTGTTACTCTCATTTTGAGCAACAAGTCATGGAAACCAGGCCCAACAGGCTTTTTGTTTTACTTGTAAATGTGRCTACATCTACCAGCTTAAATAGCTGCAAAATAGTTTAAACAGGTGAAAAATAGTTTAAATGGGTGCGAAATGAATCCTGTAAAGAAGCAGAAAGCCCTTTGTTTGTTACATATTTTCCTGGCCATATTCAAAATCAATACTTTAACCCYGGCTTTAAATAGAAAAGCAATTTTCCTGTTGTTTGGACTACCTGATGTTCAGACGTCTGCTGTTGCCATAGCTCCCAGGAAGAAGCTGGAACTTGCTGGTAGATCCACGGCTGAGCTGGAAACAACCACTTCACCCTTCCCAGTAAACAACCATCCCACATCTCCCTGTGGACGATGCTGCAGGGCTGAGGTAGGGAGAGCTTCAGTCTTTTTTTTTKGGGKWTTTTTTTTTAGTGTCACCCCACAGAGGCCGGTCTGGGGGAGGCTCAGGGGGTTCCTTTTGGCCACTGTCCCCTCTCTGAGCCCCATGGCCATGGGGGGGTCCCAGCACCCAGGGGGACCCCACTGCCAARGGGGTCCCAGGGCTGAGGAGGGACCCGGCACAGGGCCAGGCTGCTGCCATGGCCCTCCTGAGGGACCTGCTCCATCCTGGGGGACACCGTGGGGAGCAGCCTGYGGGCAGGGGAGAGCCAGCAGAGCCCAGAAGGGCCTCAGGGGGAGAGGAAAGGGCGGGAAGCGCCTTCCCCAYGGGGAAAGGCTGAGGGAGCTGGRGCTGTGCAGCCTGGGGAAGGYTGWGYGGAGACCTCACRGCACCTGCCAGGATCTGAAGGGGATAGAGAAGCCGGAGAGGGACTCTTCGCCGRGAACTGCAGTGAYAGGACAAGGGGAAGCGGGTTCAAACTAAAAGAGGGAAAATTCAGGCTGAATATTGGGATGAAATTATTCCCTGGGAGGGAGGGTGATGACGCTCTGGCACAGATCGCTCAGAAAAGGTGCGGCTGCTCCCCGGGAAGTGCTCAAGGCCGGGTCGGACGGGTGTTGGGACCCCCTGGCGCAGCGGTCGCTGTCCCTGCCCGGACAGGGGGTGGCACTGTCCCTGACCGCGCAGGGGTAGCAGTGTCCCTGCCCGCGGCTCCCCCATCCCCAACCCCTCCGTGACTCCCTGACAGGACCAGGCCCCGCCCACCGCGCTCACGTGACGCGGCCCCGCCCTGCACGTGCCTCGCCTGACCCGGAAGTGGCGCGCGGGGGACGCTGACGCTGGAACAAAGATGGCGGCCCGCGGCGCTGGGGCCGTGCTGGGGCTGCTGCTGCTGCTGCTGCTCCGCGCGGGCCCGGCCCGCGCCCGCGTCCATCACCTCACCCTCAAAGTAAGGTCTGCGCCGCCCCCGGCCCCGCTGGCTCGGCCCCCGGGTGCCCTGAGGGGAGCGGTGAGGCCGGCCCGGCCCTGCGCACCTCCCGAGGGGCCGGGATGGGTCTCCCCATGTCTCTATCTTGGTTCTGCTGCGTGCCCCGACCCTTCTTTCTCTTCGCTTCTCTCCGAGCTCTCCCCCTGCGCCTCAGCCCGCCCGGGCCCCGCCGTGCTGTGCTTTTGTTATCGTCCCGCTGCCTCCGGCCGCATCCCCAGAGCCCCGTCCCGCCTGTCCCGGCCGTGGGTTTGTCACTCGCGGTGAAGCCGTGCAGGGCCCTCAGAGCTGCAGTGCTTTGAAGGGGTAACTGCTGCACGTTCCGTTGGAAGCCATGTGATAAGAGGGGGCTGAACGTGAGCTGAGGGAAAGGCTTCTGAGAGTAGGTTTGTTTTGGTTGAGTTTTCTTTTATTTGTGTTCTGCAGTGGCCTCCCTGTCCTGGCCRCTGCGATGGGTGTTCGGCTGCAGCTGCTTTGCATTAGCCAAACAATTTGTAGAGGCTGAGGAAGCTGATGCTGGCAGCTTTCTCTTTTGGTTCCGTAGACTGTTGGGTGTGCTTTGAAGGGGTGCTGTGTCCTTCCGTGACTATATTTGAGAAAAGCTCGGTGTTTGGGGTTGTTGACGGGAAGTGCTGCAGGTCGGGGGGAGGATGTGCTGCTGCCGCCTGTGCTCTGTGTGGGCTGCTGTGCAGTTGTGGTCGGACAGAGGAGCTCTGCCCTGCGGCTGGTGCCTTTTAACAACTTCTGTGTACCCCACGGAAAGCTCTGTGAGTCTTCAGAATTTAAAATTTTTTGGAGATGTTCCTGTCTTACTTGTAGGGAATTCTCCAGACTATGTGGTTGTTTAAAGTGCAACCACATGAATATTGTACTTCAGGAGAAGTAAACTTTTTCCTGCAGCAGTACCTTAGAAGGCTTGTGCTGGTTACATTATTGTTTTGAGGCATTTGTGACAAGCAGTTGAGCGCTGAGGTATTTCTCCTGGGGTGATTCTTTACCMTTTAGTAGAAAACTTTCCAACTTGCCTCAAATAAATGTTCTGAGCAGCAAACAAACAAAAAAAAAATTCGTGGCTTTTAGTCACTCTTGGGGACTAAAATCCTGCATCAATGACTAAATCCTGTTTGCTGTTTTTCCCCATCAGAGTGGGGTGTGGGTTTGGTTCTGCAGGTGTTTTGTGCAGGTTGCAGCACTGACTGACCGAGGGGCTGTAGGAAGCAGCAGTGAGTTAATGCCTGTGCCCACCTGCTTTATAAACAGGAGCTTTATTGTTAGAGCAGGCTCTTCCTTCCTCCTTCATCCCCTGCTTTACAGCCTTTATGTAAACATCAGGCTCCAACAACGGAGTCCTTTCACAATGAAAGCTCCTTGCTGGTGTTCTTGCCAGTCTCTCCTGCTTCTCTTGCAAGTGCCTTGACACTGAGCCAAGCTGAAGGCCACAGCTTCGTGGGAGTGTTTGATATTAAATTTCCTCTAACAAGCTGTTATTGCTTCATTCAGCATAGCTTCATTCTTGTATCTTTGTAATTACTGTGCTAATGTGAAGCTTTTTTGTTTGTCAGAAAAACAAGCCACAGTCTGGCAGTTTCCAGTTCTAAAAATAATGTTTTATCTTTATGAAAGTGTACAAAATAGCTTGCTTTTTTTTTTTCAGCAGAGAAATTATTTGCTTGATTTTTGCTGTTAGCCTGGCCTTGCCAGAGAAGCTCCTCCTTAGCAGTAATTGTTATCAGCTTCATTAGTTTAATGAGATATGTAAAAAAACCCTAAACACGTCAACTAACAAAACCTACCCCTACAAAAAAACTCTGCAAAAATTGGAAGTTATAAAAGACCAACAGGAACCATTTTCAGAGGACTCCAGAAGTAGCTGTAGTTGAAATGTTTCTCTTGGCCAAAAAGAAGGCCTTTGTCAGACACGGAATTACAGAGAAATGCTGGTTTTCAATGGTTGCTTGTAAATACCTGTGGCCTTTTAATGTTGATAGGCTTGAGACTTCCAACAGCTCAAGCTGAAAATACCTTTCACAATAATTCACTTACTCTTACACAAATGATGAGCCTTGTTATTAGTCTCACACAAATAATAGGATTCTTTCCAGGTAGGGGTAAGCACTCTCTAGTGGCACTTTCTCTGCACTTGCAGTGTGATCCCAATTAGATTTAGGGTAAAACTGTAGAGAATATTTTTCTGTTCTTTATGAGCTACAGGATCATGAATTCCASTTCCCTGTAACCTTATTTAAATATTGCAGGATCACTTTTTATATTACAGGAGTGGAGGAACTGGGAAGATTTTTATAGAAACAAGCTTGAGAACTTTGAGTATTGGTTTGACTGTAAGMTGTTAGTGATGAGTTCCAGATCATTTCTTCTCAGTAGGGCAGGCTTCATTTTCCTATGTAAATGAAATAAATGTGTGTGAACCACGTGGATGCTGAACTRTTCACTTGTATGGGTTCACACCTTTGTTGTAAACTTAAATATTTCTGAGTGTTTATAAATAAAAGCTGGGTTCTTTCAACCCCATCAGTAAGCCAGTGTCTTTAGGCTGTCAATATGTGGAGCAATAGATGCTCCAAGTTGCTGTTGCTTGGTGGCAACTGGTGACAGTGTGTGTGGGATCATGTCAAGCTGAAGGATTTGCCAACTAAATCTGTAAACTCTAAGCACTCAAAGCTGAATTACAACCAGGGAGGAAAGTGRTGTGTGTTGGATATTAATTATCATCTGGTGGTGGGGAGCCTATCAGTRAATTAGCAGAGTCAATTAATTCAATTGARCTGARGAGCTCTTGCAAGTGCTCTGAATTGAGCAGCTGCCTCTGGTCACATTTATAAGGTACAAATGTGTCTGGGTGACACCATGTCCCCCTCAGATTCCCCCAAATTCTTCTCTGTCCGGGTGGGGTTAAATACACCTGCTGTGCCCTGTAAGGAGGCAGGATGAATTTTGTGTGCTGACTGGGAAGTTACATGGAATGCAGTGTTAGAGGAACCAGATTGCTCTTGTTTCTAGCACCTTCCATGACCTAGAACTCAAAGACAGCAGAGCTCTAATACTCTGTTAAACAAAGCATCTGCTGGAAGCCTTTTGTCACTGAACTTTTTTTCCTCTTCTGAGCATTAAGGGAACCATCTGGTTATTTGCCAGGTTAACTTGATTCTGTTAGGGTGATCTTATTACAGCTGGATTACAGGTTAGCTGTGTCAGGATTAGTGTCCTGCTGTTACACTGAGTGATATTTATGAGTCAGGAACGTTTTGTGCAGAGAAGTCAAAATCAATACTGGGGCAGAGGGAGAGAAAGAACTTTTTGTACTTGTACAATTTGTAGCTCAGTCTTCCAGGGTTGTCTCCAGAACAGTTTGCCTTTAGGAGCTGAGTTCTTTTTATAGAGTATTCTACAATCTGATTATATTTTCCTAGAAGAAGCAGGAGGAAGAAACCTTTTTTTTTAAGTACCAACTTGGCAAATGTTTGAAATCCCATTGTAAATTTGCTTTTTGATTTGTGTTGCCTCGTTTCTGCTTTTCTTCCAATTAATAACCCAGTAGGTTTGAGGAACCAGCTGCAGGCACTGGATGTGACCTTTTGTCATCTGATGTGGCAGCTGTGTGTGATGTCAACTACTTTTCATGTGAGGTCCTTCATGGCCTCCTTATTTCAAAAAGAAATTGAACCTCACTGTACTTGAACCTTTATCAGCCACGTAGGGCATGAGAAGAGATCAATTGCTATGGTTTCCTTGCCAGACTGAGAGGAAGGAAATTATTCTGCAGCTGAACTGGGAATAGAGGAGGGAATTAGCATTTTCCTGATGGAGAAACTAACTCGAGTAATTCTGGTTTCAATATTTATTGGTTTTGTTTTTAATTTATTTTACACCAAAAATAATTTGGAGGTGTGGGACTACATACAAAACTTTATTTTCACACATAGTTTTCCAGTGCATTAATGTTTGCCTGTCCAAACACTGACCCTGCCTAACACAGATGATCTGACGGGATAACAATGCATTTGCTAAACACTTGGTCAAACCCCAGCTCTCATTTAGGTAGGATCCCCAAAGTCACCTATTTTCTCTTCAGTCTGTAGCAATGACAGTAGTCAGCATTCAAACAATAGCTGTCTTGATGTGTCTGCAGTCACTTTGGGGGACTTTGCTGTATGTTGTTTAATCAGTGATGGCAGATGTTTAAATTCTTCCAGAATTTTGCTTGCATATTTCCCTGTAGCATAGCCAGGCAGTTAGCAGAAACATGTCTGTTTAGAGTTCTTGCTGTTCAGGTTATTGGCAAAGTTGGTCCATCCCAGTGAAATAGTTGGTTACATCTGAGGGTATCCTAAAGAAATTTGCTGTTTGCATAATGAGGTATTTTGCATGAATATTCAAGTGTCAGTCACTCACCCTGCTTCCCCTTTGCTGCAGCTGGTGACTCTGCCTGTGTTCATGAACTTGCTCTGCTTTCTGACAGGATGATGTGAGGCAGAAGGTGCACCTGAATACCTTTGGCTTCTTCAAGGATGGTTTCATGAGAGTSAATGTCAGCAGCCTTTCCCTGAAGCCAGCACCCAGCTCTGATGACATGGATGGTTTATCAGTGAGTTCCTTCCTGTGAAATTGCCCTTGCACTGGTGGCCTCCACTTGTCTGAGGTGTCAGATCCAGACTCTTGATGCTGTTGGCTTTGCTCCCCAGCATGAGCCAATGATGAGGATCTGTGTTTTGAGATTTATCCCTGAGCACTCTCCATTGTGCTTTAGGAAAGAACCTTTAACTTACTGGTCCTGTGCTGAACTCAATGCACACATCCATAACTCACACTGAACATCCATTTCCTACCAGTCCTGTGCTGTGAGGTTTTTTCACAGTGTTCCATTGCAATTCAGCTTGTGATCATTGTGTCAGTAGGTTTCCAGAACAGTGACAGTCTTATTTTTAACAGAGCTCTAATATTAAACCCCTAATGTTATATTAGGGGTTTTAATAGAGAGACTGAAATACTAGATTATATAACAGATCCTAGTTCTTACTCCGCTGAACAGTGTTCCTCTTCATTGTTGTAAAAGTACTAAATGCTTTTGTCAAGCAAAAACATGTGGAATAATACTGAAATAAGTGAATATGTTCAAAGACAGAAGGCTCTCCACATTTAGTTTGGATTWGAATCATGTTTTTTCCTGGTGAGTGTGGATGAGTTTGTTACATTTGAATGTATTCTTTCTGCCAAATGACTTGATGAGAAAAATGCCTGGATTCTGCCTTAAATGTAGGTTAACTTGTTTAGAAAACAATGTCTTTGACTCTTTCAGTGATGGTTTGGCTTCAGTTTGACAGATTCTTCTCTATTGTCTCATAGGTGGGGTTCAGTTTGGATCGAACAGGGAATGATGGCTTCTCCACTTACCTGGTAAGAGAAGTGAACTTGCTCTTCTAAGCTGGGACATCTCATTACCTGACTCTGGAAAGGGCTGGAAGAAATAAAAAAAAAAAAAAGTGGGGGGACTTTAGACATGGGAGGATGTGAAGGATAATTTGGATTTACAGCTTGCTGGACTCAGAATGGTAACCTCTGCCTGGAGGGGAGCACTCCAGAGAGCAYTTCAGAGATGTTTTGTTCATGTTACCAGGATGAAGAAGTGGATTATTGCATCTTGAAGAAGACACCAGATCCAGATGTCTCTGTTGTGATCTTACTTCTGGAGATCCAAACCCAAGTGTGAGTAAAGAGCATACAAGATGCTTTAAAGTTACTTCTTTGGTTGAAGATAATGTAACAATTGAGGTTTCTTTGAAGGCCTTGGAAAGCTGTTGTGCATGTAGGTTGTTTTTTATTATGGGGTTGCATGAGAGTTGAGGGGAGGTAAGTGTAAAATATCTGCAATATTAAATGGTCCAGGAATTCTTCCTGCATATTGTAAGGATAAAGGGACAGCAGGCAAAAGCAACCTACCTTAATTGTGCTGAATGAGCTTAATGAGCTTTGATGTCTTGGGTCACTTTTGCACTCAATAAGCAAATTTATTGTTTGTCTTGAAATATCTTTTTTTGTGGAAATACCTTCAAGTCTGCAYTGCTTTCTTTTCAAGAGCTCACATGTGGTAACAGAGTTTCTAATGAGACTGCTTACCAAAGCTGGAGAAACTTAATTCTCATCATCTGCTCTTGTATTTCATGTAGAATGTAACAGAATGATCAGTTCTGCTGTAAGTCATGATCTGGTTCTTGCCTGTTCTTTGTGGTACAAAAACCAAGTGAAGACAAGTTGATTTGCCTTTGTTGGGTATATGGCTGTGACAGGCTGCCTCTTTAAAAATGTTCATTTTCTTTCATTTTKTAATAAAACCTCTTTGTTTCTTTAGTGTGAAAGTACGGTTCTCTTCAGAAGCTGCTCCTTTGTTACCTAAAATTTTRTTTGTATCTGAGGAAAATGGTACTGCCTTAAATACCAAGCTGCTAAAAACTTCTGCTCCAAGCAGTGATTCTGGTCAAAACCCTCCAAAGACCAACGAGAATACAGATGGCAAAGGTAAGGCAGCTAAACCTGGCCTGTGTGTGCTCTCACTRCTGATTCCTCATTGCTGTGCATCCAGCACTGAGGTGTGGTCACATTCTGGGGTTCCCTGAGTAGAATTTAATGTACATCCTGTGTAAACCTGTGCACAGAGCTGCCTTTGGGGCTGGAGTCTCCTGCTCAGTGATTTGTGTTCACCAGTCCTGCTGATCCATCAGAGAGACAATGAGTGGTGGAGACCTTCAGTGCCTCTGAGGAGGGGTCAACAACTTGGTTGTCTTTTGTCTGGCAAAAAGAAGGCTAAAGGGGGAATTTTATGGCCACCAACAACTCTTGAAGGAAGGTTAGAAGGACAATGATTTCAAGCAATTCTTAGTAGTGGCACACAATGTGTTTCCCTTTATTAAGTCTTGGGTGTCTCAGATGGGAGGTTAGGACAGAACATAAGTAAAACAAATAAGATATCTTTCCTAAATAGTTACTCCAGTATTGTAGCARATCATTTGTGCAATCCACTCTCCATGTTTTGAAGTTTTAAATGCTTGATGAAGTAAAACCAGTGCCAACATGATACAGTTGATACCAGAAGCTGGATTTGTCTTCACAAGTCCTTTCCAACCAACATTTCCAGGAGTCTGTGTCTGTCTAAAGAGTTGAACACCTATCACTTAGAAACTATGGGGAGGGAGGAATAACTGTACCAGTAATCTTTCTAGGAGGCACAAACCTTTGTCTRCCTTCCAGACCAGCAGACAAAACAATTTCATAATCTCAGCTCTAATGGGATTAGCTCATGTTATCCCTTCCTGGCAGAGTTTAGACTTGAGATCAGACTGTTGAGCAGTCTGATCTGGAGTAGTCTGAGTCTGTCTTGGCCTGTCACAATCACAAGCTTTGATACCATTCAAAAGCTTGGACAGCTGCTGTAAGAAGTCAAGAACCAAGGCACTGGARATAATGGATCTGACAGCTATAGTTTAGCTTTCTCTGGTGTAAAAAGTGTAGCATGAGTGTGGACAGTGCACTGAGGCATGGGAGCCAAAAGCAAATCTCAAGTTTTGAACTTTTGCTTRCTGGTAGAAAGGAATGACCTTATGTTTGGAAAGCTTCTTATAGGAGTAGAGTCAAACTGTGAACTTGACTGAAGGCTCCTGTCACCTCAAGTTCAGAGGAAATGCTGACCTGGCAGGTCASYTATGCYTTTGTGGTTTGTTTGTTTGYWTTTTTACTGGGAGCTTAGTGGAAAGCTGTGAATTTATTCCTTCCTCATGGTTAATTAGGATTTCCATGTGTTTGTCAGGCCATGTGTTAATGTAAGATGAAGATTTGTCAGTGAGATTAAGAACACTCAGAACATAAAAAGTCGGAGCTGTAGTTTGCATCTGGTTTAGGTCACTTCCCTCTGGTCACTCTCACCAGAGGAAAAGATTTCTGGGGTAGGCTTTTATTGGAGGTGTAAGAGTAGAGAATCATACCCTGCTATTTGAGGRTGCATTCAGAATGAGTGCTGGCTGTGGGAAGAGTCCTCTGAGAGTAAGGAGAGRCTGGGGAAGAATCTCTGTTAATGATTAGCAGGGAAAGTGCCACGCAGACAGGTGTAGGAAGATGTGAGTAAGGTATTGACAACGTGGTGGTTTCTGAGGATGTCTGAATGCAAACACTAAATGTACCATTGATACTTTTATCTCTAGGTAAGGAGTCCAAACGAAGTACAACATCCTCCCAGGTAAGAAACTACCTGGAGTTCTCTTTCAGAAAGAACCTGGGGGGATATTCCAGTATAATCATAGCAGAAAAGTGGAGAATATTAGCTGTTGTTCTCATCCTCCACTGTAAATATACAGAATGCAAATTCAATTGTGTGGCTGGTGTAGCCAAATGTTTTAGTTACCTGCTTAAGAAAATCTAAAGGTCTGTTTTCCTTTTCGCAGAGCATGATAGAACAAGAACATCCTGTTCACAGTGACAGAGGAATGTTTTCATTTGAGGTAGGGTGTCTGTCAGTGTCTAAACACAGTTCCTTCACTGTCCTACTTTGGGAAAGTAAAAGTCTGGGGTATAGATATCTCTCTGATAGCAGGAGTTTGCCTAAAAATCTACTGAGCTAAGCATCAATGATGAAAATCTTTCTTTATAAGTTGTGGGAGCTGCTTTTAAATTGGCTTTGTTGTGATGCTGTTCTAACTATCAAAGTCTGTGAGCCTCAGCATATTAAAGTTTCCTGTGCTGCCAGTAGTGCAGATCACTGATAACACATAGCTGTGACCTGACTGATGACTCAAGGGGAAGATCCTCTGTATAAAACCAGATCAATGCTTTGTTTGGGCACCCTGGTTCAGTTGTGATGGTTGGTTACTATAAAACAAACACATTTCAAATTCTGTTATCTGACACAGATCTCATTTCCAGAGCTATCACAATTTGCATAGTTGGGGGAGGAACAAAAAAAGCTGCAGGGCAAGTATAATAAAAATTTTATGCTTTGCCATGTCAAATATATGATACTTGTGGTTATCTTTGCTCTKTGGTGAACTGAGTTAAACACTGATACTTAACAGGCTTGGATTACCAGAGTGCATAATCCTAGATARGTGCAGTGATTTTGCATCTGGAATTCTGTTGAAACTTCCAGATGTGCTGCTATCCTCAGAACAGYCTGTTTGCTGAACCAACTGATCTCAAATGACTGACTTCTTTCATGCTTCAGTAGAGATGACTTCCTACCAGGGCAACCCTGTGGTGAATGAGAAGAATGCTGACTCTTCTATTCCTCCTTTTCAGTTCTTCTTCAACATCAGCTCAGATAAACAAGAAGGTCTCTACAGCCTCTATTTCCATAAGTGTGTTGGCAAGAAAGGGCCAGCCAATGATCAGCTGCTTTTTAGCCTTGATGTGAGTATGGCTTCTAAAGGATAATTACCTTGTTAGCTCAGACTGCAACATCCAGCTCCCAGCTCCAGCTTGTAAGCAAGCACWCACTGCACAGGAGTGCACATATGGGGTGGGAAGTGATTCAGAGTTGTGTGCCAGTCTCTGCAGTGGCATTTCTGAAAGTAAAAATAATTCAAATACTGGTTTTGCAGAAATRCCTGAAAATCTGAGGGCTGAATGTGGGCTGGGTTCAGTCCACACAGTTGTGACCTGATGCTGTGATGAGATGGGAGCCACAACAGCTGCTTGTGTTTTGCTGCACTCAAAAGTCACTTTTCTCTCTACATGATTGCAGATATTAAGGCTGTTGCTGCAATGTAAATTGTTGGTATTTGAATTCAGTGTTTCTGCTTTTTCTGGCCTAATTAAAGATGTGTTTTTATGGTGTTAGATACACATCCTAAAGGCAATATGTTCTAGCAAATGTCTCATCGTTTTTGGTGCACCAAGATTTGGCCCTATGTGGTTTTGGTTGTTATCAGAGCTTGGGCTTTCCCTTTTTTTTTCCTTTCCTGAGCTGGACTGGTATGAATCCTCTCACTGACCARGGTACATCAGCCACATCAGCCCCTGAACTGCTTTTTACACATTTGTGTTAAAGCTGCTGCAAGGGAACATGGAGGGGATAAAACTCAGCAGCCCTAACTTGACTCAGACTACTTCAGATCTGCTTCTGAACTTGTATGTCTGGAAGCCCAGCTTTCCTGAATTGCTGTGTGTCAYTTTGAGCCACTGAAGCAACTCAGAAGAAAACCTGGCTGATTGATCTGGRGTGTACTTGGAGATGCAGGACAGCATCAGTGCTTCAAACCACACTTGATGTGTTATTTTGTTGGAGTCCTAGCACATATGACTAAGCCACTTAGGGGTATAAATAGGATGCTAAATAATGCTTCTGTTTTCTCAGTCACAGGAAAATAGGCTGGCAGCCCATTGTAGAGATTGTTTCTGAATCAAAGGTGGGCAAATTGTGACGTTTGGTAGGGAGAACAACTATTCTTCAGGAAAATTACTTTGCCTTTCTGAATTATGTTGCATAACTGAAGCATTGTTTTCCAAGGGGATTATTTTTGTGGGAACAGTTTTGCAAAATGTTTTGAGGTTCTTGAGGATGGAGAGTAGGTTTTGGCTTTTTTCTCTGAGGCTCATAAATCACCACTTGAGAAAAGCTCATGTTGAATGAGTGAATTTGATTGTGAAATGTAGTTGTTAACTCAGTGCTTTAACAAAATGGGGTTTTTTCAACTGTACACATAACACACCTTTAATATTCAGATAGATATTACGGAAAAGAATCCTGAAAGCTACCTCTCAGCAGGTGAAATCCCACTGCCAAAACTTTACATTTCCATGGCTATCTTCTTTTTCCTGTCTGGAACCGTGTGGATCCACATCCTTCGGAAGCGCAGGTAAGTTCAGTGTCTGTGACAAGTAAGGACCTGCCTTGTTTTGTTTCTATATTTCATTCCTCTTCTTGTAATGCCCAATTCAGTCAGATTTGATCATTTAAAACTCCAGATCTGGATGAGATTGATATGCTTGATACACACAGTTTGTATTTGAAAACTGCTTCWGTCAGTATTGTTTTTGCAGACTGTCATTCTAAAGTTACTGAATCTTACATTGACAGTTCTTCAGGTAGTGTAGATATTGGGGCAAAAAATAGACTGGAAATTCCTGGAGTTGATGGCAAAAGGAGATGTCTTTGAAAATCAATAATGAGAAAAAAATTGATAGCTTTCTTAATTTGGGAAATGGCAACTTAGGKCAGTAGAGAGCCATAAATATCTTGATTGTGGATTGAATTATGTTTGGCGAATTTTCTAACAGCCAAGATAGATAGATATGTGGGACAGTCTTACTAGTTAATAATTTCAATTGTCCCAAGCAGTAAAAATCAGGGCTTTAGAACATGAAGTTGAAATATTGCTCAGGTTGTTGCAGAAACTTGGACTGCAGCATTAAGGGGAATCTTTTTACATTGGTGGTCAGCTCAGCCTGGGAGCCACTGCTTGACACTTACAGGTCCTAAAAAGATATCCTTGGAAACTGAAATTTTTACTGCTGGCTTTTAAGTAATGCTCTTCCTTCTTTTTTTGTTTCCCCAGAAATGATGTCTTTAAGATCCACTGGCTCATGGCAGCCCTTCCTTTCACCAAATCCTTGTCCTTAGTCTTCCACGCGGTGCGTACAACATCTCTGAAGTTGTTCAGCTGGGAAGTAAAACATGGAATCCTGGACATGCTCTTAGGGAAATCTGCTTTGGAGAGAGGACAGTGGGAGGGAGAACTGGTCTTAATACTGAAGCATTAGAACTGAACTGCAGCTCTTTGGTGGAAGTGTTTGTTTCCATCAGCAAATTCTGACTTTAAATACRGTTGAGATCATGGCCTGAAGTGTTGAAGCAGCAAGGGTTGGGGATTGAATGATTTCCACAATTTTAATCTTTTGGCCATCTGCAACAGGCCTGAAAGCTTGGGCTGTGCTGCTGCTTCAGCTSCAGGGCTTGCAGTCATTATTCATAAATGAAAACCTTGATGAATGTTTGTAAAATTCAAGGGCAAGGAAGTATTAATGGTGCCTGGCTACAAACCTCACCTTATCAGCTCTGAGACTTTCCACAGATAATGTCTCTATTGAATTGTATTTACTTTCCCTTTCCCCTGGAAATCTCATACACAAAGGTAATGGCAATTTAATGTAATGGTAATTTAATCTTTCAGTGTTTGTGCCAGCCATGATCTTCACCTTCATGCCCACGCTGCTACAAATATTTCTGGAGTCTAATGAAATGAATCTGGCTTCCAGTGAAAATGAAACTAGCAAGCCTCTAGTCACCTAATGCAACTGAACCTGCAAAATGAATGAATAAATAGGTTCCAASTGCAGTTGTTTCACTGTAGTGAAGCAGGGGAGTTGTGTGGGAAGGATGTAGATTGTACAAGATACATCCACTAGCACTTAGGAAATAGAGCAAATGGAAATGATCTCATTGTTGCTAAACAGAAGTAGAATGTGTTGGGAGGAAGTGCTCTCAGTGTGACAGAGCTGGGTTTGTACACACTGACTGGAAAGTGAAGCAGTGGATGTGGAGCAGGCCTGTTTTTAGAGGCTGGGGTGTCAAAGAGCAGCTGGTAAAGTGCTGTATTTTCTGCTTGCAGATCGACTATCACTACATCTCTTCTCAGGGATTCCCCATTGAGGGCTGGGCTGTTGTTTATTACATCACTCACCTGTAAGTATGTCAGAAGATTGATTTGATAGATTCAGATTGCCACTGGGGCTGTCTCCCTCCTGAACAAAGCAGGAAATGGTTGTGTTCTCATGCAGACCACAGTACCAAACACTCAGCAATCAGCCCTGTGTGAAGGGGAAAGCTCCACTTACAGAGGGCAGCTGCAGAGAATTGGCACTTCTGTGGGTGGAGGAGTAAAAGGATAACAAATGCTTTGCTTTCCTTTGTTCACACTAATATTCAAGTATCTAATTTGCTCCTGGTGTGAATGGTAAGTGGGCACAGCTGCCAGTATTTGCTGCTGTTCACAATGGTGAATGGATAACTCCCCCAGGAAAAGATTACATGTATTGTGAATGAAGCCTAATATTGCTCTGTGGTACACAGTTGTAGCAAGTACATCTGCTTCACTATTGTGGGATGGATAACTGCTTGCCAAAATTAGGGATRGGGAAGCATTTTGTTTGGGTTTGTGGCTTTACTGGCAGTGGGAGAAACCTGGGTAGAAGAGGAAGTGTGATAAAATATAATCAAGTCTCTCACTGCAGTCTCTCACTGTTTCTCTTCCAGACTGAAGGGAGCTCTTCTKTTCATCACTATTGCCCTGATTGGCACAGGCTGGGCTTTCATTAAACACATCCTGTCAGATAARGACAAAAAAATTTTCATGATTGTCATCCCCCTTCAGGTGAGGACTGAGCTGTGCTGATACTTGCTGTATTGTGGGAGGGCTGCTTGTGCAAACTGGAAAGGGCTGTGAAAGCTTCACACAATAACCATGTAGCTTGTATGAGCCTGTTGGCTATTTCCTAGTCCAGAAGTTACTGTATTTCTYCCAGTTTTTCTGAGATAATAGTGATCAAACAGTTTCAGCAAATGAAARCTGGCTGTAAGGAAKTGAGACAAAACTTGGGCTGGARAGCAGTGCTAAATGGCYAAGTRGAGGAATTGAATTYAAGTTGTCACTGCTGAAATGCTTGCTGAATGTCTTAATKAAATAAAAAATGGGGAAAACAAGACTGTTGGGTCTGAGGGAAACATTCCCAGTGGTTCAGAGTGGTCAGTACTGGTTTCCTACTTGAGGAACTGAAGTACATAGGAGAACAGCACTTTTGTTTGTTGTTGTATGTAGAAGAGATTTTCTGCCTTTCCAGATGCAAGCCCTTACCAGAAGTGCATCTATAATTAGTGYTGGAGGCTCTTACACAGTGGAGTACAAAAGATGGTCAATGACCAGTCTGAATTACTGGCTTAATTTAGAATTACATGTTTTCACTGTTGGCTGTTTGTGCCACACAGTCCTGTGTCTGTGTTTCAATAATAAATTTTGCTCCTTTTTATCTCAACTGATACAGATGATTCAGCACGGTATATAACAAAAGAACTACTTTCTGAATGTCAGCAGCAATAGGTTCCCATCAGTTTTATTTCTGTAAATCTTATGAAGATGCTGAACATGTGACTTTKGGGTGTAGAACTGCAGAAGAATTACTGATGTTAGTGGCTGGGCTTTTGCTGAATTGGCAGCCCAGCTGTAGTGGCTGCTTGGGCAGTTTCTAAACCATAACCATGTCTTGTGTAGGTACTGGCAAACGTGGCCTACATTATCATAGAGTCAACAGAGGAGGGGACAACTGAGTATGGGCTCTGGAAAGAAATCCTTTTCCTGGTGGACTTGCTGTGCTGTGGAGCCATCCTGTTCCCAGTGGTATGGTGAGTTGCTGTGTGTGAAAAACATGTGAACTCATGGACAYTGACAGCTCTGCCAAAGCAWAAGAACTCTGTCCTGTGGAGTGAAGCATTCTGTTCACTTTTATAGACCTCTTCAGCCTTAACATTTCAGTCCAGTGCTGTGGAAGATCTCATTTTGGGGGTGTTAGGCTGGGGATAAGAGGAGGTGGGTGGCAGTTTAAGTGTGGCCAATGCTGTGCAGACTGTAGGTGCTTTTGAAACTTGAAATTTTGCAGAAGTGTTGAYTCTCTAAATTGAAAAATGGGATTTGGCTTCACTGACTGAGATGAGATACTTGACTGCTAAATTTCAAAACAGTAGTGCTGTCTAAGATCAGGGCTGCCTTSAAGCAGAGTAGCTGCATGTTTATTTGACTGTTTATAAGAAATAATCCCACAGGGAGCATTTCCCCGCCCTTCCTTCCACTCTACTTGGCAGGGAATAATGTTGGTTACATAAAACTCAACCAAAACACTGATAATTCAGATAAACACTATTGTTGCTGCTTGCCAGTTAGCCAGAACATTTATCTTCTAAATTCATTTTGTCTTAATTGGATAAACAGCTGGGTTTAAAGGAGGATATCAAGGAGCTTCTGGCTCCTTGGTTAGTAAACACAGAATATTCCTCTTTTTCTCCAGCATCTCCATTATTTTTTTCTGAAGTGCAGATTATATAAATGTCTGGTAGCATGTCATCACTCTAGAGTGTAACTGGAGTGTTTCAGAGAAAGGTGTTGCTCAGTGGATGGAAACGGGCTTGACTTGTGAAGGTGGGTTTCAACTGTCCTTCTCTTCTCCTACACCCTCCTGGTGGCCTTCTSCCAAGGCTGGGAGATGTCTTCCAAGAAATTTGCACTAGCCACTTGTCCTTCTCCTTGCTCCAGTCAAAATGTTTCAGCTCTGAGGCTGAGAGCATTTGSCAGCAGTGAATAAAAGCTCAGGGATATTAACTTCAATTGCAGAGGGACTTGATCTGCTGTGRTAAAGGTGATTTCTGCAGTCACAGWTCCTGCTRCCTAATRCTGGGATCTGTATGTCCAGCCTGGTGAGGTGTAGGTACAAAACTTGCTTTCCATAAAGGAATTGTATCTGAAGAACAAGTGTGAGCTGTCCTGTGACTGTTTATGGTGTGCATCCAGTGCTCCTGCATTGCCRTGGTGCCAACATAAACTGGCAGTGAAGCCCCTGACATAAAATCCTGCCCCTTTTTCCTCTGGGTAGTGTCACTGCAGCTGGTGGGATGACTCATGTGAGCAAGGTGACTAAGACTTGGCCCCTGAATTTACATTYCTGCAGGGTAGTTTCTGTTACATAAGTTGCCTATGTAGACATGTAAGCTGTAATCAAGTATTTAAATGAAAAGAGCTTAAAAGAGCAGTAAGATGCCAAATGCTTGGCAGTACTTTGAASAGTAGCTCAGCTTAATTGTACAAGTGGAAAGCATTATGCTGGAAAATGCCCCAGTTTCTCACTCTGCTCCCTCCCACAAAGCTTTCTGTAGGCTGAAGTAGGTTTTAGCAATCTGCTTTCTTAATCCCAAGGAAATGGAGATACTTGAGCTGCCTGCCTGAGCTGGGGGCACGAGGCTGGAGTGTGTGCAGTGCTCAGCACAGTTAATTATGAGCCATAAAGAGCTAACAAAACTCATCAGTGATCTAGAGCACTACTGTGAAAAAGGGTGTGTAAAACTTATCATTAATCTGTTCTTTATTTTGATTTTTCAGGTCAATAAGACATTTGCAAGAGGCTTCAGCAACAGATGGGAAAGGCAAGTAATTTGTATTCTTTCTCCTCTTCTATGCTCCATGTAATAATGTCAGAATTTCAAACATGTGATGCTGATGTAAAAACCAAACTGAGACTATACATCTACACTGCATTAGTGCCACTCTGCTTTTCCTCAGTGGGCTCGTGGGAATAGCTTTTGGAGAATGACCTTTCTCTTGTCTTGCTTTAATTATCAGAMCTGCAGTGTGTAACCCATTCTCTGCTGCTTGCACTGCCCTCAGTGCTCGTGCTCCACATGACATCCAGAGCAAATCATCTTGACAGATTTGCCTTTTTTTTCCTCACTTGAGTGTTCAGAAACAGAACTAGAAATGAATTCCAGAATTGCTATTAACCCAAATAGGCCCACTTATTCCAGTTCCTGCAGAAATKTATTCCTGACAGAACAGAGGGAAATAAACCTCATTATGAAACAAAACATAACTTGGCATTCAATGTGGCACAGTTCCTGACTTGTCCATGTTTGTACAGCAGCTCCAGGGGCTGCCTGTGGAAAGTGGAGTTCTGTTTATTGTAGCACTGATGGATGGAAAGGCCAAACCTGGCTGCTGTAGCCTGTGCTTTTCCTGCCTTATCTGCTCATTTCTTCTGGATACAAGCTGTGGAGCACAGCACTGGCTTCCTTGGAAGCAGGCAGCCTTTTCCATCTTCTGTCATTCAGTGGTTTACTCTTCAAAGCTTCATGTGTAGAAGGTCATTTGTTAGCAACAGTCTTTTAACTTCAGTCCCATCCTTCAACTCTTGGCTCTCCTTCTCCTTTCTCCTGTAGCCAGGTCTGGATACTTCTTGCAGCCATTTCCTTGGCTTTCACAGACACTTCTGCATTTCACTGCTGATTGTAGGTGAAATGTAAGGCTGGGTACTGAACTTAGCTCTGTGCAGTCCACAGTTTTGTTCATTTTTTGCCATCTGTTAAATTTAAGCAGTGCTTCTSATGAGCCTAGCATGCTTTTTTAATGTTCCAAGCTGTTAAACAAGCCACCAAACAACAACCCTACAAGCTGAAAGAAAAACCCCCAAACCAATGGTGGAAAATTACTAATCTCTAATAGAAACAAATATTAAAAAGGTCAGTTATCAAAGTGTAATATAAATGTTATTGGTAGCTTTCTTATTCACTTGGCTTCAGTGATATTTACTGATGGATTTGTTTTACCTTGTCCAATGAGGATATGTTCTGGTGTATTTATGCTCTTTTCTTTAAAAAGTCTGAGAAGTTCAGATTTCCTTGAAGAAGTCTTTCTTCTTGAAGCAGTCTTTTATCTTCCCACATGTCAGGCCTGGTTCTTAGCTGGGTGGCAATGGCTCTGACTGTCCTGGTGGTGAGCACACAGCAATTAATGCACATCATTAAGACACAAACCCTTCAGATCCSTGTGGCCCCAGGTGATCCCCCCTGTACCTACTTTGGTTCTTATCACAAGATGGTGCTGTGGAGTTTGATAAACCTCAGACATTCTGAGGAGGAGAGAAGTGAGGTGGCCAGCAGCAGGGATAGGCTGAACCTCTCCASTGTCCCTTACACTGGATGGAATCCAGACCTGAGTAAATCCAGGCGGTTCTAGAGGATGCACTGTGGTGTGTAAAAAATGTGGAGGGGAAAAAATGGTAATTTGAGAGGACTTGGCTAGTTCCCCTCTGACTTTACAGCCAGTCAGGGCTGTCACAGTAGTGCTTAAGGCCTGGTTCAGTCCTCTGTTTTGTGTTGTTCTCCATGGCTGATRTTGCTCTTTATCTTAAGTGGTGCTTGTTAATCACCTGCTGCTGTTCCAGCTTTACCCACTGCTGTTGCCATCTGCTTGTGCAAGTTCAGTAACTGAGTATTCAGGGGGACTTAGCAACTGTGTCATGCTACACTGATAATAAAGGAATAGCTAAGGAATAGATTTTCAGGGAGAACGTTGCAGAGGCTGGGAGCAGATTGTGGCTGCAGTGCTGGGACTCACTTGTGGAACACAATCTGCTTGGGCTGTTCAGAGGCTGTTGATGGGAGCCCATGGGGAGCAYGTGAATGGCAATGTGATGCCAGCAGCACAATGTTATCTAGTGCTGTCTTGCTGCTGCTGTGTCTGCTTGAGAAAGCCAAAAGTGATTTGGTTGCATTGTAAAAAACATCAAATCATTCATGTTAGGCTTATCAATGACTTCTCTTTACTAGAACCACATGCTCTGTAAGCTTCCCTTTGGAGGCCCTGTTCTTCACAGGTGCTGCTCAAAGTCTCAGCTTCTTGTGAGAATAAAAAACAGAACCAGTGCTTGCTGTTCAATCATGAGCATTTTTTGCTCCTGMAGTTAAAGGCAATTTTCTCCTGTAGTAGTGAAAGTTCCTGGATGTTTTTATTGTGCAGTAGAACTGTGGTTAGAGCTGGCTGGCTTGTGTGCAGACACTGCTGGCTGGGCTGCCTCTGGCCTGCTGGCATTTATTGTCCAGTCCAAGGCTGCTTTCCCTCTYCTCTCACACAGACTTCATTAACTTATAGGATGTATTGGAGAATTACATACTACACATTCATAGCTGCTTTCCCTGGCACTGAGTCTTCTGGTGACGTCCTTGCTGGTGAGAAAGACCTAAGGAAAATTATTTTTGCTTCCTTGCATCTGTTAGGACTAAACAACTCCAGAATCTTAYGGCTCAGTATCCTGGTGGTGTTTCCTGGCTGTTTGTCATGCTTTCTTCCAGCTGTTTTTCCACCTGTTTATTAGGTAGCAGTCCCCTGGGTGAAGTGACAGCCATGACTGGAGTGAGGCTGGACTAGGAATGAAGCAGATTTGGCTTTACCAGACCTTAAGTCTGGCCATGCCATAGGCCTTTGTTTTAGTAATGCACAATTAATAAAAAAGCCTGTTATAAGTGGCACTAATTTGGAGTCACTAGCTAATAGTAATTTAAACTAAATTAGATATTTTAAAAGAAAAACAAAATAGGAAAGCTGGAGAAATGGGTCTAAAGCTATAATTATACAGGGAGACATTATATACCCAAATGCTGTGGATTGCTAGTGAGGAGTAGGCAGGGCACAGTGCTATGGCTGAGTTTGAGCTGCCTGGTTGTTTGCTTTTTTCCCTTGAAGGTGATCTTTAAAGCAGTATATCTGACCTACACAGGCTTCTTATCTYGCACAGCAGTGGGCGTAAACATCCCATTTTTAGAATCCTTTTTCCTCCCCTTTTAAAATCGCCACCTTCAGATTTAAGCAAGTGCTTAGTTACACCTCTTTGATCTGTCACTGTCTTCCTTCAGGTGGGAGCCTTTGCTCTCTGTCCATTTGTACATCTGCATTGCAAATGTCTTGCAGATTTAAGGAAATCAGCCTTGCAAACTGACCTGAAATTATTCAGCCTGCAAAGCTGCTCAACTGCCACCACCTTGTTTACAGGCATCTCAAGCAAAGAGAGGGAGTATMTATCTTATTTATACATCATTTTTGTTTGAAACTCCAAGTTTTTGGTCACTCCTGTGTCTGACAGCACACCCCTGTGATCACATCCCCTGTTGTTTGAGGGAGGAATGGGGTTGGAGAGCCTTGCTGCAGTTTGTTCTGCTGGTAGCTGTTGTGATGAGAGATGTGACATGGCACGGTCAGATCATGGGCTCTGTTTTCCTGGAGCACTGCAGCATGTTAAAGTTGGCAGCAGAGCCAGGGGAAATACATTGCAGCCTGTCACTCCCAGGCATCATTCATTCCCTGTGYTCTGTGCAGTGGGCAAATGATGATTAATGCTTTTGTGCTTGCCCCCATGTCAGGAAAAACCATTTGCAGYATTCAGTGTTTTCCTGCTGCTGTGCCATGAGAATGCTGTGTTCTGTGTGGTGCAGAGCAGCTGGTGCTTGGCTGGGCTCAGCACCACTTGCAGCTGCCCCAGAGAGCTGCCCAGGGTTCATGTGGCATCTGTGCTGTGCTGAACTTTAGGCTTTCCTCTGACCCTGCTGGAGCACTTCTGTGCCAAATGGCTGATGTGGTTCAGGACATTCAAGATCCATGAGTCTGTGCCTCCTYCTTGTGTGTGACACCCAGCCCTGCTGTGTCTGACCTCTTCCTTCCAGTGCAGGAATGCTTTTAAGCAGAGAGCTCAGGCTGTAGAGCCACACTTCTCACAGCTGCTTTTTCCAGGGTTACATCTCCATGTGCTGCATCATTGGGGTGAGCAGGAAGCTTCCATTTATGGTTTGATAATGGCACAGATCACATCTCAAATGCACCAGTGTGAGTAGGGCAAGCAGAGCACTGCAGAAATGCTCTCAGCTGTACCTCGAGCACGTTCACTTGGCTGCATTATGGCTTCTCTTTATGGATTTTATTGTCTGGGCTCGAGCTCCCTGCTGCAATCCTGTGATTGTTATTACATATGTATGCTGAAAAGGTCAGATTTATTCATCAAAAGGCTTCTGTGTGGTGTGCAAGTGGATGGTCCAGCTTATTTTTCCATCTTTTAGACAGCCTCGACATTGGAAATTAGCATGGGCACAATCTCAAAAAGAGACTGCTTATCAAAATAYTGGGGTGTGCTCTGTTGTGATCAATGCAGATCAGGCTATTGCAGGCACAGGCTGTTAAAAGAAATGGTCATAGAGAGAGAAAACTGAGGAAACAAGGTGTAGATACTATAAATCTTTCTGGAGTATGTCTTTTGTCTTTTTAATTACTGTCTGAAAGAGCATGAATTAATTTCTAAAACCTTTGGTGGAAGGTCTCTTTTTAATTTTTTTTCCTTCTCTGCAGTTAAGTACTGTCCTTTGCAGAATGGTTATCATACTCAAAATATAAATTCACCCAGCCTTTGCTGCATGCTGTGATTGCTGCTGTGTTATCACAGCCTTCCAGGTTCAGGTTGCAAGTGATTCAAGTTGTAAGTGACAGCTGCTGGTTTGAGCCTSTCTCCTTGTAAATGCTGCTGTTGCTGTCTGGGCTGCCAGGCTGAGGTGAACAGAAATCTGTGAGTGTCCACAACAGCAAGGCTCAGATAATACTGCTTGGAGCACATTCAGCCTGTGAAGAAGCAATTCACAAGCTGCTGATGCCAAGCAATGATGATTTTAGATTTTTCTCCAGAACACTGTGTCCTGTAACTTTGAGTTGTTCAAAAAAAATAAAAAAAAACCTGGCAGAATTTTGTAGACATGCATTAATGCTGACTTACGTATCTGATAGTGGAGAGAAATATTGCTGCAGCTGAGGAGAGCAAGTCAGCTTCCACAGGTGCCTCCTCAGCCTTTCTCCTTGGTGGTGGCTCTCTTTTTTCCCTCTCCTTGCCCTCCTTCCCCATGCTCAGACATTCTGGATATGTGAATACACCAATTTATGACTCTTTGCTGTTGATTATCACAGTGAATAGCTGAGATGTTGAGCTGTGCTCCATCAGCTGGGAGAGGTGGAATTATGACACTTCATTTGGCAGTCAGATCTTTGGCTTTGCTGTCCTTTCATCCTATGCAGTGCATGAATCCACCAGAAATGATTCCCCAGCTCACTGGTGTTGACTGTAAAGCACTGATAGACTGGCAATTTGAATCACAGCTGTTGAGTTGGTGTTCCTTCAGCTACAAAGCCTGGTAATTCTCCTGGCCTGTCAGTGCACCAACTGCTGAAGTTGGACACGTTGAGTTCAAAATAGATCCTTCTGTGTGCAAACTGGTGTGTGGGAAATCACAAGATCTTCATGGTCACACTTAGTGCAGCTCTTCTTTAAATAGGACAATACTGCTTCCCTGGTTCACAATTCACTGCACTTATCATGCATATTTACCTGCTTTAATCTTTCACCAACTCTATTAGGAAAAGCTTTTAACTTTGGATCATCAGTCAGTTGGTCAGGTTGTGTTGGTCAGGTTGCTGCTCTTAGAGTGTGTCTGCTGGAGGGTTTGTACCTGGCTTGAAGTGTCTGTACCTTTCAGTAATACCCCAGGAACACGAAAGGTAAACTGGAAAAGGACTCTTGATCTCTAGATTATAAAAGTAGTTTTATAACAGAATGCTGTCTGTCTTCACTGTCATTTCTATAGTGGGAACCTACAGGAATTTATTTGCAGTGGTGCATTTGACATTTCCTTTGCATAAGAAAAGCTGCTTTGTTTTTGYCAGAGGAGGTGAAGCATTTTTTGGGAGCTATTAGCTCTCCTCTCCCTCATCTGAAACACAGTATTTTGCTGTGTTGTGAACCTGCAAGACCTTGCATGCAAATACATGCAGCCTTTTATAAATCATTGCAGTGGGTGAGTTCTGTGAGGGGGGTGCAGGTGAACTTAAGCTTTGTGAAATGCACTTCCACATCTGATAAACACATTATGAGGACTTGGAGGGAATACCAGTAAATATGTGCCAGTATTTTTTTAACTGGCAGCTCATGTTCATTGGCTCTGAACTGCATCTCTGTGTGCTGTCAACATGTCTTGGACTCTTTGCCTCTTGTGTTGTCACAAAAGCATCAGTGGCCTGTGTTTGTAATCCTGCTGCACATCTAAAAGCTGACTGTCAGAGCAGAGCTGACAGCTGCTCCCTGTGCTGTTGACCTCAGCTGGTTCACAGCAGTGCTCTGTGCTGCTGCAGCTGATGTGATGTGTGCAGTATGTGCAGCTTTGCCTGGGGGCTCTCAGGCTGCCATTCACACACGTGTGGGGAACTCAGGGTGATTTCCTGTTCCACCTGTGAGTTGTGGCTGAGCCAGGAATGATAGAGGACCTTGCTTAGGTGGGCTGCTGTTCAGCAAGGTGCAGTGGTTCCCAGAGCTGTGATTCCCTACAAGTTGCTCAGCTGAAGGCATGGAGCAGGTCAGGGAGACAGAAATTTCTGCCTAGAAAAGAGAGGAATTTTCTAGGAGGCAGTGCCAGGTGGTGTGGCCCTTCTGGCAGGAGAGAGGTGACAGAAATGTTGTTTGCTGTGTACAGGTAGGTTCTGTAATGCAGAGTGTGTGCATATAAAATTTAGTGCAAAAACGGTCTCAGTTCCCTTTTTAAGAGTGAATTCACCCCAGCCTGGGAGTTATCCTGTATGTGGGTACACCAGGCTGGCACTCCTCACTACAAATCCTTCTATTACCCAAATCCTGGGTTTGACCACTTGCAGACAGGCATCAAAAGAAATTGTCTCACATTAACAATTTTCTGATGGACTCTTGTGTTCTCTTGATAGCTGCCATTAACCTAGCAAAGCTGAAGCTCTTCAGACATTACTATGTCATGGTAAGTAAAACACCTGCACACATGCATGTGGGGAACTTGGAAGCTGTTCAAAGCTTTTGATGGGGTATTTGCTGGAAACTATTACAGCTGGTGGATGTGGTAGAGGCTCTTGGTACTGCTGTGCTTTGGCATCTTGGTSAACTGGCTCACAATCCTAAAAGCAACTTCCTTTTTTCTCCTAATGGTTATATCCTTCTGTCTCTCTTTAAATTCCAGCTATTTGTAATGCTTCCTGATTTCCTCTGGAGACAGCTTGAGCTGCCAGTTGAATTGATGGGCTTGAATAACGTACTGTAAACTTGCTAAAAATTAAACTTGGGACCAAATGGTGCCTGGAGATGCATGTGTGCAGTTCCTGATTAAGTCAGTGGGAGCCATGAGTAYGTTTCCCAGGAGAACACAGGCTTCTTAATGATTTCCAGTGGCCTCATTTCAGACTCTTCTAAGTGGCAAGAGTAATAAATTACAATTGTGATTCTTGAAATTCCATGAAATWGTAATACTTAAAGCATTTCCTGCTGTAACTTGAGTATGTTACCAATAGCTTGAGTTATTGGATGTTCAACAAGCAGCAGAGCCCTCAGCCTGSATCTTCCATGTTTATTGAGGAGCATAATAAGGCTAGTCTGACATAATGAGTTGTCTGGGAATTGCTTGAGCTATTTCTCTGGGGAAAGAAGGTTCTRTAAGGATGCTGCTATTGTTCTCATGCTTTCTCCTTTTCCTCCCCAGATTGTGTGTTACATTTACTTCACACGGATCATTGCAATYCTCATAAAGATTGCTGTTCCATTCCAGTGGAAATGGCTGTACCAGGTATTTGCCAGCAAGGGAAAATGCATCCATTCCTTGATGGTTTTTCTCTGTTACTCTTTAAATATAACTGCACAACAAAATTCCATAAAATGTTCCTCATGTTATAGTAAAACATCTCTAAGCACTGTGCTGCATCCTGCCTCCTCTTGATTTTTATCACTGATGTGCTTAAGGTGAAAGAATATATTCTTAGCTTTATGTTTGTCCAGCAAGGCTGCTGGATTATACATGAGATGTCTGAAAGTAATTGCATTATTGATTTTCTGTCTTTCAATTTAAAAATGTCTGAAGGAAATTAATCAAGCACATACAAAGGAGAAAAAAATTAGTCAGGTTTGCTCTGTGTAATTGAAGCCTGAGGGAGCCAGGGAAATGGGATTTTGCTCTTCCATCTACAGCCTTCTTTTGCCTAGGGACTTCTAAATACTTGATTTCTTAACACATAATCCAAGTAACTGTGCAGGGAGTCCTTGGAATACATTAACTGTTGAAAATACCAAGCAATGTAGGGATGATTCCTTTCCCCCCCCATTTAAAAGCCAAGTYTTGCCATAGTTCTTTGAAAGCTCTGGAGAGAACTGTAACTGTATTTAAAGTGACAGGGAAAACTGCAAGAACAAAGGATTTGACAGCCTTTAACCTGGGATTAATGACAACCTGACAGGAATTCTTTTATTTCTGCTGTGGCCCAGRCCTCTTGGCCATTAAACCTTGAACCTTAGGAATGAGGAGCAATGTTTCATGAGCACAGGGCTGAATTTCACTGTGGTGTTTTCACTTGCAGCTGCTGGATGAGATGGCCACACTCGTGTTCTTTGTCCTCACTGGGTACAAGTTCCGTCCAGCATCAGACAACCCCTACCTACAGCTCTCTCAGGATGATGAGGATGACTTGGAGATGGAAGCTGTGTAAGAACCCCTCTCCCCTTTTATTTGCCTCCTCACTTGATTGGAGAAAAGTGGTGTTTAAAACCAGTTCACTTTAATCTCTCTAAATCCTTCTGTGGCAAAGATGAGGATCTGCCCACGTTTCAAGGTGTCTGTTTTGGTGTGAGTAAAGGGATTTGTGGTGTGCAAGGGAGCCTCTGACCTGGATATTGCAGTAGTGTGGAAAAAGCTGGGAAAGCTTTTCATGGGGCAAAAAGATGCCCATGAAAATGTCAAGTAAGAAAGCTTCTAATTCTAATACAGATCATGGAATATGAATGAGTTTTGCAGTTCATCATTAATGCTTCGTATTTAAAAAAAACCCCAAGTGAACCACAAAAATGACCCACCAATCTGCAGAACATAAATAATAATAAATGTATAAAAATAGTAATAAATAAATTAATAGGGTGTTCAGCATATAGCTTTGCAGAAATGTATTTTAAGCCAAGGGGATGGATTTTCATCAATACTCTTCCCTGGTTTATTCCCTGCTGTGAAACCACGAGGCACCACAAGTGCTTCAGGACCTGAGCTAGTCTGGAAAAATTATACAGCAGGGCTCAGGCTAAGTCCCTGTCATTTTCTTTGCAGTGGTTTTCTGAGGACTTAAAAGATAGTGGCATTTTGAAATGTGTAATTAAAAATGCCCTAAGAAATTCAGCCTGCCAGGAGTGTTGGATAGAGCTTTAGGGGCCCTGGAGTCTGCTGCCTTAATAGGAGCAGAGCTAACCTAATCCTTTGGTAGTTACAGGTTTGATGCATAATTGYAATTCATGTACAGGCTTAGAAGCCTGTTCCTAAGAGTTTGTTGTTTTTTTTTTTCCAGTTTGGCAAATCTCCTTTACCTGGGTGAAATAAATCAACACTGTTTTTATTACAGAGGCAAAAAAAAAGAGTCCAAATGTGTTTGCTGTCATAGTTAGCTCAGAAAGAAATGAGTTTTATTTAAAAATTGCTACAAGGAGGTTTGAATCACAGAATCCAGATTGAAATGTCATGTAAGGAGTTTAACTTCTCAGAAATRTGGCTGGTAACAAAGACCTTTTTAAATGCTTAGCTATTTTTGCTTTGGGTCTAGAAAATCTGTCATTTTTGCAAGTGGAATCCACCCAGTGGGTAGTGACCTTAAAATCACTATCACTTACATGTGTTTAAATGGTTTATGTAAGAAACTGGGCTCTGTTTGGAAACTGCTTGATAATGAAGCATTCACATCAGGAAGTCACTGCCTGAACTGGCAGATTTGTAATTGTACCAAAACAAGCTTCTTCCTTTTTGCCTGTTAGAACAATTTTCAACTTTGCATTACGTGCTTAATGATTTTTTGCTTGTGGGGGTTTTGCTAGGACTAATAATAGGACACCTTTCAAATACAGTGATTTTACTCAATTGAGAAGTTGCTAAATTTAGGAGCATCTGCCAGAAATGAGCTGGAGAAAGTTTAATGAAGTAATTCAGTGATTTACATCTCATCATGAGATAGACATTGCTAAAAACTCAGTGGTTAGGATTCCTTGTGAGCCTTTTCCTAGTAAGGCATTTTGTTCTTTGCTTTGGGAGTTTCCATTGTTATGCCTTGTGGGTTGTTCCCCTTAGCCTTGCTTGAATTTTTCTGATCTGATTCACCAGAAGTTTTATTCCATTTGGGCAGGGTATAATCTGAGTGTGGTTCTCCCTTCCCCAGCTCKATCAGGAAGGTCACGTTTGTAGATATTTGAAAAACAGAGTTTATACACATTCTGAGAGAGATGCAGCACTGCAATGGAAGTGTATTAAATTTCTCATTGATTTGGTCTTGCTGCTCCTATTTTTGTCTTCATAAATATTAAATGTTGTTTCTGTGGGGGGAAAAAATCCCTGGGTTTATTTGAGCAGGTGACTAAGTGTCTGACAGTGTCCTGACTAACCACTGCATCARTGTTTTTTCTTTTATGTGATAAATACCCACTTTTCTTGACAGGCTGTGGCAGAAACTAAAAACCTACAAATTTCATGGTGTTCTGCCATGCCATTTTTATTGTTATTTTCCTCTCCCAGAGGGTTTTTGTTTAAAAAGGGGTTCTCTAAAACAGAAGCATTCAGTTCCTTTAGACTCAACATTTCTGTGAGCCAACAGAGGGGAAAGCTGTGATAATATCAAACCTCTTTTCCAGGCTTGCTTGTCTTCCCTGAAAAAATAATAGGACATTTTAAGTGCASCTCTCTAGTTTGGGTCTGTTTTCCTACATTGCAAATGATACAAATCTCAGTCTGGCAGTAAATGCAAATATTGTTAAGGACACTGGAAATCTGGAAAGTTTCAAGAAAAATCTGTAAATTAGGTGTCTGTGCAGAAGCCACACAAGATACAAATCCTCTCTTTGTAAGTCCTTGTAACTCTCAGGAATAAAACACAAATCGAGAATAGCAAAGATAACTCTGGCTTGGAGAAAGGATCCAGAGACTTTGCAGGATCTTCAGTTATTCCAGAAGYTGTCCTGGCAGGGAGGAGAGTGTGACTAAAGCTGAGCTAAGGACCTGCCTGTCCTTTTTTTAAGCAGGTTCAATGGCCATTCATCATCAGCAAAGTGGCTTTGTGTGTATTCAGTGCTGGGCAGCCTCTGGAGYTGTGTCAGTACGTGGGCTCATTGCTGACAGTTTGTTAGATTAAAGCTCCCTGCTTGAAAAGGTGCAGCCACACTTGGCAGCAAGAGCTGTCAGGCTTCCAGGCCTAATGCCATTTCTGGGACATGAACACAGAAATATGAACAGTACAGTAGGATGAGGTGGGGGTGAGGAAGGGGAAAGGAAGAAATTTTGGTTGTTTTGGTTTGGGTTTTTTGGTTTTTTTTAATGTCATTCACTTGGTAAGCTGGCTTTAGATGCTGGATATCAAAGTCCTCTTTAATGGTTGAGAATGATGTTCTTGCAGGCATGGGAGGATAAGATATTTCCCCTGGAGGAGGAATTGCAGGAGAAGAAACCATTAATGGTTTTGTTCTCAAGTTGGTAAATCCATCTTGCTCAGTGTGTGGAGACTTTGCTTCTCCTTAACACCCAAAACAGCCTCAACACAGGGCACTGTTGTGGTAACACTGATCTTTGCTTACACCTCGGGATCTGGAGATTCTCTCTGTGTCATGAGGAGCTTATTCTGTGCTGAGCTTTGACATCCTGCTTGGTTGCTGTTCTCTGCTTTCTCTCAGGCTGTGCTTCATGGCACAATGATTCATGGTGCTCTCCTTTAGCAGAGATTTTCTTCACCTAACACACCTTTTGCTCACAGAGATCAGCTTTTTTGGCTCTATGGCTGATCAGTTTTCACTCCAGTCTGCAATAGCTTGTAAGGGCTGGCTGCTGCCAGTATTGCAGTGTTTCTTGTTGGACTATAAAACAAATAAACAGCAGAAAAGACAGCTGAGATCCACCACTGTGGAGAGCTGGAGATGCTTTTGAATGTTTAGCCATTCCTTGATACCTTGGATACGATGCAGGAGAAAAATAAACCCCCTGAAATCTGTGCAGCACATACYGCTGTGTGATGGAGTGCTTGGGGAGCTCTTCTTGCCTCATTTGTGATGGATATCCCTCTGGCAGGCACAGAAATGCTCTCTGGAGAGGGATGGCTCAGTGAGAAGGATTTGTTGCATTTTAACTGCTGATTTGTGGGCTGGAAATGCAGTTCAGCAGACTGCAGGTGAGGAACATTTCCCTGCTGTATTGCAGGGCAGAGCTGAAGTGCTGAGACTGTTCTGAGGACACTGAGGATTTCAGTGCTTGGTCTTAGTGCTGCTGCCCTTATTTTATTGGGCACTAAAATGRGATGACTGGACTGACTTTGAGAGTGAGAGGAATTGCCTGTTGTACCTGAACAGTCTGAGAAAAGGAGGGTTGAGAGTTACTTCATGCACATGTCATGACACAAGAACAGTCTCTTCAACACCTCAGATGGGCTTTAACCTTGACTCTTGGAGAATCCACCCAGAAATCTCTCCCAGTTTTGTGCTGTCACTGAGGGGGCACACACAGTAAATGGCCTCTGTGGTAGCAAAGGGTGTGACTTGATTTGCCTGTACTTCCAGTGTGTGACTGTCCCATGAACAAGGGAAGTGGATCATTTCCTCCTAGCCCTGACCTCTCACTGCTTCTGTCAGCACCTTGGTGTGCAGGGGCTCTCTGAAGGCATCAGAGTGCAGTGCTGGAACCCAGGCTGTGAGCCACGTGTTGGGGACTGCTTTGGTGTCATGCAYGTGTGAAACACCTCTGTGTATATCCCTGTGTTTGCTGCTGCATTGCTGTGAGAGAGGCTCATTTCTGCTTTGTAGTTCATGGCAATSCTCAGCTCCTCCCTCAGGAATGGGTACTTAGCTCCTCATTCTGTAATTATGAAGTTGATTATTTCTGAAGAGTAAACTTGGTAGCTGTCTTGCTGCATCCTCCTGTACTTTTCAGACTATTACTTTGATTTGCCAGAATCTTTCTGCATTCTGGTCTTGTTCTCCTGTATGTAGCTCTTAGTGTCTTGTGCAGATTTAATAAGCAAGTTCTCTATTCCATTACCCAGGCAATTACTGAAAATACTGAGTAGAAGTGAACCCAGGACAGGCCTCTCTGGAACCACACTCAATGTTCTTACATTTTTGACAGGAAACCATTAAGTACATCTCAATGCATACTTTTCCAATTAGTTATCCATCTACTTTGATTTTGTCTAGCTTATGTTTCCCCAGATTTTTTCCTATCTGACTGTGGGAAACCTWTGTCAACAGGGAGAACTTAAAATACCTACATTCCTCTGTACTGATTAGTTTGATCTCTTCTAGGAAATATTTATTGTTTATTAATTCAATCTTTCTCCTTTAAGCAGCGTGCTTACTTTTTTCTGTTCTTTTTTTATTTTAGTAGGGAAAAAAGTGATTTGATCTGTACTCTTGTGACCCTTTCCATATTAAGTCCAAGCTCATCCAGACCCAGTCTAAAGTGAGAACCAGTKATGATCCCAGTATGGCCACTGCTGGAATATCACTGAACACAGCAGGCTGAGTAAATGATTTTTACAGTACATGAACAGAAGCTGGGCTCTAACATGGAACYAGGGGAAGGAGAGTGTTATCTGAAGATGACTTCTCCTCTTGGGGTGATGCTGTGGAGATGTTGTTAGCAGCWCTGATCAAATAAAGCACTCTGACGTGGTAAACAGCAGGTGAAAGCACTCACAGCCCAACAGGGGCAGCTTTGAACAGGACAGGTCTGTGTGTGCTTCCAGGCATCCCTTGGGATTGCATGGAGCTATTGGCACTCTTACCTTCAGCATCCACAATAACCTTTGTAGCATGTTCGTGGGGGGAAAAAATACCTGTATGGAATGAGAATCACACTGTGCAAAAGAAGAAAGGAAATGTGTTGTGCATCCAAATTGCCTTTTTGGTGTAGCAGCAGAGAAAAGCTGCTGAGCTGAAGAGCTGTTGGAGAGCCAAGGCAGTTCCAAGAGGAGTGGTGCTGTTCTGCCTGGATAAACAGTTCAGTCTGATATTGAATGGTATTGTGTGRCTTTGCAGTTCAGTGGTCAGATTGCCATGGCAAATCCAGACTTGGATGGTGTAAAAAGGATAACTTCTTGCTTCTGTTTTGTTGCTGCTCATTTTGCTGTTAAGAGGGGCTGGTGTGCATGAAGCCAACAAGGTTCATCTGGGGCAGTGTTCACTGTGTGTGTATTTGTGTCAGGTGTTGTACCTGTTAAAATGCAGAAGAAAGCCACAGAAATAAGAGTGGTCAGCTGCATAGTAAAAGGGGTTTTTAAAGTGAACTGCTCAAATTYAGCAAATAAACACCTGGTTTAACTGTTTTCCCACCCCTGTTATCTTTTTTGAAGTACGAGCCAATATTACTTGCTGCTTTAGTTTAATGGTAGATGGGAAGGGCTTTGAGGTGCTCAAGGACAGTGGCTGTGCTCCCAACACCCATCTGTGCTGATACAAGAGATCAAACATGGGAACTGTGTGGGTAAAGAGATGTGAGAAGTGTTGCTTGATGGATGTGAGCTGTTGCTGAAATGCATTTTCCAGCCCAAGGTCTGATGTCTGATGCTTCTCCCTTCTCTTCTAGGGTGACGACTTCAGGAGTSATGGAGGGCATGAAGAAAGTCAAGAAGGTGGTGAATGGTTCAGCAGAGCCTCAGGGCGAATGGGAAAGCATGGCATGATGGACTGGACTAAGGCAGCACTTTCAGAGAAACTTTTTTTAATTTATTAATATTACTCTCAGTGGAAAGGGAGCAACTTGCACTCCCCACCACTGAAACTGCAGAGTGGGGTGTGTCTAGGGAGAGCAAAGCAGTGCAGAAATATAACTATTCCTTTGATCATAAGAAAATGGGATCTCCTGGTACCTGCAAGGAGCATGGAGCTTTCCTAGGGATTTTGGGTAGCTTTTTTTTTTTTTCCTCTCCCTTTCTGGATCGGTTCTTTATTCTGAATTGTTGTGTTCCTCAGAATGTGTAATACTAATGTGAAGAAGGATCTTCAGTGTGTATGTAAAGAATATATTTTATATAATGCTCATATACACACACACACACACTTGCTATGTAACATGAATGCTGGGACTTGCAAAGCCTGTCAGAAGGTGGGAAAAGAAGATAAAGACATGTAAGTATTTTTTTTCCTTTTTATAAACTCTCCTTTTGGCTTGGACAAAGCATTGCAGAACAAATGGATAGGAACAGCTGCAGTTATCTGAGAGACTGAACKGGTTTTGGATCAGATGACTTCTGCCACTGCTCATGCAAGTGTGAAAGGTGATGGGTATCTTCTTGTCTTATCCCTGCAGGTGTCACCTGAGTGTGTCAGGTTTTCAGATGTGTTGCTATACAGGAAATGAGTGACTGTTCTCCATTAAAGCACTAAGCCCATAGTGCAATAAGCATTTATGTACATTCTCTGCTGTCCATGGAGTTGCTCTTGACTCACCCCACCTGACAAGAAGTACACAAGAGGTGTAAGACTGATGCTTGCTTTTTAGGGGTCTGCCTAAATGTTTACTTTCAAGCTGTGACCCAGAGCACTTTGGTTCGCTTCATAAAATATTTTTAATGTATTTCAAAAGTCACTCCTTTCTGGAACAGTATAAACAGTACCAGACTCTCCAGTGGAAATCTGTCTAGCCATTTTACTGCAGCATAAATCTCTGGTTCACAGTTACCCTGAGTTACTGGGCCTCTCTGGATGGCTGCTTGTACCTCTCTGGCTGTGTAGGATTAATGATGCTGCTGTTTGAGGTGAGCTGAACTGGTCAAAGTGGTATTGCCATCAAAAACGGGCAATTGTAACTCCCAGTCCTAAATGGGGTTTTTTTGTCAGGAGAGGAGAAGATTATGACCAGAACCTTGATGCAGGGGAATATGGAATCCTTGACTGTTAGCTGCAGACTTGCAGTGAAGTCTTTACAGACACAAAGTGCCACATGTGTTCTCTCTGTAGTCCCTGGGGTTGTCAGCTGGGCAGTTGGTGTCCAGAGCTGTAGTGGTGAAAATGGGTGTTCATTTGGGGGAGGATGGAAGTGGCTCACTGGAATGAGGATTAGCTTTAACCAGAATAAATCAACTCTGAGTCAGTGACCCACTGAACAGGGTCATATTGAAGCCTCARTATTCATGCAGGGACATTGACATGTCAGGGTGTCAGGGAGAGGCATCATCAGAGCTCTGCATGTGCCAGCATTGCTTACAGACTCCTTCGGGAATGGTTTTTTTGGAGGGACTATACTTCTGGGGCACAGCTGATTAGAGGACTGTTAGCCACTAGTTTATTTTATTCTTCAAGCCAAGAAGGAGGATTTCTTCCAGAATCTTGAACCACTTCCTCACTCCTGAGCAGGGATTGTGGAGCTCTTATGAGCTGTCTGTACCAAGACTTGCTGTTTTAGGAGCAGCATCACTTTCYCCCATTGCCACTTCTTTTCCCAGCTGTTGGTTCTATGCACCATGGAGATGGTAGAARCAAATCTACCTCCTTTGACACCTGSAACTGCTTTCTCTTCAGATAAAGCACAAGAAGAATATTTGTCTCTGGCTRCAGAAATCCTCTTCTGTTTTCCTCYTCAGCTGTAACTTCRCAGTACTCACAGCAGTGATATTTTGACCTTGCAGTGAGACAGTTTTAGTGGGAAGAGATCCTGTGCTACTGGAAAGCTTTGGTGACCTGTGGGGTCTTTTAGGCCTTATATAGGAAGAATTCTGCATTTCTTCAGCTGAAGTGAGAGAAACTGGACCATAAATAAACACAGGCAGTCCCAGCTCATCCTACATTTAAATGCAATACCTGAAAAACTCCTCCCTCTGCAGTTACTCTGTGCAAGTGTCACTCCCTGCTTCCCAAGGGCTGCTCAAACAGGCTGTACAGTTTGCTCAGAGAAGCCCACTGAAGACTTGCAGTGTGTTGGCACTGAGGTATGTGAGGGATAAGGATGTGCTGTCAGGAACAAAGTGCATCTGGACGATGCTGTTCTAAAGCCTGATAATTCCTGTTGTGAATGAGAGGTGACATTGTGGTGGGTGTGGCATTTCACCCAGAACCAGGGGGCTGTGCTGTGACCCCAGGGAGTGCTCAGCTGCTTCAAACAGCTGTTCCATACCTCAGCATCAGTGGAGCTGACAATTTGGCAAATGCTGTTACCTTAGTCTCAGGTTTCTCTCTTTTTTTAATGTGCACTTTTTTTGCTAAAGTTGCATATGGTGTAGGTTTATCTGCCAAGTCCCTGCCTCACCAGTCAAAGGCCAAAAAAATGGGTCACTTCTTTTTGTCTTGGCATGAAAAGCCACAGCAGTATTCTGGAAGTCRTTTTTTTACAAGAGCTTTTTCCATGTTCAGCCCTGAGCTTCAGCAGTCAGCTCTACAGCCATCTTCAGCTGGTGCATTACACAGGATGCCAGGCAGCAGGAAATGGTCAGACCTGAGCATTAGGAGGAAAAATCAAAGCCGTGCACAAGTTAAAAACAGAAAGATTCTTATTGCAGCCACTTCCAAAATGAATTTTCTCTSTTGCAATTCCTTGGATCAGGACAAAAAGTGTGTCTTGATGGAGGGTGGAGGGGATGGCTGCAGTTGTGCTGCTCTCCAGCACATGGAGTGCTGCACTGCAAAGCATCAAAGACAGGACTGCTCCCTCCCCTCCTGCCCAGGCACAGCCACAGCTGCATGAGTGCCTTGCATGGCTCCAGGGCCAGTGGAGTGCAGCAGCTTGCAGCTTCCCAGGCAGGATAATCAGTGCCTGCCTTTCACATGCTGATGGCTGCTTAGCTGGTAGRAAGCTCTGCCTCTGAAGGGAGGGAAGTGAGAGGAGCTGTTGTGGATCACAGATCGTTTAGGGATATGCAGCTTTGCTTCCCTGTCACTGCTTTTCCTGAAGTGAGGAGCTGAAGCAATCACCAACAGCACCCTGCAGCAGAGTGACAGGAGTCCTGGAACAGCAGCAATGGTGCAGTGGGAATAAATGGTTTGAATGCTTTCCCAGCTGCTGCTGCAGTGAGCACTCAGTCCCCTCTGCAGACAAAAATGAGATTGGTTCAGCCCTCACTTGCGATGCAGGTTATGCCCCAGTAAATGCCTGTGGGTGCTGCYATGCACATGCACTGCTGCACTCCTTCCTGCCAGAGCTCAGCAGGCTTCTTCCAGAGGAACTGCCAGACTCTTGCATTCTTCGGGCTGGAAAATGTTTTCCTTGATGGTTCATCAAGAGACGTAAGAAAAGAAAGCAAGACATAATGGGGTCATCTGAAAGTGCTGCTGCCTGCTCAGAGAGGAGCAGTTGCAGTTGAAGAAGCCACATGCTGTCCTATTAAGATTCTCCCTCATGTTGTTGTCTCTCTCAGCGTGCTGTGATGTGTGCAGTGCATTGTTCAGTGTTCCCCTCCAGCTGAGTGCCCTGCTCCTGCATTTCCATGCTGGCATTCCCTGGGAGAGCATGTTGTAAAAATTTGCTGCATTGCAGCATTTTGTCTGGAGCTCGTAGTGTGCAAGATGTGGTTTTTTTCTAAGCTAAGGGGACTCTCTCTAGCATGAGTGTGCATCCACCATGGATCCTTGAGCTCTGTAACATTCCTTCTGGCCATGAAAGGGCATGTCCTGATCACTCCACTGTGCACATCTGCTACAAGTCCTGTAGAAGATTTTTGAAGTCTTTTTTTTCCTTACTGAGTCTTCCTCTTAGAGAAAAGCAGTTGAGCCACTGACAATCAAATTGATGAGGAGGGAGGGGATTTTGTTGTTTATTAGAAAACTGCCCAATTTGAAGCAAATACTGGGTATTGTAGGCTCCATTGAGCTCACAGAACTGGAGTTCCCCTAGCTATTAAGGAGAGGGAAGGAAATCTTTCTTCCTTTAGCCTACTTGGTTTGTCTCCTTCAATTTGACCTGTCATGCTAGCTAACAGATTGCTGTCACTTTAAAGAAGATGTTTTATAGCTCCTCTGTTATGATCTCTGCCTCACTCMTAGAGCACATCCCCATTTTTCACCTGAGTGCAAAGAGTGAGGAGCTGAGGTCTGCAGGAGTGGGAGGTGCAGTGAGGTTTGAACAAAGTGGGACTCACACTGWAACTGTGACCTTGTGTGTAGCATCAGTATCCTCAATGTTTCATGAAAGCTGAGGTGCTGCTGCCCAGAGACACTTGACCAATGTTTCTTTGTGTCCCCTGGGGTGGATTTGCTATACAACGTTGTTCTAAATTGAATTAATTTGGCTTCTGTTTTTTTTTAGCTGCTGGATACAACACTTTTGGGCTGATTAATCACTTAGCAATATTGGGAAGCTGTGCATTTTCCCTTWGTAGTGGCTTGCCTGGATATAGCAATGATCCAGTGAGAGCTGCWCATGAGCTGTGCTCCCAAGTGGCTGGAACAGGATGTAGGAAAATACAACACTCAGGTGTTGAGTGGTGTAGGAAGAAAGTGGCTGAGAAAAGAGTCACTCTTTATAGGCTGACTGGCTCAAAAACCCATTTATATTTGGACTGCAGCAGAAAGGCCAATTCCTAATAAATATTTCCCTGTGGGATTTCACTCAGTGTTCTGCTCTCTGTATACTAAAGTAGAGTCAGAGCTCCACATCAGAGGCACTTCATCCTGTAGCCAGTGGAGCTGGTACCTGCTCTCTTAAAACAGGGTATAAGTCTAAATAGCTTCCCTTTAGGAACTATTAATAATTAATTCTAGAGCCTCTTGTGTCATTAAGCAGCTTTAGGGCACCTTGTACAATGTAGCTTTGAATTCTTTTAGTATATGACCTCCAGAAGAACTAAAAAAGACTTTCCTGTGTACAGCAAGGTCCAGTTCTTGGGGTTTTGGTGACCTGTAAATATCCTATTCCTCAGTTCCTGTTCAGATGTAAAAATGGAATTTTTTTCAGTATTTTTTTAAACTTTATTAAAAGAACAGCAAACAGTATTTGAAGAGAAGCAAGGCAGAGACAAGTCAGRACAGTCTGTGTAACTTGGTTTCCCTGCTGTGATGCAAATGTGTAAAATAAAGATTGACCAGAAAGAAGTTTTTAATGCATCTCATTTTCTCCTTCTGAACTGCCAGCAGCCAAACTGACCCACTGATCCSAAATCTGCATTTCCCTCTGCTCAACTTCTGCTTCCAGCCATCAACATCTGCATCATGGATACAGGGCCAAATCACAAAACTTGTGTGGGAAACTGCTTTTGAAGGGAAAAGCTTTCCTGTCAGTGACCCAGTGAGGTTCACTGAGGTGCCTTKTCTTGAGCTCCAGGTGCTGGAGCTGTGCTGTGTGTGCCCAGCTGCTCTTTTAGGTTTGTGAGCTGAACTTGGGCAGAATTTGTGCACTGAGTCTTGAACAAAAGYGTTTCTCCTGCAGTCTCAGGCAGGAATACAGGAGCATCCAGCCCTGTGCTCTGTGTGTTCTCTGGTGTCAGCTTGCCAGGCAAGGAGCTGATGCTCTGAACCTTGRTGTCCAGATACAAATGAAGGATAGAAACTTACTTTTAAAGTAATATCTTTGGTGGATCTGGCTACACTATCTCAGAGGGGCAAGKGACCTATTTGAGGTTAGACTGATGATGATTTGAGACATCTGTAGTTGTGCTCTTCCTGAGGTGTTGGGATCTAACCTTACATTTCAATTCTGCAATCTGCTTGGGTTGGCAGGGRTGAGGAGGGCACAGCATTCCTCACAGGAATGTGTTCTTCCTGATAATGCCCCATCCCTCAAAAGCATATGTCCTTCAGCATGAAATCCCAGTCTTCAAGATGTTTCTTACAGTTCAGCCTGTGGTTCTCATCCTACCACTGAGGGGTAATGCCAGAAATAGCCTGTCTTCTCCACCCTGCACCTCCCAAGCAGCCAGTTCTGTGCTGCCTCAAGCCTCTGGGTGGGTGGTGTTTTATACCAGGGAGCTAAACTATAAAAAGTACTTGGAATTTGGATTTCCTAATACCTCACTGTAGGTTAGGACTSACTTCCCTCATGCAGGTGGTTGCTGGTTGTTGCACTGGAGTGGCCTAAATCTCTTTAAAGCAGGTTTCTCCAAACTGAACATCCTCTGCATATTCTGGCTGTTGTGTGTTTGGCCTTAAAACATCCCCCCTTTGCATTCCCTGAGAGCAGCTCTGACACTCATCCCCTCAGCTGCCTGCACTGAGCCAAACATCCCTCAGCCATAAGGAAAGGTGGAATGTTAAAGGTGGGACTAAATTGTGGGAACACTCACTGGAGAACGACGCCAAATGAAGTTATCAGTGGAAARACTGATTCCTGACCATTTTCTCCAAGGAGACACAAAGAAGAGCTCCCAGTATTTGAAGTCTGTTGCAAGCAGAGCTCATCTGGCAGACTTACACAGGGAGCAGAAGAAACCAAACCAGAGCTAACAAAGCTTTCCTCAGTGTTCTGTGTTTGGATGTAATTTTGTAGGTGTTTTCCTGCCCTGGGGAGGTAAATGGTTCTACCTGCACTGAGGTTTTTCTTCCAGAGTCTGAAATTCCCAGCTGTCTGATGATTTGCAGCTCCTCATTGCAGTCCTGTCAATGCTTTTGCTCGAGCAAGGTTATCTTCATGACTGCAAAGAGCTGCCTTCTCCTTAAATCTGCTGTTGCCTTCCTTTGCCTTCTGACTGACAGGCTCTAATGAGGGGAGAGTGTTGTAGTGCCCTGTATAGAGAGTGGTCAATAAAAACCAAATTGCTTTGTACAGCAGAGGTAATAATACAGCTTGTTATTGGCACAGCTGATCCTGATATTGGGGCCCTTGGATGGGAGACAGGGGCTTTCTTCTGTCTTAAGTAGTAAAAAGTGCWTGTCATCCATTCCTTTCCTCCCCTCGCATCCATGGAAAATGGTGATTGGGGGTGACACTGCTTTGTTGTGGCTCTTCTCCCCTGTGGGGTGGCTGAGACACAAGACATGAGATACCTCTTGTATTCCTGAAAAAAAAAACCCAAACTGGCATGTGAGGTGAGGTTGTTACAGGGGTGGCAGGTGGAAGAGGTGAGGATTAAAATGGAAGAGGCAGAATTAAATTCCTTTTAGTGTTTCCTCTTGGGATGATTGTGCTGAGCTTGTCAAGAGCACCCTTGATGAAAGGAGCATTTAAAACATGGGTCACCTGTAAGTGTAGTGATAAGTTTGGGGGGTTTTCARTGTCCCTGGGGACATTGTTCTGGGGTGCAGATCTTCTGCAAATCTTCAGTCCTGAGTCATTTGGGTAAGGTGTCACAAAATCCCCCTGATATCCCCTTGCCAGCTTCTCCCTGAGAATGCACCCACTGCTCACTGTGGGTGTGGGAGAGTCACTGTCAGTGCTGCAGCTGCCTCTCCCCTGAACTGCTCAGGATCTTTGTTCTGCAGGAGCTCTGTGAGGCTGGAAGGAATCCTCCACCCAGCACAGCTGTGAAGGTATTGATCTGCCTTTCCCAGGAGAAGCCAAATTTGTTCATTTTGGATGGATCTCATACCAGGAGGCAGTAGCCAAATTGGAGGGGCTACAAAGAACAGCTGCAGAGATGAAGGAATTGGGCAAYGGCAGAAGATGACAAGAATTAAAGYTGTAAGCCTGACTAAGTGATGRTGATGAAAGAAAGCCAAGAAGATGTAGCTCARTGCAAAATGGCTGCATGGGGGTAACCCACAAAAATGGGTTTGGAATTAGTGTGGACAAAGGCTGAGCTGTGGAGAGGTGAGATCTAACAAAAGCAGAGGAAAACAAGATGTTAGGAGGAACCTTTTGCCAATGAGTTTGGCTGCAAACAATCTCCCYGGAGGAATGGAGGCAGTTCTGTGTTGTTTTAGATAATCAACACTAGGCTGGACAAATCATTGCTAAATACACTGCAGGGAATGACCCCTTGTTGGCTGAGAGCTGGATGAAATGCCTGGCTCAGCCCTTTTCCATTTGCTTATCTCAGTGGGAAATAGATTGCATGCATAATTCCTGGTTTGGGGGGRGTCAGTTTAGTTTTACTGTTAAACCTCAGCTGCCTTGGGTGAGCCTGGCTGCTCCTTAGGAGGAACACATTGAGATGAAGCTGGTTGGTGTGTGCCCTAATCTGTATTCTGAGTCAGTCAGGGTTTTAACTGTTGCTGCAAAATCTGAGCGGAAATATCTGCTGGGACTTACCCAGCACACAATGCCCAAGTGTTGCCATGAATCAGAGCAGCCTTATGGGAGGCAACAATTCAAACTCTGAAACAGCAACAAAATTTGAATGGGTACAGGTCGATCAGGTCGATTTGTGTGTTTGAGTGTTTTTGGAGATTGTTGTGGTGTGGTTTGGTTTGGTTTGAAGGATTGCAGGGTAGGATTTGGGTGGGCAGACATCACTGCTGACTGCACAGTTTGCTTACAAAGCTTGCTCAGGAGAACTTGTGTCTTGTCTTAAAGCCAGAGCAGCTCAGCACCAGCTGCCCCAGCCTCCTCAGCAGACAGAGCCCAGGGCCTGATGAGCCAGTGCAGGACCCATGAGTGACCAAGAAGCTGATTTGTGTCTGGTTTGTGAAGCCCCCCAGCACAGCTATCCCCTGTGCATGCTCAGGGCTCAGCATGAACGGACCCCGAGCTGCCTTGGGAGCAACATCTGGGCAGGATCACAGAGGAGCTGCRATCCACGTGACTTCCCTTGATTTTTTTTGAAGGTTCTTATAAATATGTATATCTTTTAAAAGCTCTGTTCTGCTCCTCGCTCTTTCAGATTTAAGGACGCCTCTGTCACAGATGTGGGGTTTGTTGTTAAAGCCCCCCGCTGAAGCTTGGCAGCAGTTTTGGTGAGCGGTGCTCGAGTCACCTGCAGTGGGTGGAGAGCAATGTGGGGAACAGCTTCTCCAAGCCCTTTTCCAGCCCTGAGGGTGCCGGYGGATGCTGCCGGGAGCCTTTGCTGCAAAGTGCTGCTGCTGCTGCCTGTGTGACTGCGATCTTATCGCATCCAGACAAAGTGCACAGCACTCCTTGGTTGTCCTTACGAGGAGCCTTTTATTTTCAGTCTGTCTGGAATCAAGGTGGCTTTGCCAGGCTGAGCTCTGCAGGACGAGGACAGGCAGGAGCAGAACAAGAGTGATTTCCCACTYGCCAGCCGGGATTTGTGATGTGCCATGAAGGAAGATGGAAGGGAGATCCACAAAACCTCCTCCTGCGTGGCTTTGTCTCAGCCCAGGGCTGCCTTGCAAACTGCAGGCAACGGGAGCACAGCTGATGAGTTCACCACAGCCACCCTTCCCGGGTTCCTGCATTAGCATAACAATTACAGCCCCAGAGGCTGTAAGGAGAATACAGGCTTTAAAAAATAAACTAGAATTTAACAGAGAAATTAATAGCGTAGCAAATTGTAACGCTGAGCGCGCCGGCTGCGTGTCAGTCTCCAGCGACAGCTGTACGTGCAGCCCTGGCACAGTTTGATTTCCAGAGCTTCCCCTGCATCTGGCCATCATTTCAATATCTACACTTGCATTTCCTGGGGAAATTCAAGTGTTCCTTGAATTCACCATTCCTGCTGCCGCTTTCCCCAAAAACTTGGAGTGTTCTGTGCCCGTTGCGTTTCTCTGCAGCCATGTGATGTATTGGCGTTAAAATGCGATAGAAATTAATTAATTTATGGCAGTGATAGCCATTGGAGCTGCTGGAGTCCGAGTCTTGGAGTGTTTTGGGTTATAAATCTTGATTTTTGAGGGCCTTCTAATTTAGCCATATATAGCTGAGCTGTCAAAGCAGTTGGTAAATGCCAGCATTGGGTGCTTGCTGTGACCTGCAGTGATACCAGGGGCGAAGCAAGAGCGGCTCGCTCGCATCTTGTCAAGCATAAAAGAGCTTCAGGAACAGCCTGGCTGGTGAGCTGGAAGCTGCGGAGTCCCGTTGGACGCTGCTGGCGGTTTTGAGCTCATACGTGTGTAAAATGGTTGTAATCTGAGCTGCGGGTGATGCCTGGGAAGCCGAGGGTGTCCCCAGGACGAGCTGATGCATTCCTGTGCTTGTGGTTGTTGCACCAGGATGYTGAGCTCACTGCAATGGCATTTTTTTTCAAATTCTCTGGAAAAGCAGCTATTTTGGTGGCTCTCTGTGCCAGCGGTGGCCATGGCTTGTCTGGGGGAGCAGCCAACGCTGATGCCAACAATTCCTTTGGCTCTTTTTCTGACTGAGTCAGATCACTCAAGCATTAACCTTAAAATAGCAACTATTTCTGTAGCTGATATAATTAATCTCCTCTGTGTGTATGTTCCTTCCCCCTTCCAGGCTCTGATGCTTCACCACTCCCCTGCTGACCCACTCCTGCTTTGGCACAAGAAAACTCTGAGCAAAACTTGGCTTTTCCACCAAAAAAAAAGAGGCACAAACTGCAGGCTGTGTGTGCTCTGCTCCGTGAGTTCACTGCCAAGCTGGTGTCTCCAGTCACAGATTCCTCGCCCGTGTGGTCTGCTGGTTTTGGAGCACCTCGATCTGCGTTTGGGTGGGTGGATGTGGAAGGGGGATGTTCACAAGCTGCCAGGACTGCGGGTGACACTGACCACAAGGACAGCTGTGGTGGGTGTGTGGGTTTCGTGATGCAGGAGGGAAAAGCGGCTTGGAGAAGCCTGAGCGGACCCCGAGCTGCGCCTCGTCCAGCCCTGGGAAGGGGAGGAGCGAGGAAGGGGATGGGATGGGCTAACCGGGGTCCATCCCCTGCCTCTCTTCTCCTTTTCCTGGGGCAGCTTCTGCGTCAAAGCACGCCCAAGAGTGCAAGTGTGCAATACTGGGTACTGCTCCAACCTCAATTTCCCACCCCACAAACAGCTCCAGCCGTGCCCAAAGTGGGATTCAGCTATGCTTGGGCTGTGTGACACCACTGATTTTTAGGTCTGATCACAGCAGTGAGGAGGATGAAGGGGGAAAGAAAAGGCCATTTGTGATGAAGCACAGAATGAGCACACGAGATCGGGGCAGACTGCAGCTCGCTGCTTGCATGCGGTGCTATTCCCACGAGGCAGCTGCAATCCTGGCAATTAAATCAGGAAGGATGCGTTGGGGAAAACCCCCGTGATGGCGTCTGAGGATGCTGATTAAATGTGCACAGCCTGGYGAGCCCACGTGGAACAAAAGGCTGCGTGGCTGAGCCTGACAGACTCGCTGTGTCCTGGGGAAAAAGAACTCCGGGCTTTCATTAAACACTTGCAAGTAGATACCCGAGGAAGGAAAAGCTTGCAGACACACACTCGGCTGTGCAGCCCACACCACTCCAGCTTTTACAGACACAACGAGGAGCATGGGACCCATCGCAGCCTCCAGCAGTGGCAGGAGGGGAAACAGCTTCCCTTGGGGCAGGAACCCGCTGTGACCGCGGCAGCAGCAGCAAACATCGCCCAGGGAATGATCATTTCCATGGCTGCGCTGAGGGATCACACAGCACACGGTGCTTCATCAAAAAACCAGCCCGGYTCAGGGCTGGGCTGGCTCTGAGCTTGTCCTGCAGCTGCTGGTGGTGGGAGATGTGAGCAACGCCTGAGGTCTGTCWTGGAGGAGAAAGCCAAGGGGATTTCTGAAGCAAAACTGCTCTCAAGGACTGGCCTGCAGTGGATTTTCCTCTGAGCAAACAACGCAGCTCCCTGCCGGGCGCACTGACCACGTTCAGCTGGGCACGATTGTTCTGTGTCCCCGGCGCTGTTCAGATTTCAACCCTGCCAGCCCCAGGAGTCTTTCCAGGCTTGGGCTGTGTTCCTCTGCCTGTAGAAATGTCACTTCATCCTAGAAAATGTCACTAGGGTTGTTATTTAAACAGCAATAAAGCTAATAGTTGGGCAGTGGAAGTSACTGGCCTGCATAGTTTCCGATTACTTTTCTCCTCTCGTCGTTGTGATTTGAGTTCTCTCTTCAGTGTTTTGTGTGGTGGAGGCAGGGTAGAGTTTTAAATAGAATTAAATCCTTTCAACATCAGTTTTGCAGCAGCAGAGCCTGTGCTGGAATGCCTGTGCTGTGCAGGGGAGGTTTGGGACCCCCAGCTGGGCACTGGCAGGTCATGCTCTGCACACAAAGGAACACCCTGCTGCACTGTGGTCACAGCCCAGGCACCACAGATGGAGGGAAACACTGCAAAAACCGGAGTTTTGCTGCTGGACAGTAAATAAAGGACATTTTTGCAGCACATTTGGGGACTAGACTGGAATCTGCTGAGGCCTGTGTTGGAGTTGCAGCAGGCCTTTGTCCCTAAAAGCCAYGCACATGCTGGAAGGCACTGGGAGGGATGCTGGAGGGGAGACACGGCCTCACTGAGCTCTCACTGCCCATCCCCTGCCGCTCAGWGCCAGCCCTGCAGCTCATCCCCCGGGCTGTGCCGCTGCTGGGACGTGGGGACGGTGTTTTTTATCCCCTTCTGCCTTAATGAGCTCGATTGTGCGAGGCTGGCTAATGGGAGGACGAGGCGTCTCAGAAACATCCACTTGGGGAATGTATCCCTGGAGAAGTGAGTGTCAGGACACGTTTGGCTGGTTAAAAACAATGAAGGTGCAAAGAGCAGCGCTGTGCTCCTCCGTGTCCTCTGCAAACACCCCGGCTGTGCTGTGCTGGGCTCCCCACAGCCTCGCAGACAGGTTCTGCTGTATCCAGGCACGGATTTTCCCCCTCTTTGGTTGCTACCACAGGGAGTCCAGGCGTGCCCGGGCAGCTCCAGCGGGGCCCTCATTGCAATACAGGCGGGAAGAAAACTGTATTTATCGTGTGCATCGGCTCAGCTAATGAGTGCACACACACACCGAGCTGCTGCGGAGGCACAAAGCCCTGCCCGGGTTTGAGGTGGGGAAAAGCTGGGTGCTGCTGCTTTTAACACTCGTATGGTTTCCTGGCTGCACCACAAAGCTGCTGTAGGTTCAATCTGTGGGGCTTTTGAAGTGATTGAACTTCCTCTCTCTGTGTACACATTGCAGAGAGCGAGTGAAGGCTCAGTGGAGCCCTGGTGTGAGAGAATGGTGCAATCACAGAAGGGTTTGGGTTGGAAGGGACCTTAAAGATCACTTAGTCTGACCCCCTTTCCAGGCAGGSACACCTTCCACTAAACCAGATTGCTCAGAGCCCCMTCCATCCTGGCCTTGGACACTTCCAGGGATGGGGCAGMCTCAGCTTCTTTGGGAATCCCGTGCGAGGGCCTCACCACCCTCAGAGAGAAGAATTTCTTCCTGATACCTAATCTAAACCCTGCCCACTGTCAGTGTGAAGCCATTCCCGCTCATCCTGTCCCTTCATGACCTTGTCCAAAGTCCYTCTCCAGCTCTCCTGGAGCCTCTYTGRGCACTGGAAGGGGCWCTGAGGTATTCACAGAGCCTYCTCTTCTCCAGGCTGAACAGCCCCWGCTCTCTCAGCCTGAACRTYCTGAGYTGAAAGGGACCCACATGGATCCGCCTCCTCCACGTGGGGAACAGACCCCTCTTTATCTGGGGAACCCAAAATGCTTCTACAGCCGGTGGTGTTGATGTCCCACCAAGGTCACCCCCGAACTCTCAGCTCAGCCTTGCTCCAGGCTCTGTGTTCCCACCGCCAGCTCCCGTTCTCCTCATTCCCCCGCTGTCCATCAGCCCCCCCAAGCAGGATTCCTATTCCCGACATTTCCCTCCGAGCGTTCCCGCTGATCCCTGCGGGGCGGCTCGGGGGGTGCCAGCTCTGGAACCCCCCCTCCCTCGCGGGTGCTGCCGCCATGGGGAGCGGCGGGGCCGTTCCGGAGCCCCCTCCCCATCCTCATCCCAATGCCATCCCCATCCCCATCCCCATCCCCATGCCGCTCCCGCAGCGCGGGGCGGGGCGCGCCGCCCCTCCGCCCCTCCGCGCCCCCGCGGCCGCTCCGCTCCGCGCCCGGCGGCGGAGGGCGGGGAGGGCGCGTGGAGCCGGGGACACGCACACGGCCACGGGGACACGCACACGGACACGCACACGGCCACGGGGACACGCACACGCACACGCAGCGCGGCCCCGCGGCGCGGCTCTGCGGCCAAACCCCGCCAACAAAGACCCCTCCGCCCCCGGCGCCGCCGCCCCCCCGGGATGTAGCCGGGCCGGGAGCCCCAGCGAGGCAGCGGCCCCGCCGCTCCGAGCCCCGCAGCCAGGCCGGGAGGCGGCGGGCTCAGAGGCGCCGCCGCCACCATGGGCAAATCCAACAGCAAGTTGAAGCCTGAAGTTGTGGAAGAGCTGACCAGGAAAACGTACTGTGAGTGCCCGGGGTGCCGCGGGGGGGATGCCGGGGGTGCGGTGGGATCCGCGCTCCCCCCGGGTCGGTGCCGCGGAGAGCGGCGGCTCCTGCGGGGCCGCTCCCGGAGAGGGCGCAGGCTCGGCCGGGCTTTGTTGGAAGAATTCAGGGGTTGGCCTGGGAGGAGGAAAAAACCCAGAAGGCAGCAGAGACACGGAGAGGGGCAGCGAGCCAGGGGAACGCGCTGTGTGGGTTTTTTTTTACAAAAACCATCCTCCGTGGCCTATTTCTGAGCCTCCGGGAGCGGCGGGGCCAGGGCCGCATCCTGCCCGCCCGCGGCGCCCACCGGAGCATCGCGCCCTCCCTCGCCGTCCCCCCGGCCCTGCCCCGAGCATCCTTCCCCCGGGCTGCCCGGCCCCCGGTACCCAGGGATTGTCCTCCCCGCGCTGCCTCCCCGCAGCCCGGCAGCAGCTCCCGGAGCAGGGTGCCGAGCGTCTGGGTGGCTTCCRAAGTTTGGGTGCGTTAGTTGGAGGGGTTCCCTTTGTTATTGCGCTCTGAAGTGGAGAGAGGAGCCCGACACCGGCGAGTTCGGTATTTTTTTCTGAGTGTCTCAGTATCGGTTTAATAACCTGATTTTCTGAGCGAGTGGCTTTCCCGTCTGGACCTCCACCGTAATCTAATTAACGTGGCTGGTGCCTCAGCCATCCAGTTTTAGCAAAATCATTTTTTTTTCCCCCCTGAAGGATGCACAAAAGAAACAAAGGCTTCGGTGGCTCAAGTTTGCCTCCCCGCTCGCAGGTCGCAGATCTTCCCCAAACGTGCGGCAGACCTGCGAGCTCTCCCCTCTGTCATTGCTGCAGTCCCACGGCAGCGCTTACCCAAAAAGGCAATAGATTAGGATGCAGCAAGTTCTCCCATATGGAGAAGAGGCGATGCTGGTGCATTGCACAACCCTACACGCGGGGCTGCTCTCAGCCGTGGCACGGCAGGCGGGAGGAGGGCAGGGGCTGGGGGCATCTCCGCAGAGCTGGGATGGCACCACGGGCTGGGCTACCCCGGCTGGGCTTCCCCAGAGCGCTCAGGGGCCGGCGGCAGCGAGGAGGTGGCGGTTCAGGTGGGCACAGCCCCGGCTGGAGCTGGGCTGGGGTTTGGTGTCCTCACTGCAGCTGTCACCCACGGTGAGCGCAGCCACAGCCGGGCCGGGCACGGGCAGTGCCGTGCTGCAGTCGCCCGCTGGSTTTGCAGCCACTGATCTCTGATGGAGGGGAAGCTGGGGACAGCCAGCCCCAGCACAGCCTCGCCTGCCGGTGATCTCCTGTGTGCTGGGCTTTCTGCATGCCCTGGGGGGCTGCTGTGCCCAGGAAGGTGCCAGCACCAGCAGGGCTGACACGGGGCACATGGACAGTGGTGTCCCACATCTCACTGATCCAGCCAGACACAGCACTGGTGGAACCAAAGTCTTTGTGCACAGGGATGACTCTTTGCTGGATAAGGCCAGCAGGTCATTGCGTGTTTGAATCACTTCATTCCCAACTTTCTGCTCCTCTCTTTTGGGTGCCTTCCCCTTTCCAAGAAAGACTGTGGTCCTCTCATCCCTCCCTCGATGAGTTTCCAGTCTGTCTGGAGCTTTSCCTGCCAGCTTTGGACCTCTCACTGCCTCATTTTAAAGACCCCTGTACCTGTGCAGGTGAGGCAGCAGCACCACGGGGCCCTTTGCCTGGCTGGGGGCTGCTGCAGCATCCCAACGTGCCCCAGCAGCGTGTGGCTGSTGCTGTGGTGCCTGTCAGGGAGAGCTGGTGCTAATTCCAGGCTCTGTTTGTTGAGCTCTGCTCATTCCACCTCTCGTCTCTGGGATTAATTACTTTTGCTGAGAGCTTCTGCCCCTTTTCTGCAGCTGTCAGGGCAGGCGTGCATTCCCTTGYCTGGTGAAGCACTCACAGGGCCCTCCCAGGCACGGCTGGGAGCCTCTGATTTATCTTCAGCCCATGGGAGATTGGAGAGRTACCCATTTCCCTCTGTGTTTTGGGGAGGGCAGGCAGAGGAGGGGCAGGTAGGAGGGCAGGGCTGTGCTGAGCACAGAGGGAGGAACTGATCCAGACCCCYGGGCTGTGGCTGGTGGAGCAGCTGGAGCAGGGGACAGTCACACACACAGATCCATGGCCTGCTCAAGAATTTCGGGGGGCCTGCTTGGAAAAGGTTTTTTTTTCCACAGCATGTTGATATTTAGTCCTGTTTGTGGCAGACACAAGAGCATCCCTGGCCTGTGCTGCCTGTCCCAGGTCCTGGCTGCCACGTTACCAAGCCACTGCTGTCCCTGCCTTGCGTGTGGTGCTGTCTCTGCTGTTGCTGCAGCACATCTGGGCAGATGTTTCCAGCAGCACAAACTGATGGGAACCTGCATTTATCCCAGGGAGGTTCCTGTGGCAGTGTGAGCCGTGGCTGTGAAGGGCTTCTCCCACTCTGGGGTTTCCTTGCATTGCATCATTTTCTGTTTGTATGAAAATGATGCAAATACCATAAAGTCCCCTCTCAGTTCTGCAGGATCAGAGGGGAATGGCTCTCCCTCTCCCTGCCCCACATGGCTTTTCTGTTCATTTATCTCATCCCTGGGGCACACAGGGAACTCTGCTTCCCCTGAGTGCTCTTAGTGCCTGGTGGCTTCTTGTGTCCCTTGTCCTCCCTGAGCTCCCCATCTCCTGTTTGTGCTGTTTCTCTGCTCGTGCCTCAGTTGCAGCAAYCCTGGGACAARCAGGAAATGGGAGCAGCCAGGACAGGAGCATGGGAAGAAGGCTCAGGTGCCAGGGCAGCTGTGGGCAGGGAGCTGAGCTGAGGATGCTGCAGGGCTGCAGTCAGTGGCCTCCAGGAGCTGTGGGAAATGTTTTCCTGCCTGCACTCAGAGCAGGTTGTCCCAGGCCCTGCTGGGAGCTGGACATGGAAAGGCAGGAGCCTGGAAACCTCGTCTCTTGGCTCCCCTCCCCACTCTGCTCCTGACTTACGGTGCTGGGGGCCAGATTTTAATGGCACTTGGACACCTAAAGGCGCAGAAGGGCTCCTTTGAAGAGCTGCCTGCCCAAGTCCTGTAGGTTTGGACCCATCTCCGTGTCCCTTTCTGTGTCTCCAGGCACCTGAGTGCCCAGGAATGCCTGGCAGTGCCAAGCTCTGCCATCTGCCAGGGGCTGGAGTGGTGCTGGTGGGGACAGCCAGGCTGCAGGGCTGTTTAACCCTCCCTGGAGCCCAGGCTGGTGCCTCACAGGAGCGTGCAGGAGAAGTCAATGCTGAGTGATAACAATACTGAATAATAAATTATGTAATTCTTTGTGCTTTCATAGATCCTTTCATTGAAAAGCCCTGGAAGTGCTTCACAATAATGAATTTATTAATCCTCCTGATGCCTCGTTGGGGTAGCTCAGTTTGGTGGTGTGTCCCAGGAGGTGGTGACTCCCAAAACTTCCAAAAGCATCACATCCTCTTCCATGGGGATTTAAACCTGAGCTTAACTTGGGCCAGGTGCTCACGGCTTAGGGCCCCAGTGGGATTTGGGATTGTGTTGAAGAGCCTTGTGGGGCCACAGTCACAGGGCTCTGCTCAGCTGGGGATTTATGAAGGTCTGAATGAAGTGTGTGATGTGCAGTTTGGGTGTGTGACACAAGTCCTGGCTGGAAATGACTTGGTGTGGGCTCCTGGGAGAGAAACTGGGAGAGGAACCCAGTCCTGACTGTCCCTACTCACAGCAGCACTSCCAGGCCTGTAAAATCACAGAGCAGCTTTARAACYGTGCACTTGTTTCASAAGAGCACATTTTAGCTCYTTTTTTTTTTTYYCCCARTCATTTTGGGCAGGATTGGCTTTCAGGGCTCCCTTTGCACAGCTTTACCCATGTCCAGAAGTAGCAGTGTGTTATTTTTGAGGCAGCAGTAGCTGAGCAATCAGGCATGCTCAGAGCTCTGTCAGTGCAGCAGCATCGCTCTGGGGCCAGCCTGGGGTCAGGATGCTCGGGGATGGTTCTCCTGAGGCCACACTGGGGCTCAGCTGAAGGGCTGGGAGCCACGGGGAGGGTGCCAGGAYGACACCCAGGCTGCAGAGTGGGCTGTGAGGAAGATGCTCTTTTTCCCCAAGATCCGCATCCCACCCACTGTGATCTATTCTGTGGATTTSAAACTCACTCTTTGGCATCATCATCATTCTCTGCTCTTTCACAACGAGCCACAGAATTGGCTCTGCTGCTCGGCAGTAATGCAGGGAATTAATGGGCATTAGTTTAAGAGCAAACTATAAACATATTGATTTGTAGTTACGGGGGTACGTGGTGGCGGGCGGAATTCTGTGGGGAAGGAAAGGAAATTCCACGATTGCAGCAGTTTTTTTAGCCAGGAGAATGGATTGGATCCTCGCTGGCTGAGCCAGGCTGGGGCTTTGCTCCATCGTGCCACCCCAGGGCTGAGGAGGTTGTGCTGGCTGGGGCAGTGGGCAGGAGCACAGCAGGGACTTTGGTCTCTCCCCCGATGCTGCTGGGTTATTTTTAGCCTCCGAAGTGTTTGGCCCCAGGCACTGGGTTTCTCTGCCAGGTTGGTTTGTGCTGAAATCCCTCCTGTTGCTCATCCAGCAGGRAGTGGGGTGAGCTGGCCAGGTGGCTGCAGAGCCCTTATCCCTCAGTGGCAAATGCTGGGTGCAATTGTCAGTGTGGGTGACTTTTAACTAACAGGACAAGTGGGAATGGCTTCAAACAGACAGAAAGCAGGGTCAGATGGGATATCAGAAAGAAATTCTTCCCTGTGAGGGTGGTGAATCCCTGGCACAGGGTGCCCAAAGAAGCTGTGGCTGCCCCATCCCTGGGAGTGTCCAAGGCCAGGCTGGTTTGGGGCTCTGGGGCAGGACAGGGGGCAGGAGGTGCCAGAGGGAAGCCCAGGGGCTGGGGTTTGTCTGGGGCCTGGTTTTGCTGCAGCCACGTGTTGTGAAGGGGTGTTGCTGTGGTGCAGGTTCCCTGCAGGGTCAGTGTGGACCTGCTGTGCTGCCTCTGGAGGTCTGGAGGCACCTCCAGCTCCTTCTCCAAGGCCACCCCAGCTGCTCCCAGTGAATCCCACCCAGGGCATCCCACACACACGTGGARCTGGGGGTCCATAGGTGGATGCAAGCAAAACAAGTTTTGGGGTTTCAGAAGCAAGTTTTGAGGAGTCCCTGCAGGCTCTGGGAGGTTCCTGCAGTGCCAGGGTGGGAGGGGGCAGAACCTGAGTGACCCCTGAGGGTCCCTGTGTGGCAGAGCAGAGCAGTCCCTGCTCCCACTGCTGCTGCTCCAGCATCACAAGAATCACATTTCATTTATCCCCTGACATGTTAATGGATCTGCTTAACCACTCTGCTGACCTTTGCTGCTGCCGCTATAATTAAGGTTGTGAAACAAGAAGCTCTGAAGGCATCAAAGGAAGCGGCTGCTCCGGGGAGGAGCCCGCGGGCACGCTCACTCCCTTATCGGTGACATTCCTGGGGTCGCCYTGTTCCTCCTTCCCCTCCKTGTTCTCCTGCATCTTCCAGGGAGCTGGGTGCCAAGGGAAGCCAGGGTTCGTGCCCTGGGCAGGGTGGCCGTGGGGTGCTCAGCCCCAGGGCATGGTTTGTGTCTCTCCCATCATTATTGCTGCCATGGGTTTCCCAGGCCGGGGGTGCTGGTGCTGGGCTCCCTCCCCACACCTCCTGCTGGAAGGAGGGCTGCCTGTGCCTCATCCAGCTGTTCCTCCAGCATCTTCTGATGGTGGCTGGGCTGGTGGAGCTGCTCTGGGTCTCTGGGCCACCTCTCAGTGCATGGTGAACCCTGTGAGAGAGACCAGGAAGGCAGCAGAGGTGGCCCTGGTGCCAGCAAGGCTCTGCCTTGAGCATCCTCCTCACCTTCCCATGGCTCCAGGGAGTGGTGGCTGAGCCACAGGCACTKCCTTTCCTACTGCCCACACTGGTCTAGGGGGAGCTTTCCCCTCTGCCCAGGGCAGGAGTTGCTCCTCAGGGTGGGGATTGTGCCTTGGAGTGCCAGACCACACTGAAATCCCTGTGGCTGAGGGATGGATTTAAGCAGGTGGCAGGACACAGCTGCCCCCTGGATGGGACAGGGGYTGCTCCAGCCCTGCTCCCAGCAGCACTGGGGATGCTCTGCCCCTCCAGCATTGCTGCATTGTGGGGAAGCTGGGATTCAATCCTGGGACAGACCTGCCCCAGCCACCAGCTCCTGCTGTGAGGGTGCTCCATCCTGATCCAGTCATTTCCAAATGATGGCAGTGAGTGTCCTTTGCCCTTCCTCTCCTGCCTTCGCTTCAAAGAACAACTGCTGCTTTTTTCCCTAAACCCAATTTCCAAAGCCTAATGTCGGGCCCTTAAATATTTAATAAAGTCTAAAAAGGATTTCAGCTGCATATTGGCTTTCCTGTTGGTACCGGCCCCGGGGGAGATGAGAACTGCTCAGGGACCTGTTTATCCAGTCTGGGAGCAGGGCAGAGCACTAATGGCAGCCACCAGCCRGGAGARAGCCAAGCACCCCAGCWCTGCTGCGAGGATTGCTCTGTCTCWGAGTGACAAATGACACCAATAACTCTGTCAGGCTCGAGCTCTGAACATCTCCTGGAATTGCCCTGGTGATGTCTGTGTCTGATGGGGAGAGCAGGCAGACTGGGAAGGCTGGGATTGGTCCCAAATCCTTGGGGAAGTTGCAGGAATGGGCTCCCACAAAGGGACTGGGAGCTGGGATGGGCACGGGGCTGAGCTGGGGGAGCAGTGGTTGGGACAAGCTGTGTCAGGAGCAAAAGGGAGCAAATAGGGAGCAAAAGAAAATGACATCAGTCATATTCCAGAMACAGTTCTTTGCACGGGGGTGACCGTGGTGCCACAGTTGTGTTTCACTGCCCCTTCCCCAGAGCTGTCCCTGTGCTRCCTGGGAGCAGGAGCAAAGCTCCCAGCCAGGGGTGGCCCCAGAGCAGGCAGAGAGCACAGGACATCATTAAGGAGTTCATCATTAATGAGACCACATCATCAGGGCAAAACTACCCAAATTCCCAAAGTGCTGATGTGTGGTGTATCCCCAAAGTTACCATAATCAAACAGGGACCTGAGTGAGCTCTGAGTGCCCCAGGATGGGCTGATGGACAGTCCCAGGGGAGGASTGAGCCTGCAAGAGTTCAGCCCTTCCCTCCACCCCCGTGCAGCTCCCGTGGGCACTGGGCTCTGTGCYGGGGGTGGGTGCTGGAACTGGGGCAGTGCACTGGGAAGAACCTCGTGTGAAGGCTCCAGCTGTCCCTGGAGTGCTTCCCCCCGACCCCCTGAACTGCACAAAGCCACCTGCCAGCCCAGGCTGCCAGAGGTGACCCCAGCCAGCCCTGGCACACCGGGCATCTTCCTCTCTCCCAGGGAGGYGCCCATTCTGCACCAGACAAGGGCTGCCCAGCCCCTGTTTGGGGGCTGGATGAAGTCCCCTGCAACAGCTGCTACCTCTGCTGTTGGCTGAGTGTTCTGCAGGGACAAGGCCCGGAACTGGGAATGACCTCTCAGGCTGTGATGTGCTTAGCCCAGGTAACTCCCTCTGCAGAGCCAGGGGCTGGCACTGGGTCCCCCTGTGCAGAGCGATGGGGCCTTGCTGTGCCCGTGTTCGCAGGTGTGAGGTGTGCACCCCGTACCTGCTGTGCCGAGCCCAGCGGTCCCTGTGAGGGCCAAAGGCGAATTCTGCAGGGGCTGTTCCGGCTGTGCGCTGATCCCAGGGGCTGGAGCCGGAGCGAGTGCACGCTGCCGAGCCGGGAGGGAGGGAGCGGGGAGCTCCTAATTGGTCAATATTCACATTGYGATGATGCCGAGAGTGGAGTTTGTATCAGATTTACGCTCAGAAAATTCTCAAACGCGTGTTTCGCCGAGGCGAGGGGCGGGGTGTGCGTGCGGCACAAATCGCGGGGTGCGCGGGGCTCACCCCGGGGTTTTGGGCAGGACGGGCCCTTCGGAGCACGCAGGAGCTCCCCAGGCTCCTCCGCATCCGATTCCTTCACGCATGAGCACCCAATTAACGCACACATGAGCGCACGGTTCATTTACACATCAGCACCCAGCTGCATTCATGCGTGGCTGCCCGGTGGATCCCCGCTGCATCGCACGCTGCTGCTCCGTGCATGGGTGSTGGATGCATGAGTGCCCAATTAGCCGGCGCACGTGCCTGCAATTAGCTCGCGCCTGAGTGCCCAATTAATTCATGCATGAGCACCTGATGCATTCACACCTGAGTGCCCCATTAGTGCGTGCACAAGTGTGTTATCTCCTAATTACGCTAATTTACACATGAGTGCCCAATTAGCTCACGCAGGAGTGCCCGGCGAAGGGACGCGTGACTGCTCAATTAATTCCGTGCATGAGAGCCCCGTGAATTCATGAATGCCCGCAMAAACGGATGCGTGAGAGCCCCGTGAATTCATGAATGCCCRCAMAAMCSGRTGCGTGAGCCCGCAGCCGSTTCGTGCAGGAGCGGCCCTTTCGCTCTCGCCGCAGCACCCGGGCAGTTCATGCATGAGCACCCAATTAGTTCACCTAAGAAGCACCCACATAATTTATGCACGAGTGCCCAATTAGCCCACGCATGATGTCCCGGGGTGTTTTTGCATGAGCGCCGCTCTGGCTCCGGCATGGGTGCCCCGTTAGTGCGGGCACAAATACCCCGTTCCTCCACGCCTGAGCACCCACCGCGCTCACGCAGGATCACCCACTGTGGGTGCCTCATTTCCCCCGGCCTGGGCACTGCTCTGAGCACCCCCAGCAGCTTTAGGCAGCCCCAAASCCGATGGGAGCCCCTTCCTGGGGTGATGTGCTGGCTCCCCCAGACTGGGATGCCCGGGGAGCCTCTGGAGGAGCCACAGAGGGTCCCTGGGGGAAATAAACGCCACAGAACTGCCCCTGCCATGAGCCAGTGCGTGGTGCCGGCCCGTGGGTTGGCACAGCCCGTGAGCTGGCATAGCTGGAGTGCCCTGTGGCGGTGAGAGAAGCCACTTTGTGCCTGGGAATAATTAACTGGTTTGCCTGATAAGGCTGCGGTGGCAGCGCCCCACGGGATCAAGGTGCTGTCCTGGCAGCTGGGGCAAGGGGGGACGTGTGGGGGGCTCGGTGGAGATTCCTGCGTGGGGACAGAGCCTTTGGGAACCCAAACCTGCATAAGGACAGAGCCGCGCCGTTGTTTATGGCGCACAGGAGCTGAGCTCAGTGTGCACGGTCCTGCTCAGGGTCCAGCCCTGCGGCCGTGGCCAAACCCCTGCCCTTGCACMCGGGGGGAGGGATGGCAGCACAAAACAAGCCCCCTGTGGGGCTGAAGCATCACGTCACCTCATGCATCCCACCGTGACCGGGGGCCCCTGAACCACCCGGGTCCAGCTGCCTCCCGCCCCGTCCCCGCCGCGCTCCAGCGAGCAGCGAGCTCCCTGCGGCAACGGGTGGGGATTTGCAGTCCCGGGTCCCTCCTCTCTTCTCCTCTCAGCCTGGAAAACACAAATTAACAGGCTTGAGCACTGATTAACCAGAGCTGATTCTTGCTGCAGTGGCAGCTGGGTGGTGGGAGGAGAGGGGGCACGCGRAGGGCGGGTGGTGACGGAGCTGTCACTCCTCGCCTGTGCCACCGGGATTGATGGAGAGGTGGGGGGACAGGGCTGGGGGGGGGAGTTAGGTACCGGCAGCTGCGAGGAGGGGGCTGGGGGCTGCTTGGGGTCTCTGCCCCTCTGCGCTGTGTGAGACGTGAGACGCCAAAACCTTGCTCCAGCTGAGGTGGGAGCGGGAAGGGACCGAGCAGCGAACAGAGAGAGCCCTTGGATGGGTTTGGCCGTGCGGGGCAGCTCCTGAGCCGCTCTGGGCGCCTGTCCCTGTCCCTGTCCCCGCTGCCTGCCCTGAGCCCTCGCTCGGCGATTCCCCATTCACTGCGCGGTGCGGGGCTGGGCCGTGCGGGGCTCCCGGCTCGGCGATGCCTCTGGCAGCGTTGCGGYTCGTTACGAATGATAACACTCAATACTCTGCCTTTATTTAGCGCCTTTCATCCCCGAGGAAGCCGGGGCACGCTGCTCCTAACGAGCTGCTACGCGCACTATTTATAACCTTCCCCAGCGCGGCTGCGGGAGCGGCGCTCCCCGAGCACGGCGCGGCAGCGGAGCCCGGCTCCTCGCTGGAACCCCGGCCCTGCTCTGCTGGGCTCCTCTGTGGGGCTGTTGTGGGCTCATCCCCTCCTTCTGGGGCATCGGGGCCGCGCCTGGCCGAGGTTTCCATCSCTGCTCAGCATCGCGCCGCGATCGATGCCGCGGGAGGGAAACGCAGCGGTGCCGCTGCCCCCGGCTGTCGGTGAGCCGGGCTCTGCCTGCCGGGGACGTGCGGAGCAGAGAGGGACAGCCCTGTCCCCGCCGTGTGGCCTCTGTCCCCCGGCCGCAGGGCAGGTGGCTCAGTAGCGTGTCCCCAAGGCTTCCGCGGCTGCAAGCCGGGCATTAGCGATTCCTAATTGGTGCCACTCGGAGTGTCARCACCCAGCAGGGTCCGAGCGGCTGGGAAGTGGCAGCCATGAAGTCATCATCGGTCCCGGRTCCGTGACAGCAGAACCAGGGATGCACCGGCTCAGTCCCCACACGGGATCCGGGCTGAGGTGGTTCCTGCCCTGGCAGCGCTCTGTMCCTGGGCTCAGATGGTTCCCTGCCCTGGGAACRYTCTGCCCCTGGGGCTGAGGGGAGATTTGGTGGCAGCGGAGAGGTGAACCCAGAGGTTTTCCAAGGGCTGGGAGATGAGGCCACGCTCCCAGCTCAGGACAAACCCCACAGATTGCCCAGCACCCAAGGCTGGAGGACAGGCAGCGGTGCTGGAGGAGGGCTGGGGATCCGTGTGGCTCCATGCCAGGATGCACATTACAAATCCCTCCCCGGGAGCCCTGTGCTGATTTCCAGCCTGGCACCTGAATGGTTCCCTCCGTAGGAAAAGCCTCTCCTGGGAGCAGCGCGCGTCTCCTGCGGCACGAGGGGAGCTGGCTCCGTCCCTGCCTCCCGCTCAGCCCGAGCGTGTCATTACCAGCATTTCTCCCGGACTAAAAAAAGCACAAATTTCTTAATTGTTTCCTGCTGGAGTTGAAAGGCAGCTCCCGGGCCCAAAATAGCACGTTGGGGAAAAAGCAGTCGAACARGAGAGAGCAGAAAGCGATTCGCCTGGAGGGGCTGAGCCGAGCTCTGTCTGCAGCCCCGGCTGCTGCTGCAGTCCCTTTCACCTGCCCCGAGGGCTCATCCTCCTCCTCCCACCTGCCCTCCGTGGTGCCCATGGGTGCTGGTGCCCGGGGCGTGCCCTGGGCATCCTCAGGGTGGAGGTCACGGTTTGTGYCTCAATGCAGATGCGTGCAGGGAAGCCTGTTCCCCTTTGGAGATGTCACTCAGCATCTCTCATTTGGAAGGAAGCTTCTGTACAACCCTCTTTTGGTGGGGGAGATGGGGAAATCCCTTGGAATTGCTGTGACTGATGTTTGAGCCCACCCCAGCTCAGCTGCTGGATGCAGCGTGTCCTTCCWGGCTCCCTCCTGCTGTCTGCCCAAAACAAACAACCCTCCAAATCCCTCCTGTGACCCTGCCAAAACCCTCAGCGTTCTTTGTCCCAGATGCTGAGCATCCCTGTGCCCGTGTCCCCTCTCCTGGGGAGCTGCTGCCCTGACACCCCGTGCTGCTACAGTGGGTGCTGCTTTTGCTGAATCCCAGGGGAATCGAAGGCTCTGTCCCTCCAGCAACCCCTGTGCTGGGATGGAGGGACCCTCCCATGCATGGGGACGGCCTTGGGCACAGAAATCCCTGCTAACTGGGATGCTGGGGCCAGAATCCAGCTGGTGAGGAGGTGAGGGCCATTGTGTGCCCTCCTGGCCACCCCARCCTTCACCTCTGAGCTCTGTGCCTTCTGCCAGGCACGTTACGAATCTTCCTGATGGAAAATTGCTTTCTTTATTTTTTTTTTCCCCTTGCCATCCAAGGTAATTGGCATCTGTTGGTGTGTCTTGGGTCTCTATTTTTATCAGCCGTTTGCACATTGACATCTCCTCTCGCCTCATTATCCCCGCGCCTTTCAGACCCGGGGCTTTTTTGTCATTGTTTCGGCGCACGGCGCAAAGGAAATGACAAAGGAGGCCGATCCCCACCCTGTGCCCACCTGCTGGCACCTGGCTGCCCGCCGTGGGGAGGCACAGGCACGGCTCCTGCAGGGGACACGCGGTGACAAGTGCCAGCCCCCTGCCCAGCCCCCCTCATCCCCTCAGAGCCTTCCCTCAGCTGAGGACGATTTTCATCTCAGCAGCTGTGCCTTGCCTGGGGACACTCGGGGTTGCCAGTGCTGTCTGTTTTCTGGTTTGCCGTATTTTGGGGGGTTTCCCAGAGCCTGGTGAGGCTCCCCAGGGTGCTGGGGTGGGTTTGATGATGTTTCTCCAGAGGAATCGTTACTTGTGGGGGTGCCAGCCCTGGGGCTGTGCCTGTGCTCACGTTCAGTGCCTCAGTGTCAGGGCCAGCCAAGTCCCTTCCCGGAGCCACCTGCAGGCAGAGGTTTTCAGGGATGTTTCAGCTCTGGGAAGATGAGACAGCAGGGCCAGATCCTCCCCAGGCATGATCAGCTTGTCCCCTTCAYGGTCCATCCGTAGTTCTGCACTCCCTGAGCACAGCACAAAACATCTTGGGAGTCTCCCTGGTTCCAGAGGTCCCCAGCACCTGCAGCCCCAGCCCCATGGAGCACCCGGGCTGGGCCAGGCTGKGCCTCAAAAGCAGTTTCTGCCCCATGGAGAACACTTGGCAGCTCATGGAGCGAGTGAGCCCTGGGGCATCCCCCAGGGAAGCGATTGTKGGGAGCCCCAGAGCATTCCCCGGGGAATTCGCTGATGGGCAGCGCAGAGGAACAGCCGTCCCTGCAAAAGCACTGAACCCCTGTCTCTTTTTTCTCCTGTTTTCTCTTGCAGTCACGGAGAAGGAGGTGCAGCAGTGGTGAGTGCCCGCTGTGGTGGGGGGCTGGCTGGGACAGGGGACAGGGGACAGGAGCTGGTGGCACTGGCTGGGCAGAGCAGGGACCTGCAGGGGGTGTGGACCTGTCCTGGGGTGCAGGTGCTGCCTCACAGAGGGAAGACCAGAAAATAGCGGGGTTTTCCTTGCACACCCTGTGCACGGGCTGGGTTCTGGTGGCTCTTCCCTCCCCACACCAGCAGCCAGAGAGCTTGGGGACATGGGGACTGTCCAGCTGGTGGCTTCTGGTGCTGTCCCTTTGGCAGCAGGGCCTGCAGGGGCTCTCAGGGGCAGGATCCACAGCTCCTTGCCAGCAGCACTCTCACTCCATCCCCTCCACCCCACCGAACACAGCGCCCTAGAAAAGCCACTGCTTCCCTTTCATCTCCCTATCCCACCAGTCAAGGTTTGCTTTCTTTATCTCTCTCTCTCATCCCTCCCCCCCCACCCGATGAGTCATAGCTGCAGCAACGTGAAAAAGATGTCACCGGCACTTCTTCGGTTTCCCACCTCGCCACCCCCTTCCCCTCCTCCCCCAGCCCTTGTCCCGCTGCAGCGGGCGCCTGACAGATCTGGGCGATGTTGCATAACATCCACACACCCCACGTGGTCCCCGTGTGGTCCCTCCTGCTCCCTCCCTGCTCCCTGCCCGGTGCCCACACCCASGGAGCCCGAGAGCCCCTGCCCTGCACCCTCTGCTCCAGCCTGGAGCTGGCACAGGGGGCTTTTTGGGGTGTGTAAGCATTGATGGGTTTGGGGAATGACCTGGGCTGTGCCACCTGAGGACACAGGGACCCCACCGTGCCCCCCAGCTCCTCTGAGCAGCTTTCATTTGGGGTGTGCAAATATCCTGAGTTTGAAGGGATCAAGCATCATCCCAAGTCCAACTCCTGGCCCTGCTCATCCCGAGAATCCCGTGTGCCTGCAAGTGCTGTCCAAACACTTCTTGACCTCTGGCAGGCTTGGTGCCACCACCAGTTCCCTGTGGAGCCTGTTCCAGTGCCCAGCCACCCTCGCAGAACTCAGTGGTCACTGTGCCATTGTTTTTTGCCAGGGCATGGCTGCATCTCTGAGTCCTGGCTGGGCACTGGGGCCCTGTCACCTCCCATCTCCCAGRCAGTGTTCAACACCAGCCTGGCTGTGGCCCTGTGCCACCTGTGGGCTGGCAGCAGGTTGGAGCAGTGCAGTGGGCACCACTCAGTGCCACTGGTGCCACTCMCTGCTTGTCCCCACTGCCACCCTCACACCGTGGTGCCCACAGGGACCCGACCCACAGGGCTGGGATGCTGTGGGTGGGTGATGGGGACACCCGGGGACCTTCCTAGCTCCTGCCCACTGCAGCACTGGGGAGAACCTCCCATCTCAGTGGGGAGACCCTGGTGGGCCCAGGCTCTGCCTTGCCTTCACAGGTACAAGGGCTTTATCAAGGACTGTCCCAGCGGGCAGCTCGAYGCCGCCGGCTTCCAGAAGATCTACAAGCAGTTCTTCCCCTTCGGGGACCCGACCAAATTTGCCACCTTTGTTTTCAATGTCTTCGATGAGAACAAAGTGAGTCTGGGATGCAGAGGTGGGGGCAGGGCTGGGCCATGGTGGGATGGGTTTGGAGCGTCTCTGCCTGGCGCTGGAGGAGCAAAATATTCCAGCTCTTCCTGGGGTGTGGAACAGGAGCAGCGCAGCTGGAGTGAGCCCCCACACTTATTTCAGTGGAGGAGAGTCACGTGGGGAAGGGCAGGGAGGTGGCAGAGCAGAAAGGAGAAATGCAGTGTGGTGGTGCCACTGACAAAACCTGTCCCTGTGGTGCCCTCTGCATCCCAGAGCTGCTCCTGCAGCTGGATCWCRGTGCTGGGGAGAAATGTGCACCACTCCTCCCTCCCTGCTGCCTTTCTGTGCCCCTCACAGGGGATACAGGGGCAGGGAGGGCTTTGCTGGGCAGCAGTGGCAGCAGCAGCCTGACCCCTCCTCTCCCCCCCAGGATGGGAGGATCGAGTTTTCCGAGTTCATCCAGGCGCTGTCCGTCACCTCCCGGGGGACGCTGGACGAGAAGCTGAGGTGTAAGTGCTCCCCACGGGGGGCTGGTGGGCTCAGCCCCACGAGGGGGCTGGGGTGTGTGTCCAGGGCAGGGACCACAGCCCCTTGCTGGTGCTCTGCCTTGCAGGGGCGTTTAAGCTGTACGACTTGGACAACGATGGGTACATCACGAGGAACGAGATGCTGGACATTGTGGATGCCATTTATCAGATGGTGGTAAGGGGGATAAGGGGCACAGGGGGGGCACGGGGTGAGCAGCCCCTGCTGGGCTGGAGCTCGGCCCTGTGGGAATGCTGGAACTCCCCCAGTTCCTTCTTTGGCCTTTTTCGGTGAGGTTTTGTGGCCGTCATGGCCAGGAAAGTGTCTGGATCTGGTTGCTGAGGGTGGTTCTAGTGCCAACGCTGTCCCCTTGCCCCCTGTCCTGCTGAGGGCTGTGGGGGGACAGTCCTGGCCTGGGGACAYCCTCCCTGCAGGGAAACACAGATGGGTGTGTGACCTGCTGCTGTCCTGCTGCTGCAGGGAAACACAGTGGAGCTTCCTGAGGAGGAGAACACGCCAGAGAAGAGGGTGGATCGGATTTTTGCCATGATGGACAAGGTGAGGCTGCTTGGGGGATTTTTCCCTTTGGACAAAGGATTTAGGAGGTGCTGTGGGTCCCTTTGCTGCATCTTGGCTCTTGCAGGTGCCTCCTTACCCCAYCAACACAAGGTCATACCCACATCCCTCTGGGATCCCCGTATCCATTTTGGGTCTCCAAGGTGGCATTGTCCCCTCCATGCTGCAGGCACGGGTGGCTCGGTGGGGCAGTGGAGGCTGGGGCAGTGCAGTGGGGAGGATGTGTGTGCTGCTGTGSCTGTGCCCTGGGAGGGGAGCAGGGCAGTGACAGCAGTGTTTTGCAGAATGCAGACGGGAAGYTGACGCTGCAGGAGTTTCAGGAGGGCTCCAAGGCCGACCCCTCCATCGTGCAGGCGCTCTCCCTCTACGATGGGCTCGTATAGTCCCGGGGCTGAGCGGCGGTGAGTGAGTACCAGGGGCTGGGGGGCCCCTCCTCCCACCTGCCCCATGCCATTCCCACCTCCCCCAGGCACAGGCAGCTGATTCTCCTCTGCTGAAGCACCACAAGATGGAAATCCCCCCCCCAAATCCAGCCAGGGGGGATGTTGTCCCCATTCTGACAGGTCTCTCCCAGTCCTCCCCGTGTCACAGAGCCCCCTCAGACCTCATCCCATGGGGATGGAAATGTTTGCCTGCGGCTCAGCTCACCCCCTCAGCCAGCAGATGTGGCTGCAGAGGAGGCAGGGAGGCAGCTGCTGTGCTGGGGGCATGGGGACGCTCCAGAGACAGATTATATTAAATGTTTTATTTATCTTATACCTGATTATATCATGCCCTGGAGCTGGGTTTGGTGTGGCAGTGTCTGGGGCACTGGTTCACAGCATCGTGCAGGTGCTGGGCTGAGCACCCCGTGCTCCTTGCTGYGCCCTGTGGAGCTGTGCAGAGTCCCCTGGAGTGTTTTTGGTGATCACAGTCCAGGCAGTGTCCTGAGGGTGGGGTGTTTCTGAACCCCACTGGAATTTTGAGATTTTCAGTTTCTATTTTGTTTCCAGCTTTGCCCTTCCAGCTGTCTCACGAGATGGCCATAGGGATTCCTGGCCGTACTTCTCACCCCGTTTCCCTTCTCCCCACCCTGTCCTGCAGATGCCTGGGGGGAAGATGCTCTCCGTGCCATCCGAGCGCCGCCAAGCTTGCCTGTCCCTCCCGGCCTTCCTCCCCGTTCCGCGAGCAAGGGGCGCCCTGGAAGCGCGGGCCCCTCTCTGCACTCCGAACCAGCCGCTGCCATTTGCCAACTTCTGCTTTTTCCAGACAAAAACAAAAACCAAACAAACCAACAGCCCTGGCCAGAGCCCGTTGTGAGCGGCAGCGAACGCCCGAGACTTCAGGGCGGGGGGAATGGCTCGAGCATCGCAGAGCCCCCTCTCGGCCTCCGAGCCCCCTCTGCTCCCTTTTCCCTGCTTTTTCGGATGGGACTGCGGATGCTCCCTCTCTTGGGAGCCAGGCAGCCGGGGATGGAGCCCGGAGGTGCTGGGGGGCTGCCCGTGCAGGGTGGCCGGGGAGCCGAGGCACCGACAGCAACTGGGAACAGAGTCCTGGCCATGTCACCCACCATGCCACTGGCAGCCCGGCTCGGCTCACTAGGGATATATATTATATTGATTTTTTTTTTTTTTTTGGTGAGACAGTATTGTGCTTTTCGGTTTGGTTTTGTTTTGAGGGGTTTTTTTTGTTTGTTTGTTTGTTTGTTTTCTTTTTCCTTCGGCGGAAAAAAGTGAGGCTTTTTTTTTTTTTACATGCCTATCTCGACGGTCGATATCCTTATTTATTTGTTGTAAATGTTGCTGCTGTGTTTCATCTCTCGTGTGTGTGTGTGTGTGTCCACCCAGCCAGGTGAGGATGTGTAAGGTTTACATGCTCGTACACTATTGCGGGGACCCGGGAGCCTGCAATAACAATGAAGCCAAAAATCTGCCTTCCCCCCCCTCTCCTCCCACCCCTGTATCCCAAGCTCTGTGGGCTGGCTGCTGTTTGGAGGGGATGCTGTAGCTTCTTTTCCTCCTGTCCCCGTGTTCCCTGCGTTTTTCTGTTCACCCTTCCCTTTGGGAGCTCACTCAGACTCTGAGCACACCGAGCTCCATCCCTCAGCTGGGCAGGGKGAGGAAACTGCCAGGCACCAGAACATCCCCATTTCCTTCCTTTTATTCATTTTCTCACTGCATGAAAAAAAAGTATTAATGGAGCCCMGAGTTGGGTTTTGCTTTCAGGCAGRTTCCTTTGCTGTGYTCTGCTTTGCAAACGGTGGGAAGGTGTTTGGTGGTGGCTGTGAATCACTGGAGGGGCAGAGGGGGAGCTTTGCTCTGTCTTTCCCTGTCCCCCCATCCCAGCTGGGACAAGGTGGGTGCCAGGCTGGGCTGTGCACAGCTCAGGGTGTCTCCTTACCCCTCCACTCCCACAGGAYCTGGGAGGTTTTGCTGTGAACCCAGGGCGTGGCCCCAAGCTTGTGCCCACCTTGGAGGAGGCAAAGGGAATACACACCTGGGGACACTGGGCTGCAGACCCCCATCATGAGAGGAGCCTGCATGGCCTCTCCAAACTCCATCAACACCCAGCACCCCTCTGGGATGTACCCCCAGCTCAGCCCCACCTGCACCCACACCATGGGACCCAGCTGGCATCTCTGCTGGAGGGTGAGGGTGGCAGGGGTGATGCCTCAGCTGCCTTGGCCCCTGCTCTGGGGAAGGAGAGATGTGCATTCCCTCAGCAGCAGAGTGCAAGAAGCCTTTGGGACCCCTAAAACCACCCCGGGGCCTCACCCTTCCATCTCTGGTCTAAGCTGATGGCAGCAGCATCTTCCCACCCAGCTGTGTCCCCTGGCCAAGCCCAGGCAGAGGAGTGTCCCCACGGCAGGGGGAGGGGACATCTGGATGTGGAGGACAGTCTGACAGGTGTCTCATGGTGCAGGAGGCAAAGTGGTGCCTCAGTGTTTCCTGAATCCTCCGAGCCAAGGGATGCTGCTCCTTCACTGTGCAGCCCCACTCCCCAGTTTTGGGATTTTGTGCTTGTGGTACTTCTTGATGCCCAYGAAAAACCACTTTTCCCCCTCCCCAAGGAGACTGACCTCACATCCACGTGCAATATTTCTGCCTCTCCTGCAGTTCCTGCCCCTGAGGATGCCCGTGTTTCACTGTGGGGGTGCTGCTGGAGGGTGTCCCTCACTCAMTCCCGTGGAAACCTCCTTTTCCTTGTTGCTCTGTGGCCAAAATGCAACTCTCTGGGGCAGGTTTCTGCAGTGCCTGCAGCTTATTGAATGCTCCTCTGCCAGCCTGGTCCCCTCCYGGTGCCAATCGATGTTCCCAGTGAATGTGACACTGCTGTAATCACCTCTGCTGATGGATGATGGGCCCTGCCACGTTTGACATGGTTCCCAGGCAAAGGCAAAACCTCATCTGCTCTGACACTTTTCCCCTGGAAAGCTCATAATTTTTGGAGGACCTGTCATGGGTTGAGCTCCCATCAGAGCTCACAGATGTGTCCCCAGGGAGTCAGCCCTGCCAGGGCTCTTGGCACACTGAGTGTCCCTGAGCAAAGCCCCAGTGTTCCCCCCTGGCCGTGGGTTTGGGACCCTGGCTTGGATGCTTCCAGTCTCCCTTTTGGGGAGCCCCTGGTTCCTCCTGAACACCACCAGGATCTGCAGCTTCTCGGTATCACTGAAAATAAGGCTTGGAGCATCTCGTGCTTGGAAATGYTGGCCTTAACCTCCTCGTGCCTCAGTTTCCCCATCAGTGGAGTGGCTGGGGTGAGCCAAGCCCCTCTGGAAAGCAGCCTGGTGTCTGTGCCCTGGCAAGCAAGTGCTGGATGTGGCTCAGGRCTGTGGGCACAGGGCTTGGCAGGACCCACGGAGCATCAGGCACATGCAGAGCACTGGGAATRGTGCAGGGAATGCTGGGGTGGAATTTTACATCAGTGAGTCTCTAATTCCTGCCTGTTTTACACCTGCTCACGATGAAAGGGCCAGCAAGCCCTGCTTGGTCTCTGTCTGTGCTCGGTGCCTGCCCAAAGCAGAGCCCTGGCCTGGGAAGGGGGCTGAGCACAGCCAGGCTGAGGTGAGGCTGCAGCCCCGGTGACTGTGGCGTGTGCCCCCCTCTCATTTGTCCCTGTCGGTGTTGCCCCATTCAATGCCTTGTCTGTACTTTCTTTTCACTTTTCTGTCTGTGTGCTGACTGTTGCTGCTTTGTGTCTGTCTTTCCTGAGCTCTGGGGCTGGGCTGGGCTGAGCTGTTTCCCCCAGGGGCAAGAACGTGGCAGAGGGCTCTGAGGGCAGAATCCCCTCTGCCCTCTCCTCACAGCACAAACCAGGACCCCAGAGAGAGAAGTGAAGGGTTTTTCCTCTGGAGCAGGCAGTTAATTAATTAATGCAATTTCTAACGAGGCCAGGCTGGTCCCAGGAGYGCTCTCCATTGGGTTGGTGGAGGGGAGTGTTTGCTTATGGGGGACCCCATAAACCCTGTTTGTGCCAGGTACCAGCTGCATCTCGCCCTCCTGCACAGAAGCAGGTGCCTGTAGGTTCTTCCCGTGCCATSAGGACACCACATTCCTGTGGGATGGGGAGGCTGAGGTCTGGGSAATCCCAGCCCGGGTCACTGCTCCTCAGTGGGCAGGGATGCAGCTGCCCAGAGGGTGGAGTTGTCTGGGAGTCTTGGGATSTGGGTTTGAAGCAGGGCCAGACATGGCATGGGGGCAGCTGAAATCACTGGCAGAGCTGCTCCCTTCCCATGTATTTAGGGCTGGGGGGGGTCATTTGGGATGGGTGAGTGACCTGCAGCCAGCTCAGTGTCCCCCATCCGAGGAGGAAATTTAGGACATTTAGTGAGAGCATCTGTCACCTGTCCTTCCTGAGGGCATTGGAGGGGAGGGTCTGGCTGGGACAGGAGCCAGGAGGGTGAAGGAGGGAGCTGACAGCCCCACTCTCAGTGCACAGTTTGGGGYGCAGCACTTTTGGGGTCTCAGTTACACACATCAGCCCTGCCCATGCAGCAAATTCATCCTTCCCTTCTCTCTCTGCTCCTGTGGCCACCAGCCCCGGGCTGGGTGCCCTGTGCCACRGCYGTGGCCCTGCCCAGGGGGTGGCTGAGCCCTGGGCTGAGAAGCAGCAGCCCCAGCAAAGAGCCTTGTTCGTGGAGGTGAAGCCCGTGTGTGTCCGTGCCGGTGTCTCGGCTTGCATGCCCCGCTGCCTTGTCTTGAGATGAATTCAAGAGCAAACCAAGCAAATGAAACAGTTGAATAACAGAACAAAAAACAAAACCCAGGAACTTTGTGACAGTGGAAATAAAAGCTTAATGACAGTAATGAAGTGGCAGTGGTTTGTGATGGGGTGGGGTGGAGGGGGGGGTCAGGGGGGCCCCCAAAGCTGCCCTGGCACCAGCGGGGCTGGGGGGTGGCACTGTCCCAAACTCGGGGCTGGCACCAGCACAGGTGTGGACAGGGATGTTCTGGGCTCTGTGGGCAGGCAGGCAGGCAGGAACTGTGCCCACACCTGTGAGGAGCTGCCAGGTCTCAGCTCCAGGCACCCCTCACCCCCATAACCCTGCCTTTCCCCTTTTACCCAGACACTGCTTTCCCTCTGCCGGSTCCCAGCCTGACACGGTGCCTGCATCTCATTTTCCCTTTGCAATGCAGACACAGCCTTGTGCCCAYGGGCACYGTCCCTGTCCCCTCTGAGCCCCCTCGTTGCTGCAGCAGCCTGGGAGCCATTGGGTCACTTTTGGCACGCACTGGCTGCAGAGGAATCCTGACATGAATATTCCATAATTGTGTCCCACTGCCCCCAGACWGGAGGTGCCCCTTGGCAGCCCCCCTGCCCTGGCAGGGCTCACAGAGRGGCCTGGATTGGGCTTTTCACATGCAGCAGGGTCGTGTTGGCCATTCTGTGCTGCCAACTCTTCCGGAAACAAGCACTGTGAGACCTCCCTGCCAGCCCATGTCCCTTGTGTTCGCTCTCCTAACGAGGCTGACTAATTATTCTCGGGAGGCCAGAGGAGATGCCCTAATGGTCTGAACAAGGAGGCTGTGTTTGTGCAGGGGGTTTTGCCCAGAGGTGCTTTGTGCCAGCACACGGTGGGAACTCCCAGGGATTTCTCCTCTGTGCCATGGAGTGGGCAAGGACAGGCACAGGCTCCAAACCACTGTGCTTACCCAGAGGCTGTGCCTTAACCCCCAGCAGGGAAGGGGTTAAAGCCCAGCKAGTACAGGTGCTCCTGGCACTGGGAGCACTGGTGAGAGTGGGAAGGGCTGGCTGGGATTAGTTTGGTGATGAGGAGAAGCTGCTGGGGTTTCTTTGTGCCACAGCAGTTGCCAGGGTGCAGGATGGAGCTGGGATGCAGGTTGGTGACTGGGGATGCTCTGAGGTAGGTTTTGTGGCACTGTGGGGCTGGGAGTGCAAAGCCTGGGGGAGTGCAAGCCCTGGTTTAGGGACAGGAAGGGGACAGGCTGCTGGCACAGCCCCGGGGGCAGAAGTGCCATTGCCCTGCTGTAGGGGAATGTCCTTGCCTGCTCGGAGGTTGGGCCAGGCTGAGCCCATGCTTGCAGGGATAAAAGAATGCACAGGATAGTCCCACTGTCCTGTGTGTGGGTCATGAGATGGGTGATCTCCAAGGTCCCCCAGCTCCTGTGYCTGGGAGGAGCAGGGCTGGCGGTGCAGGAGGTGCTCAGCTTCACCTGGAGCCGCTTTTGGCCGCGGCTGCTGCCTGGGTCCCGCTGCGGGGGAGTTGAGCAAGAGCAGAGCATCCCTGCGGAACAGCCATGAGCTCAGCACTCCGCTCCCGGCCAAGGGCTGCCTGTCCCGGCCAAGGGCTGCCTGTCCCGGCCCATGTCCTGGCCCGGGCTGTGTCTGTGCTCTGCGTGGCTCTTTGCTCCCTGTTCGTGGGGTGGCTCCGTGGGTCAGACCCCCGCAGAGCCCCTGGCCTCCAAGCCCGGTTGCAGACCCCCGTTCCAGGGGCCCATTGCCCAGCAGAGCAGTTTGTTTCCTCGGGGCTCCTTTCGCAGCTGTSTCTCCCCCCGCTGGCTTTTGGCAGGGTTTCCTCGCAGGTGCTCAGCTGTGACCCCCATGTCCTCCCCTAACCCCCTGCTCCCCCCCAGCAGAGCRGGCTCTCCCTGAGCCAGGGGGTCGGGGCTGGGGAGGGGGCCTGGGCGGTGTTTCTGACAATCCCGTGGGCTGCTGGATCTGCTTCCCAATCCCCGTATCTCCATCCCGATCTCCTCCAGCTCCCACCCACCTCCCAGCCGCGTCGCTGGCTCCAAAAGTCCGCTTTTTCCTCCCGCCCTCCCTCCCTCCCAGAAGTTGAGCGCTGGAGGAGCCGGTCGGCAGCTGCGGAGGGCTGGGCGTTCCCTGCCCGGGGTCCCTTCTCTGTCCCCGCCGCGTGTGGCCCCTCGCACACCGAGTCCCTCCCTGGGTGGGGACAGTGCCCGGCGGCTCTGCGGGAAGGGCAAGGACAAGGACACGAGGGCTGTCCCCGACACCTGAGCGTGTCCCCCACGATGCCGCCCCACGGAGGGGTGTTCGTGGGTCTCTGGGTGCTTCTGGCCCTCGGCCTGGCCGAGAGCCCGCCGGGCTGGGCCACYCTGGCCTTTGTGTTCGATGTCACCGGCTCCATGTACGACGACCTGGTGCAGGTGATGGACGGGGCCGCGCGCATCCTGGAGAGGACGCTCAGCAGGAGCACCAAGCCCATCAGCAACTATGCCCTGGTGCCCTTCCACGACCCAGGTAGGTCTGGGGCAGGGTGAGGGTGTGTCCTGCCGGGGTGGGGCTGTGGGGAGCTGGGCTGTGGTTCTGGCTGGGTGCATTTCACCAGCGCTTGCACTGTCCCTTCTCCCTGTTTTTGATGCCCTGGTGGCTGCTGTGATGGGGATGGAGCCTCAACAGCTGGGAGCTAGGCTGGGGCTCCTGTCCCCAAGCTACCCTGTGGGCACAGTGTGGGCTGTTTCCACTGTACTAATCCCAGCTGACACTTTGTTGAGGTGGCTCTTTCCCTGCCATCCTGCTCTGATCTCCCTGCAGTAACCATGGGGGTATTTCTGTCCAAGTCCACAACGTGCTTCCAGGTCACCTCAACAAAAACACCACTTGCTAAGAGGCTTTGGTAACTTGCTGTGATATCAGAATAATTTCTGTCTGCCTCTGTCTTTGTCTTCTTTCATGCACACCCATAAAAGGGCTGCTGTTCCCCTAGAGAGCCCTGGTCTCCCCCAAGGAGAGTGGGACCCAAGCTTTATTTCCAGCAGAAACACTGAGCTGAGTGAAAACCATTGGAGCCAGCCAGGGAAGGAGGCAGAGGCAGTGAATTGATCCCTGCACAGCTTTGCTGGGAGCCTTCCCCAGCACAACAGGGCACTGGGTTTGCAGCTCACCCTGGCTGGGACCACCCAGTGTGCTGGGAGAAATTCCTGGGCATGGGAATGGTTTGCTGAAGTGGTCACAGTGTGGGCACAGSGGCTGCCCAAATCCACGTCTCTCCTGGTGCCAGAGCAGATGCTGTACCCCGAGTCTCASAGGTGTTTGAGCCAGGGCAGGTGCCAGGAGCCCTGGCAGTGTGGGTGGTGTTGGAAGGAGCTGGTGCTGGGCTCAGGGGGCTGAGGTGGTGGCGGTGCCCATGTCTTGCAGAGGTGGGACCTGTCACCCTCACCACGGACCCCCAGCTCTTCCAGCAGCGCCTGCGGGAGCTCCATGTGCAGGTAGGGATCCTCAGCCCCCCCTGCTCTGCCAGGCCTGGCTTGGTGCCCCTGGCACTTGGGGCAAAGCCTGGCACTGCCTGGGGGAGGGTGCCAGGAGCAATCCCTGTATCCCCCAGAGTGTGATGGGGGTTCAGGCTGAGCCAGACTGGGGCTGCACATKGGGGTGGGAGTGGAGAGGATGGGTAAAGCTTGTTCTGTGCCCCAGAGTCCTGCAACAGGCCAGAGAATTCCCAGYCCACAGCTCCTGTCCCTCATGGAGATGCTGTTCCCAGGAGAGTTTGCACAGACTCTCCATGGAACCAAAAATCTCTTCTTCTAGAACCACTGCTTGATAATTGAGGTTTTAATTTCTGGTTTGTCGGGTTTTTAAAAAATTATTTAGTCTGTTTTCTGCYAGCCAAAATGTTCCCTGGGAGCTTAATCCTGCTTTATCCATCCCCACTCTYGCCCTGCCCCCTGTGAATTGCTAAATCCCTGTGGCCTTTCCCTTTGGATGCAGCTGTTTTGGCAGGAGGTGCAACGCTGAGGCTGCAAATTGTTTCCCAGCCCTTCGGGGTGCCCAGCCCTGGGAAAGTGGGAGCTGGTCCTCTCTGTGCCAGGAGGCTTCCCTGGGGCTCTGCAGCCACAAATGTGCCCACTAAAGGGATCAGTGAGAAACCAGTGGCTTCTGTGAGCACGGATCCCCAAATTATCCTTTAATTATCATCCTTAGTGAGACAGGGGCGGGTCTGTGCCATCCTGAGTGATGGTTCCTCCCCGTGAGCATCCCCTGGGTGCGATCCCGCCGGGATCCGAGCTCTGGTGGCTCGGTGCCTGTGCCACCCCCTGGCCGTGTCCCTCAGGGCGGCGGGGACTGCCCGGAGATGAGCGTGGCTGCCATCAGGGCGGCCGTGGAGATCTCCCATCCCGGCTCCTTCGTTTACGTCTTCTCGGATGCTCGGGCCAAGGACTACGAGCAGCAGGAGGAGCTGCTGCGGCTGCTGCAGCACAAGCAGAGCCAGGTGAGCGGCCCCGGCGCTGCCCGCGGGGCTCGGGGGATGCAGCAGCATCAGKGAGAGGTGGAGATAAAACCCCCGCACCGGGGGGGAATTCTGCAGCCCCCCAGGGCCGRTTCGRTGYGCTGGGRTGCCGGTGRGTGCCAGCTGTGTCCCCTSCCGAGGGCGGGCGGGATGTCACGGGGCCCTTGCTGTGGCAGGTGGTGTTTGTGCTGACGGGGGACTGCGGGGACAGGAGCCACCCCGGGTACCGCGTGTACGAGCGCATCGCTGCCACCAGCTCCGGGCAGATCTTCCACCTGGACAAGCAGCAGGTGACAGAGGTGAGAGGGGAGCCCCTCGTGCTGAAGTGAGGCCGTGCCTGTGGGTGAGGGGAGGTCCAGGTTTGATCCTCCCCTGCCTCCAGGTGCTGAAGTGGGTGGAAGAGGCCATCCAGGCTTCCAAGGTCCACCTGCTGTCCACGGACCATGAGGATGGCGGGGAGAACACGTGGCAGGTCCCCTTTGATCCCAGCCTGAAGGAGGTCACCATCTCCCTGAGTGGCCCTGCCCCAGGGATCAAGGTCCGGGATCCGGCAGGTAGGAGCCGTGGGGAGAGGGACAACAAGGGAGGGGGTGATGCTTTCACCCCCAGGTGAGGACAAGCAGGAAGGGGTTCACCAAACCCTAAAACTCAAATAAAAAGGTGATGAGCTACAAACCCTCAGTAAACACCAGCACATCCCCCTGCTCCCCTCCCAGGATGGCTTTGCCTCTGCCTTTGGGGGTTTCCCTGCTACCCTGGCTGTGAGCTGTGATGGGCTCTGCACTACCCTGAGCCCTGAGGCTGCTGTAGGAGCCAGGGGACAAATCCGGGTTGTCCATCTGAGACATCCACTTACATTTACAGGGAAGGTTCTGGAGAAAGGCCGAGGTCTGAAGGAGCTGCTCAGCATCCCCAACTCAGCCATGGTGGTGGCCCTGGAGCCCCACGAGCCAGGGGTGTGGCTGATCACGGTATGATGGGGGGCACACCTGCACATCCTCTGCCTTTCCCTGATGGATATTTAGTTTGCCAGGCTTTTCCACGTGTGGACTTTTCCCATCCATCTCTGGCCAGGCAGAGGATGTGTGAGCAGCTGAGAGAGGCCGGCTACAACCTCTCCCTTCCCATCYCCTCTCCCTTCCCCTGCCCTCAGCACCTGACTCTCAATCTGCTTCCAGACCCGGAGCAGCGGCCGCCACTCGCTGAGGATCACGGGCATCAGCAACGTGAATTTTCAAGCCAGCTTCTCCACCCAGCCGGAGTTTGACACCAGGCAGCCCGGAGAGCGGCCGGTGCAGGGTGAGGCTGGTGCTGCCCGAGGGGCTGGATGCTGCATCCGCGCGTTTCGCAGCCGGGAATGCGGTTGGTGGCTTTTTTCCCTCCCCGCTTTCCAGGTCTGCCCATCTCCGTGCTGGTGAACTGCACCGGTCTGAGGCCGCCTGGGCGCCTGCAGGAGATCCAGCTCTTCAACACCTCGGGCCACGTCCTCCTCTCGCTGCCCCTGCAGCCGCTCTTCAGCTCCTCCCCCGGCTCCGCCGCGCAGCTCTGGGTGGGTTCCCCGCTCTGGGTCCCCCCGGGTGATTTCCTGCTGAAGGTGAAGGGTGAGGATGCCCAGGGCCACCCCCTGCACCGCCTCTCAGGGGTGACCTACACCAGCGTGGTCCCCGGTGAGTGGAACCCGCGGGTGCCGAGCAGGGACCAGAGGCTCCAGCTCTGCCYCTGCTTTGGYTTCYCCTTGGCCATCCCGTGTCTCAGTGCAGCTCTCAGTGAGCCTCCGAGGGTGTTGTACATCCCCAATCCCTTCCAGGGCTGCCTAAAGTGAACATCTCCAGCAATATCCAGGCTTACACCCRTGAGGCACAGCTCATCTCCTGCTCTGCACGGAGTGAGATCCCTTTCCGCCTGCAGCTCAGCCGTGGCAGGGTGAAGCTCAGGGAAGAGCAGCTCTTCAGGTGAGCCTCTGGTATGGCCCAGGAGGGATCCACGTGGGCAGGAACAGCCTCTGAGCTGTGCCAGCTGAGGGGCTGCTGTGTGCTGGGTGGGTGCCTTCAGGTTCTGAGCATCCCAAGAGGAAAATTCYAAAGAGACAGGTCTGCAGTAACTGGGGACGCCCCTCTTTCCCTGACTCAGATAAAAAAAAAAAGTCCCAAGGAGCAGGACTAGGATGGTGGCATGGCAGTCCCAAATTGGGAGTGAGTGATCCATATTTTCATCTCTCCCGTTTGTAGGAGTTCAGGGAACATCAGCTGGTTGATCCCTGCAGTGTCCGAGAGTGAYGAAGGCTTTTACGAGTGCACGGCCACCAGCAAGGTCGGAGTGACCCGGGCTCGTGCCTACGTCTCTGTCTCAGGTGGGGGCTGCTCGTGCCAAGCCTCAGAGCCCTTTCCAYGGCTGGGCACAGGCTCCTTTTCACCCAGGCAATGCCGTGTTTGCAGAGCCACCGCCTCGTCTCATCACCCCGGGCAACATCACGGCTTCCCCGGGCCAGGACGTGSTGATGTCCTGCGTGGTCCTGGGGGCTGTGCCCTACAACCTCACCTGGAGCTGGGACGGGAAGGAGGCACAGCCAGGGGACGGCAGGACCCGGCTGCTGCAGAATGGCTCCCTGGAGATCGGATGTGTGCAGCCAGGGGACGGGGGGCTGTACGAGTGCGTGGCACAGAGCGCCCACGGCACTGCCACTGCCTCCCTGTGGCTCTTCATCCAAGGTAGGCTTTGCCTGGCCTGGGGGATGCTCTGCTGCCCCGTGGGAGGGTGGTGAATGGCTCCAGGGGGCTGAGCCCTGCTCCAACCCCTTGCAGAGGCTCCGTGGGTGAAGGTGGACCCCAGCCCCCAGCGTTTCAGCAGGGGCCAGGAGCTGCGGCTGAACTGCACGGCCGGGGGCCACCCCCAGCCCCACATCAGCTGGAGGCGCTGGGGATGGGCACTGCAGCAGGATGAGAGGTAACCCCTGGGGACCCAGGAGCCTCCATCCTGCCTGTCCCACAGGGATGGTGCTCCCCGTGCAGGGATGTACGAGCTGAGCGCTGCCATAGCTCTGGAARGAGGGAGGCATTGCAGCATCCCATGCTCCTGAGATGCTTGGCATGCTGCTGGCCTCAATTTCCTGTATTTATTTTTAAGCTGTCCTGCCTTATCCAGGTCACCGTCCCCACTTTGCACACCTGGTGTGAGCTCAAGCCTCAAAATACTCCTTGTACTTCCCCTTAATTTCTTCTGCTTTTTGCCTTTCAACTCCTGCCCGTGTCAGGCTGTGAGTGCCAGAGTTGACTTTGGGGAAGGCTTTTGGACTTTTGAGATGAAAAAGCCCAATTCTCAGCGCTTTTCCCTGGTTCAAAGCAAAGTCCTTCCCTGCAGCAGCTGSCTCTAAGTGCTGGCCCACATCCACCACATGCCCAGCACGAAACCTGCTCATTTATATCAACACATTTTCCATCGTCCCTGTTCCCAAAGGCCTCACTTCTCCCTTTCTCTCCCACTTGCTGCAGGGTTTTCAGGGGTGCTGAGGGCACCCTGCACATCAGCTCTGCTGTCCCRGAGGATGCAGGGAATTACAGCTGCTATGCCAGCAGCACACTGGGCTGGGATGAGCAAGTGATCACCCTGGAGTTCATTGGTACCTGCTCACTGGCAGCACACTGGGAATGGGGCTGTGTGTGATGGAGGGTGTTGGGGACAGCACACTGGGAATGGGGCTGTGTGTGATGGAGGGTTCTGGGGTCAGCACAGTGGGAATGGGGCTGTGTGTGATGAAAGGTGTTGGGGATCAGCACACTGGGATTGGGGCTGTGTAAGGAATGGTGTTGGGTGTTAACACACTGGGATTGGGGCTGTGTGTGATGGAGGATGTTGGGATCAGCTCACTGGGAATGGGGCTGTGTGTGATAAAGGGTGTTGGGTGTTAACACACTGGGATTGGGGCTGTGTGTGATGAAGGGTGTTGGGGACAGCTCCCCGGGCTCTGGGGTCCCCTCGGGCTGCGTGGCACCGCACCCAGCGCAGCAGAGAGTGACCAAGGACACCTCTCCCCGTGGCACAGAGCCTCCTGCCATCCTGGCAGTGACGCCCAGCCTGAAGGTGCTGGTGGGAGAGGACGTGACCCTGGAGTGCTGGGTGTCGGGGGCACCCCCACCCCACGTCGTGTGGTACAAAGGTGGGACCGGGAGCGCGCACTGGGACCCCTCCCCTGCCCTGCGGGGATGTCACCCTGCTGTGGCACCAGGAGGGGACCCCCAGAGGTGCTGATGTCCTGGGGGTCTCGGGGCAGGGGAGCAGGCCCTGGCGAGCTTCCCGGCGGGCACGCAGCGGGCGGTGCTGCGGCTGCAGGCGGTGCGGCTGCAGGACGCGGGGCTCTACGGCTGCCACGCCCTGGGCGAGGCTGGCAGCGCCTCGGACAGCACCSTGCTGCACGTGGGCTGTAAGTCCTGATGTCCGACCGGGTGCTCGAGCCTCTTCCACTGCYCCCCTTCGCTGCTTTCCAAGCCTCCCGAGCTCCCCAGCAGGGAGGTGTTGGTGCTCGGTGCAAACAGGCGGGAGCTTGGCGGGGTTTCCAAGATTCTGGGAAGAGGCAGGAGGCTCAACAAGTGGGGAAAGACAAGGCAGKTGTTGTTGCACGGGGACATGAGGGCTTGGGATGCAGCTGGGGATGCAAAGTGCACCCAGTGGGGGCTGACTTTTGTGTGTCTGAAAATCCAGGGAAAGATTTTTGCTGTGGGCAGAAAGGATGAAGGAGCATGAGGAGGAGGAGGGAAGGCTCTGTGTTGAGGGCAGCTGGGTTTAAAGCAGTTAAAGATGGAAAAGTGCAAGTTATTTTACTCAGTCGATGGGGTCAMTGGGTATAATTAGAAGAGASGGAAACTGCAACAGCTCTGACAGCTTTGGAAAAGCACCAAATGCTTTCAGTCAGTCTCGTAGATTCTCAGGACACCTGGCTCATTGGTTTTGCAGCCCCATCCCTTCTCCAAGCTCAGCAGTGGGGAAGCTGCACCTGCCTGAGCCCTTTCCCTGCTGCTCTCTCCTCCAGCTGCCCCTCACTTTCCTGAGCCCCTGGGTGACGTGGAGGTCAAGGTTGGGGACAGTGTGAGCCTGCTGTGCCACGTCGAGGGATTTCCCCCGCCACGGGTCACCTGGTCCCGGCAGGAYGGGGAGCCCGTGGTGGGCTGGCAGGGACCACGGGGTGTTTCCAGCCAGCTGGAGGCTGCCCAGCTCCTCATCGACAGTAAGAGCTGAGTGTGCACGCATTTATTCGTATTTTTAACTTTAGCTGTGCAGTAACAGCCTGCAAGCCTCCAGCTCTGAGGGCTCTGTCCCCTTTGGAGGTGGTGGTGGGGGGTGGTCCCTGTCCTGGAGCGTGCTCAGGGCTCTCCAGCCYCACCAGGCTGAGGTTTCTCCCCCCTCTGCTCCAGGTGCCTCSCTGGATGACCAAGCCATCTACGTCTGTGAAGCCCAGAATGAGTTTGGGAGAATCCAYGCAGAGGTCAAGCTCACAGTCACTGGACAGGGTTTGTTTTCCTGTGCTTTGGTCGGTGAATCGATCCCAGCTGTGAGTGAGTGGCAGAGCAGAGCAGCTGTCTCTGGTCCTGAGCTGGCCACAGTGAATGCTCAGCAGCCTCAGGGCAGGGTTTGGGCAATGCCCTTCCAACCTCTCTTTGGCTTCATCTGCTGACATGGACCCAAACTGCAGCGAATATCCCCAAATTCCTGGGGGAGTGGAATTGGAGCTGGCTTATGCTGAGCCAGGATCCAGACCTTGGAAGAAAGGTGATCTAGATCCATTCTCCTGAGCATTCCTGGCCAGTTTATCACTGATTAATACTGCTTCCCTTTCCCCTCTTACATGCAGCCCCAGAAATAGCTCTTGCATCCCCCGTGGTCCGTGTGCTCCCAGGCCAGCCCGTGTCCCTGCCCTGTGTGATCCTGGCTGGGAGCCCATTCCCAGCCCGCCGCTGGCTGAAGGATGGGCAGATGGTGAGAGTCCCCTGCCTGCTGGGATGGTGGGGATGTGGATGGACCCTCTGGTGGGGCTTCACTGCAGGGTGGGTCCCACAACCTTTGGGGCAAAAGCTGCTGGGGTCCAATCCATCCGATGGAGCATTTGTGTTGGGAAGGCAAAGTGGGTTTATCTCCRCATCAGGATGTTCCTCAAGGATTAATTTCTGATGTGCCCCAAAGGTGCAGGGATGTGTCAGTGTTTGACCCTGCCCTCTCTCCTGCTTTCTSCTCTCTGCCCACGCCCAGGTAGCCCCAGGTGGCCGCTATTCCATCCGGGCTGATGGGAGCCTGCACGTGGACCAGGCATCCCAGGGGGATGCAGGGACATTCACCTGTGAGGTGACCAATGCCCTGGGCTCGCACAGGCAGGATGTGTCCCTGGTCATCCACGGTGAGTGACAGGGAGCTGGGTGTCCCTGCTTGGCAGTGACACGGGGCTGTGCTCTCTGTGCTCTCTGTGCTCTCTGTGCTGGACGTGGCCCTGGCCATGCAGGATGAGCAGCTCCTCTCCTTTCCCAGTTCCTCCCAGCATTGAGCCTGGCCCTGTTCTCGTCACGGCCACCGAGGGAGCGGCTGTCACCCTGCGCTGCAATGCCACCGGTGTGCCCGCCCCCACTGTCACCTGGGCAAAGGTAGGTGACAGGGACAGCCTGTGCCCCTGCCAGCCCTGGGCTGCCCTCGGGTGCAGGGTAAGGTGTGTAAAGGGGGTGCAGCTCTCCAGTGGCTGTGACTGCCTGGGGAGGTGACATGAAGTATCCTGGGAAGCTGGGGCCGAGGCATGGCTTGCTCTGGTGTGCCCAGAGCTCTCTTCCTGCCTTTGGGATGTTCAGCTCATGGGASAATCTCTGCCTTCCTCCCTCCCCTTTCCTCTGTAGGGCACAGAGCCCATTTCAYTGAGCCCACACCACCAACTTGAGCCCGATGGGACCCTCCTGATCCCTTCAGCGTCCCCTGGGGATGCTGGCACCTACTTCTGCACAGCCACCARTGCAGCAGGATTCTCCAGCTGGGAGATGCAGCTCTCCATCAGCAGTGAGTGCTCAGGACAGCTCCAGAGGGGACTGGCAGGGAAAGAATGGCCTGGGAACACTCCTGGCTTCCTTGGAGCACCAATCCAGGTGCCAGATGGGTTTGCAGGATGGGAAGAGAAGTGATGAGGGCTGTGGGGGCACCTGGAGYGTCCCTGCACCAGCTGAGCTCCCTCTCCCATCCAGCAAAGCCCAGGATCAGCGTGAATGGATCCCAGGCATCAGACCCTGTCACCATCCTGGCTGTGCTGGGGCAGGAGACCACCCTGCCCTGCGAGGCCCAAGGACATCCCCCTCCCCTGGTGGTGTGGAGCCGGGAGCCCCAGCCCCTGCCTCTCGCCACCACGAGGTAAGGAGGGTGGTGGGTGCTGGGGGCCACGATCTCCTGGGGTTTTGTGTCTTAAGAGGGATGTCAGGTCCCTGAAAGGACCAGCCAGGGAGATGTGAAGGGCATCCCTGGCATCCTGCTGCCAACGCTCAATGCATGAGCTGAGGCATCCAGGCAGTGCTGCGTTAGCTCTGCTCTCCCTGGAGAGCACCAGGCTTCTTCTCCATCCTCCAAACGTCTGCTGGGACCAAGCAGCTGCTTCCAGGCATTCGTGTGTCTGCCCTGGACACAGGGCTGGGGTTGGGAAGGAAAGGCAGCTCCAGTGCAACCCCTCACCCTGCTGTGTGTCTGCCTTCAGGCACATTCCTGCCTCGTGCTGTCACARGGATGTGCCTGGGGATGGTGGATCCCTGTGGGAAGTGTTGGACCAGGGCTTGATGCTTCTTGGGATGAGATTTGGCACAAACAGAGTTTTTAGCCCAGCAGTGGCTTTGTCTGCACTGGGCTGTGGGGTTTTAGCCCAGTTTTCTTCCAGTGAGTGCCTTCTGGAGGGACAAATCCATTTGTTGAAGCTGATAGCAACCATGAGACAGTCAATGTGATTTGATGGGTGAGGATAAGCACATGCCCAACCATTCTCCAGGTTAYCTGGTGTCTTGGTCTTCCAATGTTTTCTCCATGTGTTAGCACCATGTTGGAAGGGACCCCCTAAAATCATGGGCCCCAATCTTGGGGTTAAACCTTTCTTTCCACGTACCTGAGGGTTGCTGTGGCCTGGGGAAGAAGGAAGGCATCTTAGTTTTGTTCTTCTTGGAGGACATTATCACCTTGTTGTTTGTGTCTGATTTGCCATGGTTGCTCCTGGCTGGGCTGTGCTGCTCCCCACATCTCAGCTGGCTTGTCCACGCTGGGTGATTTATGGGAGCTCACGAGCAGGAATCTGCAGCCRTGGGCTGAGATGAGGTTATGTCTGTGGAGCACAGATGGGGCTGGGAACGAGAGTGTGGCCGGCTCCAGCTGCAGGGACTGTGCTCTGGGGGGACCCTTCATCCCCCTGGGCTCATGTGCTGCCTCGTGCTGAGCTCAGGCAGGGGCTGAGCAAAGGGGATTTGTCCCCATGGGCAGCTGTGCCACCTTCTTTGAGTGGGAGGTGGCCATGGTGACCTTCTCGTGGGTGTCCCAAGCTGATGGTGAGCTCTCAGCCCTTAGCTCCCCCTCAGGGCTGGCTGATGGGTGACATGGCTGTTTCTCCCATCCAGCTTTTCTGTTCCTTCTCCCCCAAGGTACAGCGTCCTCCCCTCAGGATCCCTGCACCTGGCTGAGCCMCAGGTGACAGACACTGGCCTCTACACCTGCACGGCCACCAACCCCGCGGGCAACGCCTCGCTCAGCTACAGCCTGCACATCCAAGGTGCAAACACCCCTCCCTGGGCTCCAAACCCTCCACACCCTTGGGCTGCTCTCACATCCCTGTGCCAGGATCTGAGCGTGGTCCCAGCCTGAGGTCCCCTCTCCCCCCAGCTCCCCCCCAGGTGTGGATTGGTGATGGGGAAAGGCACCTGGCGGCTGTTGCCAACACCTCCCTGAGGATTCACTGTCACACCACGGGCATCCCCCCAGCCCAGATCCAGTGAGTGCTGCAGAGTGGTGGGTGCTCCCTGTGCTCCCAGGACGGGGGTAAAGGCCTCTGGCTTGGGGTGTGCCTTAGGGTGGGAGGCAGCCATTCCTTCTCCTTGTCCCTCGTGTCCTCTGCTGGCACTGCCAGCCCCATTCCAGGTGACAAGGGGACAGTCCTTGCTGCCAGCACCCCACTGTTCCCCCTGCTGGTGTGCAGACAGGGTGTGGGTGGTGGCAGGACCTGCTGCCTGTCCCCCTTCCCTGCAGGTGGCTGAAGGATGGGCAGCCTCTGGATGGGCAGGAYGGCGTGGTGGTGTCCGAGGATGGTGGGACTCTGCTGGTCACCCGAGTGGGGCTTGGCCACCAGGGGCTCTACATCTGCCAAGGCAGCAACCGGGCAGGGCTGGCSCAGGCAGAGGTGCAGGTTTCAGTGCATGGTGAGTGCAGCACCTGGGGGGAGATGGGCTGTCCATCCCGTCTGCTGGGAAGAACGTGGCTGCCCAAAGGGATGGGAGTTCTTGGCCCAGGTTTTTGGTAGGTGCAGGGTCACTGGCTTGATCCCTTGGGATCTTGTCCTTTGTCAATGAAGCTGTGAGGTGATGGCCACTGGCACCACGGTAAATCCTTGACTGATGTTTCCTGCTGGAGGGCTCTCCCCCAGCCCCATGTCCCCTCCACCAGCAGGATGTGACTCTGAAGGTGCCAGGTGAGAAACCAGGCAGGGAATGGAGKTTGCTGCCTGGGAAGAATGAATGTCCCCCTGGGGCAGGGACCAGACCAGCTGGGTGCCTTGAGGAGCAGTGGTGACACCATGGGTCCCCTCCCAGAGCAGGGACCGAGCTGTGGGTCCTGGCTGCTGCTGTGCCAGGGCTGGGTGTGCACCGGGAGCCATCGGTGAGCCTGGCTGTGCCCCAGGGCCCTGCCCTGTGCAGGCTGCACACAGCCCGGGTCACACACAGCCCCTGACAGCGGGTGCTGGGTTGCAGTGCCTCCAAATATCGAACCCAGCGCGGTGGATGTGGCCATCCCGGAGAACGGCTCGGCATCCCTGGAATGCCTGGCCTCGGGGCTGCCTGCTCCCGGTGAGTCAATCCCTCAGCTCCTGAATCCCCGGSGTTTTCCCTGGGTGAGGGGGGCAGAGCATCGCTCCTCACAGCTCAGCTCTCCGCCTCCCTGCAGACATCACCTGGTTCAAGGGGCAGGAGCAGCTCTCGGCTGGGGCAGGGCTGGTTCTGTCCAGGGATGGGAAGCTCCTGCGGATCCCCCGTGCCCGACTCTCSGATGCCGGCAGCTATCGCTGCGTGGCCTCCAGCCCGGCCGGTGTGGCTGAGCTCTGGTACCGCCTGCAGGTCACTGGTGAGTGCAGTGGGGTTTCCCGACAGATGGGGGCTTCCCCCCGGAATATCTCGTGGGATCAGTGGGGTTGTCCCAGCCCTCAGGATACACCCCTGGAAGATGGTTCTAGCAGACCCCTGTCCTCTGCTTCATTTGCAATTTCAATCATTCCACCCCCTGAGTTCATCCCAAATGATGTCCTGGAAAGCCATGGCCCCATGGATGGGTATTGCCAGGTCCCCATTACAGGGTCACCTACCCACCTGTCCCTTTTGTCCCTGTGTGCCTGGTGACATTTCTGTCCCCCCTGGACTCAGTGGGTTCAGTGATAACTCGTGGGCTGCTGCCCAGACAGGCACTGGACACGTTTTCTCACTTGATCCAAGATTCTCACTTGATCCCAGACCACTCAGCATGTCCACAGCCTCTGGCTTTTCTCAGGGATGCTCTGGGCCAGTTGGTGRAAGTCCTGCAGGCAGGTGGCCAGGGAGTGGAGGAGATCCAGTTCTCCTGCTCTGCRCTTGTTCCTGCAATCTCTTCCCAGGGAAATGTTTGCACGTCTGCCGTCCTGGCTCGSGTGGATTGTTTGGGTTCTGCTGTTTTTGTTTTTCAAGAGTTTCTGGGTGTTGGAGCTTTTCTTCTCCAAACTGATGTCCCTCATGGGAAGGAGTTACCGTTTTCTAGCCAGCTGTATTTGTGAGCAGCTGAGAACATCATCCGATAATGGAAAGATTTGGGTAACCTCCTCAGTGAGCTGGGCTGCCTAATAAGGCTGTGTCTGGCCAACCTGACCTTGGCCTGCTGGTGGGATGCTTGGTCATCCTCTGCTGTTGGCCACGTGCAGTTAAAAGCATCCCTCACTTGGCTGGAGAGACGAGATTGTTGTTTCCACAGGAAGCCAGGGCAAGGGAATGGCACAGGGTTTTTTGTGGCACCCAGCARGGCTGCAGGGGGTGTGCATCCAGCAGGATGGAGCTCCAGTGAGGAGCTGCCCTTCTCCTCTTGTCCAGTGCCATCACTGAGCTGCTCCTCTCATCCCTGCAGTGCCTCCATCCTTCTCCTCGCCAGAGCCCGAGGCTGTGTCCGTAGCAGAGGGACAATCTGTCCAGCTGTCCTGCGAGTGCCATGGGAGCCCCCTGCCCACCCTGAGCTGGTGGAAAGATGGTAGGGCCCTGTTCCTCAGCCTCATCTCTCCCTACATGGGCTGACCCAGCTTGGAGCAAGGAGCACTCTTTGTTGAGCAAAATGCCTCTGGGAGGGAATTTGTCCTGCTGGGAGCCTGAGGTGAAGCTGCTGTCCCTTTCCCTGGGCAGGTGAGCCCCTCTYCACGCAGCCAGGGAGCCCAAAGCTGGTGTCCCCGGGAGGGAACACGGTGTACATGGAGAAGGTACAGCTGCTGGACCAGGGCACGTACACCTGTGAGTGCAGGAAYGCTGCTGGCAGCAGCAGCAAGGAGCATCACCTGCAGGTGCACGGTGAGCAGGGGGGGACCAGAGACCTGTGGGGGTGCATGGAGGTGTTCTGCTGGTCCAGCTGGACCCAAAAGCCATTTGCCTGGTGCCTGGGATATTTTGGAAGGGATGCTGCTCCCTGGGTCAGCTTTGCCCTCCCACCTGTGCACGGCTGAGGGAATTGCTGCACATCCCCTCCACCCTGTGCTCCTCTGCCCACAGCACTGCCGAGGGTCCAGGGCAGCAGCAGCAACACCCCGAGGAAGGTTTCTGTCATCCAGGGTGGTGAGACAGTTCTGGAGTGCCAGCCCATGGGGACACCAGCACCACGGGTGACCTGGGTGAAGGACGGGCAGCCCGTGGCTGCTGGGGACGGGCTCCTGCTCACCGAGCAAGGGAGGAGGCTGCACATCCCCAGGGCACAGGTGGCCCATGCAGGACACTACACTTGCCTGGCCACCAAYGCAGAGGGGCAGGAGCAGAGGGAGTTTGATGTTGTGGTGCATGGTAAGGACGTGGGATGGGGCTGGGGGTGGGAGGGATGCAGGCAGGATGAGGAGGGTGGTGGTGAGGAGTCACTTGATGTGGAGCAGAGGTTGGACAATCCAACATGTGGCAGGGTTATGCTTCAGGAATAGCTGTAGAGCTGTGTCCATCAGGCAGGAGCTTCTTTCCAGAGCCATCAAAGCAGAGCATGTCATATAAAATCCTCTACTACCCAAGGACTTGGGGAAACCTCTCAGGTCAAGGACTTGGAGAAACTTCATGGGTTAAGGTCACTTGAGTTGTAAAAGGTCTGAGATGGCTCAGGCTGTGTGGCCATCCCAGTGTGACACCTGGAAGCCTGGGCTCAGGTGTGCAGGTAAGTGCCACACCTTGCTGTGGGTCACCTGTCCCATAACAYCTTTAAAGTCACCATCTGCAGGTGATGCCAGTGATCCTTCTGGTTTTGTGTCCTAAAGCTGTGCAAAGCAAGGTGGGAAAAAACAGATTCACCCAGTTCTTCCCTCTATGCTTTGCTCCTTTGATGTCCTGGCTGCTTTGCAAATGGATTTCCATCTTTTTCTTGCATCCCCAGTTCCTCCTGAGTTCATTCAAGGATCAGGACTGACAACCARCGTCAGYGTTCCCCTGCAAGGATCCCTGACGCTGACCTGTGAGGCCACTGGCATTCCCCAGCCCAGCATCACCTGGTTCTGGGATGGCTCTCCTGTCACCCTCAGCGAGCACACACACGTGCTTTCAGGTCAGAGGTCTGGGTGCTGKGGGAGATGAGTGCTTTGGGAACAYGTTTTACCCCAACACTGATGAGTCSMAACTCATGGTGGAGCTACAGGAGCACAGCTGGGATGTGCTGGTACCTGGGTCAGGGCCCTGAGACCCCTCTGCTCTGTGCTTCCAGGRGGCTGGCTGCTGAGGCTCACCCCTGCACGAGCCCAGGATGGTGGTCACTATTCCTGCCTGGCCAGCAACATAGCTGGGGAGGCCAGGAGGCATTTCCAAGTGGAGGTCCTAGGTGAGGAGGGGGCTTCTGTCTGCTGCAGAAAAACCCCTGGTGGGGTTTCAGAGCTCCACCCTTGCAGGAACAGACATGAGTTAAGACTGGACATGCTGGGTGTGCTGGAGGATGTGAGCTCAGAGGCCAAGCTGGCCAGCTGCTGATGTCCCTGGGGGCTTGTGTTCCTAGTTCCTCCCCACATTGAGGACGGGGATGAAGAGCACACCTTCAGAGTGCCCGAGGGTCACCCTGTCACCTGGTCCTGCCTGGCTTCAGGTGAGTGTCAGGGGAAGGGAGGTGGTGTGAGCAAGCGGGAGATGGGGCTCAGGGGTGTCTGAGTCTCACTTWGGGGTGTGGAGCAAATGGATGGCTCCAGTCAGAGACATGAAAACAGCTGAAATGGGCTGCAGRGCTTTTTTGAGCTGGTTCCTGGCTCTGCAGTTGTGCTGTCCGGGAAGCACTGGGGAGGGGACGCCCATATGGGGAGGCTGTTCCACARTGCAAGCTCCAACCTTTCCCAAATGCAGCTAAAATTCCTCTAATCTCAGTTCTYCTTTAGTGATGGGAATAATTAATCACCTCCCACTCAGGACAGTTCTCTTTCTTCTTGCTGGCTCATCCAGCAGCTTCTCAAATCCTGATCCAGACCACGATAATTCTGATTTGGGATGATGTCCCTGCTCTCCAGAAAAGCTCTGACAGTGACCCCAGCCAGGCTGTGGCTGGAAAAACACRTGGAAAAACTTCACCCAAAGGCCAAAACACACTTTCCATCCCTCACAGGCAACCCACAACCGAAAATCACCTGGCTGAAAGACAACCACCCTCTCCCTGGCARCTTCTCCATCTCCCCTGATGGCTCCTTGTTCCACATCCCCCARGCCTCCCTGGCCCACGCTGGTCGCTACTCCTGCCTGGCCTCCAGCTCTGTGGCAAATCAGACCAAGCACTACCTGCTGGAAGTTTTGGGTATGAGATGGAGGCAGGGTCTCGGGTGTGAGCAGAATTAGTGGGTTTCAGTGGCCTGCCCCGGGTAGGTGGGGAGGATCCCTTAGTCCTGCAGCCAAAGCATGGCTTGGACCTGTCCCAAAGCCCTTGTGAGACCTTGTGGAGGAGCAGAAAGCACCTCTTTAGTGCAGGATCCATCTGTGATGGTGGCTTGTGGGAAGGAGGGATGTGTCTTCTGGATTTCCGTGTTTTTGGAGGGCAGCAGGACAGGGCAGAGTCTGAAGGTGGCACATGCTCTGTCAAGTTCAGCTCCCTGAACTTGGATCATGCTCTGGTGGGGGGTGAAGAGCTGGGAAGCCCAAGTGTGTGCTAGTGCTGACCTAACACACAGCCACGTCYCTGCAGCCAGTCCCACCTTTGCTCGAGATGATGCTGCTGCAGAAGAAGTGACAGTGATCATCAACAACCCCATCTCCCTGCTCTGTGAGGCCCTGCCATACCCAGCTCCCAACATCACCTGGCTCAAGGATGAGGTTCCTGTCGAAGCATCTGGGAATGTCCTGCTGCTCCCTGGTACCGTGCTGCTGCCCTCTGCCCCTGCGTGACTGTGGTGGCCCTTTGCTCTGTGTGCCTTGGGGAGTGGGAGTGGGGCTTTTCCGTGCTCTGGCTGGGGTCCAGCATGGTGGGAAGGTGATAAACCATCATCCTGCAGGACCTGAGGGGCTCAGGCCATCAGCTGGATGCTGACACTTCCTAGTGCTGCCTCCTCTGATAATAACYAAAGCCTCCTCAGTGCTGGTTTTTATAAGCCTGGGACTGGGCTCTAGAAGGGCATTAGGCCCCCTCCAGCCAGGCTTGCAGGTCCCTTGAGATGCCTTCAGGTGCTGCATGGGGAGAGAGAGCTGTGGCTGTGAGCAGTGACCCTCTCAGGAGTGACCCCTTTGCCCAGGTGGCCACGGGCTGCAGATCCTGAACGCCCAGGAGGAGGACACGGGCACCTACAGCTGCATCGTGGCCAGTGAGGATGGGGAGGCTGTGAAGAACTACGCTGTGAAGGTCCTGGGTGAGGGAGCTTCCCATGTCCTTCCTAATTCCTGCAGTGACCCCACTGCTGTAACTGGGCCAGTGCTGCTCCCCTTTGCTCCCCTTTGCTCCCCTTTGTCTTTCCCCACTAGTTCCTCCTTGGATTGCCAGAGAGGACCCTTTGGGGGAATTTGCTGTGAAAGAGGTGAAAACCAAGGTCAACAGCACCGTGGTGCTGGAGTGTGAGACCTGGGCTGTGCCCGAGCCCACCATCAGGTGGTACAAGGACAAGCAGGTGAGGTCCCAGCTGCGGCCAGGGAGGAGCTGCTGGGTTTGGGGGCTGTCCCAGCTGGATGGAGTGGGGAGATACCCTTCATATGGCTGGGCTCTGCTCCACTCCTGGGTGTGTAATCCTCCTCCTGCCCTTCTCTTTCTTCCCTTCAGCTTCTGGCAAGCTCTGAACACCTCCAGATCCTCAGTGAGGGGCAGGTCCTCCAGATCCAGCCRGCCGGAGTCTCGGATTCGGGGCACTACACCTGCGTGGCCACCAATGCTGTGGGTGAAGATGACAGGGACTTCATTGTGCATGTGCAAGGTGAGCCCTGGGCGTGGGGCCAGCACCCAGAGCAGGGGGGTGTCTCAGCAAGAGCAGGGGTCCTTCAGGGGTCACTTGTGGGAGCAGGAAAAAAGTTGAATCCTGCTGGAAARCAGCATCTCCTCAGCTCCAGTGAGGGCAGATGCACCTGGGGATCAATGTCCCTGCTGCCCACAGCTGACCACAGCCTGTCCCCGCAGTGCCCCCCATCTTCCAGCAGCAAACAAGCCCCAAAGAAGCCCTTGAGATCTTCTATCGGGAGGAAGACCAGGACGGGGAGGTGACAGAGCACCGACAGGCTGTCCTTGGCCAGCCCACCGCCCTCTACTGCGACACCAGTGCCATCCCACCCGCCCAGCTCAGCTGGTACAAGGATGGGGAGCCCCTCTCCCCCGGCCTGGGGGTGCTGCTGCTGCAAGGTAATGGGTGTGAGCCCCCACTGTGGGACTTGGGGGTGGTCCTGCAGCAGCCTCGTGGGTTGAGAGCATCCACAGCATGGATGGATCCTGTGCCCTTCCCCCTGATAACACACACAGCACCCGTGGGACCTCTGAGCTGCTGGGGCTGTGCAGGGTGGGGCTGGCTGGGATATCCCTTCCCCGTGCCCTGCCCAGCCCTGTCCCGTGTCGCAGGGGGCCGGGTGCTGCAGCTGCAGGAGGTGCAGGAGGAGCACAGGGGCAGGTACACCTGCGAGGCGGCCAACGCTGCGGGATGGGACCGCCTGCACTACGAGCTGGAGGTGCTGAGTGAGTACTGGCACAGGGGACACTGCACCGAGGCGTGTGGCAGCCCCATAACCTCCTGCTCCCAGCTGCCCCGGCCATCCGTGGTGGCACGGAGGACCTGGTGGAGGAGGTGACGGCCACCATTAATGGCACTGTGCGCTTGGAGTGTGAAGCTACTGGGCACCCAGAGCCCACTGTGTCCTGGCTCTGGAATGATCTCCCCATAGAGGCSGGCCCACGGCACCGGCTCCTGGAGGGTGGCACAGTCCTGCAGGTTGGTGTTGCCCTTAGCAGGTGGTTGTGTTGGGGAGAGACACGGGAGACAGTGGATGGAGGGGGTGGGGCATTCTTTCCTCCCAAAGGAGGCTGCCCTGGTCTCACCAATGTGCCCAGCACCTCCCCAGCTCGGGGCAGCCCTCAGTGGCGCTCTGCTCCCCCTCTGCAGGTGGCCATGGTGGAGGCAGGTGACACTGGGAGTTACACGTGCATGGCTGAGAACACGGCTGGCTCAGCCGAGAAGCACTTTGCCCTCGCTGTGCAGGGTAAGGCATGTCCCCTTCCCTGGGTCACTCATTTACTCCCCTCCTCCTCTCTCTCCACCAGCTGGAGCTTTCTGTGGCTCTGGAGCTGCGTGGCTGCCTCTGTCTCCTTGTGCTGGTCACGCCCTGTGTGAGGAGGCTGAGGTGCCACCCGCTCCAAGCAGGCGAGGGTGCGTGTCTCCTCCTGGGGACCTCCSCAGTGATGGCTCCCCTTTGGCACTGTCCTTTGGGTGCACAGGAGCAGAAGCTCCCTGGAGTGTGGGTTCAGAGCCCGAACATGTCGATGGCGTTGTCAATGGCAGCGTGTCGCTGGTGTGCGACATCCGATCCCACCCGGCKGCAGAGATCGCCTGGTACAAGGATGGCCACGCCCTGCGGCTCGGTGACGAGGTGACTGTCACCAGAGGTATGTTGGGGTGAGCCAGGATCATTGCCTGTGCCCCAGCTCTTGGCAGCGAGCTCTAGGTCCCCCAATCCCCCATTTGGATGCCACATGTGGGTCTGGAGCTCAGCCTTTGGGTTGTACAGCACACTAATGACACACTGCTGAGTGATCCCCTCTGGATCCCCATGCTGCTGCTTCCTGAGGAGCTCAATGCCCTTTCCTGGCGGGCTCAGCAAGACTTTGGACCTCAAAGATGAGAATTACATGAGCAGACTCCTCTTGCATGGAGCTTGGCCGGGTGCTGGGGGATCAGTCAGTGGTCCTGCTCCAGGCTGTCCTGATTCTCTGCTCTCCACTTCTTCCAGGCTCTCGGGTGCTGCAGCTCCCTCACCTGCAGCTTTCCAGCTCAGGCACGTACACGTGCAYGGCACTGAACGTGGCCAGCCAGGACGAGAAGAGCTTCATCCTCACCATCCATGGTGAGTGGTGAGGGCTCAGCTCTGTCCCCCGAGCACACTCTGGGGAGCTGACAGTGAACCCTGGGGTGTCTCACACCCCCTGTCCCTGTTCATCCTCCTCAGAACCCCCAGGCATCCAGCACCCACAGCAGGAGACGTTTGAAGCTGACATGGGGACACCCCTGGTCCTGACCTGCCAAGTCTCTGGAGTGGCCGTGCCCACTGTCACCTGGCTGAAGGATGGGCACCCACTGGGTGTGTGTGCAGGGGAACGCTGTGCCAGGCTGCCACCCCCAGCCTCGCTGCTGCTCCCCTCCAAGCAGTCCTGCCTCAGTTTCCCAGCTTCTAATCCTGCTGCAAGAGACCCTCAGGGGCGGCACGGGGAGGGGGCAGAGTGTGAAGGGGCTGGCCTTTTCCCTGCATGCTTTTAAGAGACCTCGGGTTCATTCCTGAGGCTCGAAGCAATGGGATGTGAGTGCAAGATGTGATAGAGGGATGTGCTGGGGGTGAGCTCTCTGGGTACCAGCCCTTGGGGWGCTTGCTGGGACAAGGGTTTGCCCCCAAACCAGTGGCTCTTTTCTCCTATAAAACTCCAGCAGTGAATTCTGCAAAAACCCTGCTTTGCTTTAACAGTGTCCCCAAACCTGGGGGCAGAAGGGGGAAGCACAACAATGAGCCTGGGGAGGGCTCAGTGGAGSAGCACTGCTCAGCCCCCTTCACCCCGTCTCCTTGCAGAGATGAGCCCAGAGCAGGGTCTGGTGTCCGGGGGKGCCCAGCTGCAGCTCAGCCCCCTGCAGCCCTTCCACCAGGGCCGGTACAGCTGCCTGGCMCAGGGCCCGGCGGCCGAGACACGCAAGGACTTCCTGGTGCTGGTGCGAGGTAGGGCTTCCCCGGGGCAGCCTGCTCCCTGCGGGCTCTGCCTCAGAGGTGAGCCTTCCTCCCCCTCCTCCTCCTCCTCCTCCTCCTCAGCCTGCCTCTCTCCTCGGTGCAGTGCCCCCCCAGATCAGCAGCGCGGGGGACCCCAGTGAGCACAGCGTGCTGGAGGGCAGCACGGTGAGGCTGCAGTGCCGGGCACAGGGGCAGCCCACGCCCCACATCTCCTGGCTGAAGGACGGGCAGCCCCTGGGGCTGCAGCGCCCCTCACACGCCCGGTGAGTCTGGGGGTCACCTCCTCACCCTCAGTGTCCCCACGTGTAAAACTGCTGGGCAGGACTGGTTGAGCTGTGCTTCTTCTTCTTGTTGCTGGGTCTGGGATGCACTCATCCTAGATCTTTGCTGGGAGAATATCATCCTGGGTTAAACCTTGGAGTCTGGGATGGTCACTGTCATCCTGGCAGGGTCTCAGTGGATGCCCTGACCTTGCAAAAAATCCTCATCCTTTGGCTGTAAATGGGCACAGAKCACTCCTGCCCCACGGGCACGTTCGGGATGAGCACACAGGTCACTGTCCCACCCCTCCCCACGCAGGGTGTCCCCGGATGGCAGCACCCTGCTCCTCGAGGGGCTGCGAGCTGCCGACTCCGGAGCTTACACGTGCCTGGCCCGGAACAGCCTGGGCGAGGACACGCGGCTGCACACGCTGAACGTGCTGGGTGAGCAGGGCTGGCACCTGCGGGGCAGCGCCAGGGCCACCCCCAGCCCCGACAGCCCCAGCAGCCCCTCTGTCCCCTCTGTCCCCTCGCCCAGTCCCTCCCGCCATCGAGAGAGGCGCCGATGACTCCGGGGTGCTCCGCGGGGTCCTGTCCGCCGTGGTGACGCTGCCGTGCTGGGCACGGGGGTCCCCTCCGCTGCACGTGAGCTGGCTGAAGGACGGGCTGCCCCTCCGCCTGTCCCCTCGTGTCACCCTGCTCTCGGCCGGGCACATCCTCCGGTGAGAAGTGACCCTGGAGCAATGGTCGGGCTTTTTGGGGCTGGTACCCAGGTTGGCACTGCCGCGCCCTGAAAGCGGCTGAGTGGCACCTTGGGGAGCAGGGGGTCCCCCGGGGCTGACGTCCCCTCCCCATCCCCGTGTCCCATGCCGTGGGTTAGGATCTCCCAGGCGCAGCTCTCCGATGCTGGACTCTACACCTGCATTGTCTCCAGCCGRGCGGGAGTGGCCGATCGCAGCTTCATCCTGCAGATACAGGGTACAGGCAGGGGCTGGGGAGGGCGGAGCGGGGGCACCTGGGCGCTGGTTTTGTTGGCAGAGCACACATTGGGCATTGCAGCCCGTTCCCAAGCAGGGTCCTGAGCCATTCCTCAACTGCTGGGGTAGGCTTGGACAGGATGGTGCAAGGCAGAACCAGCCTGAGAGCAGTGCCAGAGCATCCCGCAGGAGGGCTGAGYCACCTCTGGCTGCTCGCAGGACACCAGGGAGTGGCCAAACCCACCCCCAGTGTCTGGGGACCTGGCTTTTCTCCCCAGTGCCCCCTGTGCTGGAGAGCCCCGAGAGCAGTGAGGAGCASATGGTGGCTGAGGGCTCCGATGTCACATTCACCTGTGAAGCCAGCGGGTCCCCAGCACCGTCAGTGACCTGGCTGAAGGACGGGGAGCCCCTGGGGCAGCAGAGTGGCCGGGTGCCTGGTGGCCAGCAGCTGAGCCTGGTGGCCGTGGCGCCGGCTGAYGCGGGCGTTTACTCGTGCCTGGTGGTGAATGAAGTGGGAGAGGTCAGCAAAGCCTTCCCYCTCGTGGTGATGGGTGCGTGTCATCCCTCTGGGATTTGGGAAGGGCAGCTTAGCCGATTTTTGGGAGCAGTGAGGGGATGAGCCCTCCTGCCTTGCTGTGTGCCCTGCAGAGCCACCCCGTGTGGAGGCTGCGTCCCATCCCACTGAGATATCCATCGCTGTGGGCACCCCTCTGGAGCTKACCTGTGTGGTGACGGGTGTCCCCATGCCCACTGTCACCTGGGAGAAGGATGGACAGCTGCTGGCAGGGCCCTCGCTCCTGTCAGGCAATGAGAGCACCCTCCACACGGAGAGCACTGAGGTAGGAGCTCCGCTTTTTCCTCCCTACCTGGGTTTTCTTTTCGTGCCTCAATTCTTCCCCCTCCTGGCTGTGCAGGTGGCTGATGCTGGCTTGTACACCTGCCTGGCCACCAGCCCTGCGGGGGAGGACAGCAGGAGCTTCCATGTCAGCATCCAAGGTAGTGTGATCCCAGCAGTGCAGCCAGGAGGGGGGCTGCAGGGTGGTCCAAGCTTTGGGGGACCAGAGAGCCAGAGCAMCCCTGCATCCTTCTTTGGGATTGGTGTGGGCTTCCAAAGAGGGATCTGGAGCACAGTGATGGTCCTGCAGATGGGACAGGGATGGGGGGTGTTCAACCCACAGGGGACACCCTGACCCCCCCTGGCCCATGTCCCACAGCACCCCCCGGCATCRCCAGCACCGAGGAGATCCCCATCATCACGGCTGTGGCAGGGGGACAGCTCCTCCTGGAGTGCCCAGAGGGTGCTGAGCCCCACCCCAGCATCGAGTGGCGCCGGGAGGGTTCCCTGCTGCAGGTACCTGTGACGGGACCAGGGACGGTGGTGGTGGGGACTGACATGCACCGTCATCAGCAGCACCGGGCGGCTGCTGATGGAGATCCCGGGGGTTTTAGGAGRATGCCCGCAGGCAGGTCCTGGCCCAGGGGCGTTTCCTGCAGCTCCGGGCGGTGACTGCGGCGGACGGGGGCGAGTACAGCTGCAGGGCCACCAGCGCCCCCGGGGACACCGACCCGCACGTCCGGGTGCAGGTTCACGGTGAGCGCCGCCCTGCCCTGGCCCTGAGTGCTGATTCCTTCCCTTTAAACCCGGGATGTGGGGTATTATAGGGTGTTTTATGGTCGGGGGATGGGATGGCTGGATAGACGACACCCAGTCCCCCGTGCTGCTCTGGGCTGGTGTCCTCCATCCCTGAGCCTCATTCCACACTCCCGGGGGTGTCTCTGGGTGCTGCCGCAGTGGCSCCGGAGATCCGGGCGGGCCCCGAGGAGGTGAGGGTGCTGCTGAACAGCTCGGCAGTGCTGCCGTGCCTGGCGGAGGGGTGGCCCGTGCCCCGGGTGACGTGGAGGAAGGACGGCCAGCTCCTGCCCCTGCCCGGGAGTGAMAGGTATGAGGCTCTGCAGGTTGGCAGCACCAAGAGCTGGTGCTTAGATTGTGCCATCCTCCGCAGCAACAGGTGATTTAGTGTGCCAGTCACCCTGTGAAGAGCTGTGCTCTGTCCTCACACAGTGCTGCATGTGGCTGCAATGGCACTTGTCACCTTCCCAACCCCTGCTCCCTGTGTGATGCAGCCAGGCCATGCAGAGCCACCACGGGCTTCAGCTGCTCTCCCTCCTCAGGCTGCAGCTCCTGCCTGGAGGCTCCCTGCAAATTGACCCCGTCCAGGTCCAGGATTTGGGCCACTATCTTTGCATGGCATCCAGCCCTGCTGGCTCTGACCGGCGAGGCCTGGACCTCCATGTCCTGGGTGAGTRGGAGAGCTGGATGGRTCCCTCCTGGACTCACCCTGCTGCAACCCATCACTGCTGGGCTGCTCTCACCAGTGCGGTGACATGTTACTGTCCTTCTCATCGCTGCCATGCCCTCCCACAGTCCCTCCTGCCATCACTCCTGGGCCCTCCAACCTCACCCTGCTGGCTCAGCAGCCAGCCACGCTGGGCTGTGACGCCTGGGGGTCCCCCGAGCCCCACATCAGGTGGGAGAAGGATGGGCATCCCCTGAACCTGCACTTCCCACCCAGCASCTACAGGTACCTGCAGCACCCACCMCYCTGCACACCAAAGGGYTCCCCTGTGGGGTGGGGTTTGTCCTTCCTGCTGCTCCCCGTGGGACAGGGGTGATCCTGATGTGTGCTCTGCCCGCACAGTTTGCAGTCCTTGGGGTCACTGCTCATCTCCAGCCCTGGTCCCCGGGACGAGGGGAGGTTTGAGTGCATCGCCACCAACGCTGCTGGAGAGGCACGCAAGGTCTTCCTCGTGTCTGTCCATGGTGAGCTCCTGGACAGGACAGACTCCTGGGGGGTCTTGCTGAGAGTGGCTTTCCCAGGATCTGTCACCACCTCGGGGGTGATGGGGGTGTGCTCCAGCCTCACACAGGGTTAGGTCCCCACTCAAGAACTGGGCTTGTGGGTGGACAAGAGAGGAGAAGAGAAATACTCGTGCCCATTTAAACAGGGAGATAATCCTCTTCAACATTCACCATGCAGCCCTGCTCACCTCCCTGCCTCCTTTCTGCAGTGCCCCCCACCATCGCTGATGACCTGACGGATGTGGYTGTCACCCGGCTGTCCCCTGCAGTCCTCACCTGCTACGCCTCGGGCGTGCCCCCGCCCGAGGTGTCCTGGAGCAAGGACGGGGCTCAGCTGGGCAGCAGAGGAGGGGGGTACCGCGTCCTGCCCCGAGGTACAGCACGGGCAGCACGGCCCAGGAGGGGACAGGGGCTCCCTGCCAGCCCTGCCGCCACCTCCCCTCTGCCTGCTGTTTCCCAGGAGCCCTGGAGATCCGGCAGGCGCTGCCTGCGCACAGCGGCCGCTACACCTGCACGGCTCGGAGCGCCGCGGGCACGGCGCGGAAGCACCTGCGGCTCACCGTGCATGGTACACACGGCTCCAGGGCCCTGCTGCTGGGGGTCCTGTGCCCTCTSCCCAGGGTAGCACTTCCCTGCCCTTCACAGAGCCCCCTGCCTTGAAGCCCCTGCCCGGCATGGTGATGGTGATGGTCAACACCAGCGCGGTGCTGAACTGCGAGGCCACGGGCGTCCCCCGGCCGCAGGTCACCTGGCAAAAGGATGGTGTGGGCATCACTGGAGGTGAGCAGGAGGGTGATGGGGGCCGGCAGAGCCCATATTACCTGCCAGCCTTTACCTAGGGGTAGATTTGGGTGTCAGGGGTTTGTAGGCATCCCGGCAGGGTGTGGGGTGTCACTGYGCATGGCTCCTCCTGGCTGCTGTCCTCGGTGGCTGTGGTGGCCCTGGAGCTGTTCCACGGAGACTCCTTGGGAAGAGGCACCTCTGTGGGGGAAGCAGTCCCTGCACATCATCCCTCTGTGCCTTGGCTCAGCCGTGCTGCCCCATCCTGTCCTTCATTTCTGCCAGGGTCAGGGCTGAAGGTGCTCCCCAGCGGGCAGCTCCGTCTCCTCCGAGCAGCCCCAGAGGATGCAGGCACCTACCTGTGCATGGCTCGCAACCCCTCGGGCACTGCTGCGGGGAAAACCAGGCTCATTGTGCAAGGTACGGCAGCSACCAGAGCCCCGGTGCTCACCCCTCTGCTCAGCTCCCTCCCCAGCACCTCGCAGCAAAACGTGAGCAAATCCCTGCCCTTCCACCCCCCCAGTGCCCCCCATCATCGCTGCCGGCCCCCCGGAGCTGGTGGTCCTGGAGGGGCTGGAGGTGCTGCTGCCCTGTGCTGCCCGCGGTGTCCCCGAGCCTCGCGTGTCCTGGAGCCGGGAGGGAGCCCTGGTGCAGGGCAGGAAGGCCACTGTGCTGCCCTCCGGGGACCTGCTGCTCCGGGATGTCCAGGTGAGCGCTGTCCCAGGTGAGCGCTGTCCCCTAGGGCCACTGGGAGGCTGGAGTGCTGAGGAACAAGTGTCTTCTGCTGCTGAAGAGCATTTGGCTGCTTGTGAATATACCTGGCAGAGGGAGAGCCCCGTGTAGTCCTGTGCCACAGGCTGGAGTGTTGGGGCAGTGTGACATTGCTAATGTGGGCTGGGAAAAGTGGCTCTATCCAAACTGTGACTCTTTAGGAGCACAAGAACCAGCAGAGCTGTGGCTCAGCGAGCCAGGGCTGCAGCTGGAGCMCAGACTCGAGGTGACTCCCTCTCATCCTCGTACAGGAGGGGGATGCTGGCAGCTACTCCTGCACSGCGGTGAACTCTGCGGGGAGGGCCGTCCGCCGGCTCTCCCTCTCCATCCACACCCTGCCCTCCTTCACCCACCTGCCCACGGACATCACCGTGAGCCGGGGCGAGAGGCTGGAGCTGCTGTGTGCCGCGGTGGGCAGCCCCCAGCCCCGCGTCTCCTGGATGRCCAACGGGCAGCTCGTCACCGGTACCTGGGCAGGGGATGCTGAACTTGGGGGACAATGCGATCCCCTTGTCCCACCTTTCAGGGTCCCCGGGGTGCCAGCACGTCTGGCTGTGTGGGGTTGTAACCAGCTGATCGCCAACCACCCTTTTTGGGCGTTTGCACCCCGCAGATGGTGCGGCGGGGCACGGCGGGAGGAGCGTCCTGCGGCGGGAGGCGGCCACACCCACGGACAGCGGCACCTACGTGTGCCACGCCGAGAACAGCGCCGGGGCCATCCGGGCCGCTGTCCTTGTCACTGTCAGAGGTAGGTGCTGGCAGGGAAACTCGGCTGCCCAGCCAGCCCCGCTCCTCTGCCACCCCTCTCCCTTTCCCAGAGGCACCCGTCATACAGGGGGACGCCAGCATCTACCAGGTGGAGCGCTCCGGAGGTGATGCCCTCCTCGACTGCCGTGCCCAGGGTCACCCTGAGCCCCTCATCCGCTGGAGCAAGGACGGGGTGCCCGTGGTGGCCCGTGGGCGCGTGAAGCAGCTGCAGAATGGCTCCCTGGCCATCCGTGCTGTGGGGGTGAGCAGGGCCTGGGGGGTGCTGGCGCATTTTGGGGTTCTGCTCTCCTGGCAAAGCAGAACGCTGTGCTGATGCTGTTGGTCCTGCTAGAGCACGGATGTGGGGCAGTACCGGTGTGTGGCAGAGAATGAYGCAGGCACGGCAGCAAAAGTTGTCACCCTGGTTCTGCAGAGTGAGTGCTGGCCCCCTCTGCACCCTTCTTTTAAGGGACTGCAAACCATGTCACCTCTCAGCCCCTCCAAATCCATGGGGAATGCTGCACTGCTACCTGCATCCCTTTCCCTGCCCAGGTGCCCCGGCGGTGACAGTGACACCAGCAGAGCTGAGGGTCCGTGCTGGGCAGCAGGTGCTGCTGCACTGTGCGGTGTCRGGGGAGCCCACCCCTTCTGTGGAGTGGCAGCGGCACGGGGAGCCACTGCCCGAGGGTCCCCACGCTCGTGTGCTGCCCAATGCCACCCTGTTCCTGCCCTCTGTCACCCACCGTGACRCCGGCAGCTACTCCTGCCTCGCCCGCAATGCCCTGGGCTCTGCTGTGGCCCACAGCTCCCTGCACGTCCAAGGTGGGTGTCTGCCCCTGGCCCTGGGGGGTTTGGCTGGCTCTGGTTTGTCCTCTCCTCTCTTGCACTGCTCGGCTGAAGGCCTGAGCCCCAACAGACCCTCTCCTGAGCAGCTGCTGTGTGCCCTCACTTGCCTCTCCTTGGCCTTCCTGCCTTGGTTGCCCRTGATTAAATTCCCGTCCCCCAGGGGCTCTGCTAAATGCACAGACACATCCTTTGCTGCTGCCCCTCGGGAGCAGAGAGCCAGGCTGCAGGAAGTGCCGGGTGCCCTCTGTGCCCTTGCGTGGCTGGTGCCATTTCACTGCCAGGCACGCTGGAGAAGCAAATAAAAGCTTGGGGCTATGCCAGGWCCCTGAGGCTGATCCAGAGCAGGGTTTGGGGGTGTCAGTGCCTGTTGGTGTGACGAGGCACAGGGCCACACTCACAACATCCCTCGTCAACATGGCACWGTGCCTGGAGCCGTGGGGTCTCTGGGGACACTGCCTGCCTTTGCTCTGGCCGCCTTCACCTCYAGAAAAAAAGGATTTTTTTGACAAGCAAATTAGTGAGAGGGGAGTCAGGCAAGCACCCTGCTCTCCCGTGGGAGTGCTGCTGCCTGACCCCATCCCTTCTGCCCCAGGGGAGCTGCACCAGGTGCGGGGCAGCCTGCTCGGTGTCATCAATGGCCACGAGCTGGGTGTCTCCGCCCTCGATGCCAGCGTGCTGGGGGACTCGCAGGCCAGCACCGCCACCCTCCGGAGCAGCTTCGCGAGCATTCCACCTGCCATAGGTGGGTGGACGTTTCTACCCCTCACCCTCGTGAGAGTTTTCACCTCTGTCAGATGTAAATCTTGGGGGAAAGGTTTTTATTCTTTTTTTCCCCCGAACCTTCCACTGTGGGCAAGGAGGGATGGGACAGCCAGGGTAACCCCCCCCCAGGAGGGTGCTGGCTCCATGGTGACACCCCTTCTTCCCCATTCCCAGGGCCRCTGATGCGGGTGCTGGTGACCATCATGGCCCCCATTTACTGGTCCTTGGCACACGCCAGCGGGGCAGCCCGGAGCGGTTTCCTGCTCACCCAGGGCACCTTCCAGCACGAAACCCTGCTGCAGTTTCCCACAGGTGAGGGGTCTCTGGCAGCGGAGCCCYGTCAGCCCCTGGGGAAGCTCAGACTCCGTCTCACCCGCGCACCATCCCTGATTTGGGAGCGGAGCTGTGTGTGGGGGTGCTGTGGGGTGCTGCTCACCGTGTCCCCCCTGGCAGGGGAGCTCCTGCGGGTCACCCACCTGGCCCGGGGCGGGGATGGCGCCGGCGCTCTGCGGCTGGACAGCGTCATCAGCGGCTCCGTGCCGGAGAGCTTTGGCGAGGCCGTGCTGCTGCTGCAGGTGCTGGCACTGCCCGTTATCCCCGTGGGACAACTATTCCACGGGGTGTCCGTGGTTTGATCCCCTCCCCGCCTCTCCCCAGGACTTCAGCGAGCGCTACGTGCGGACGGGTGCGGGGCAGCTCTGCGGGGGCTCGGTGCAGAGCTTCCTGCGGGACGGGCGCCTCGTCMGTGCCCACTGCAATCACACCATCGTGTTCGAGCCCCCCGAGGGGCCACAGCCCCCCCGGGTGCAGCACCTCCGGGCCAGAGCCATCACAGCCTCCTACGACCCAGACAAACAGGAGCTCCGCTTCCAGCTGCGTGCCTCGCTTGATGCAGGTGACCAGGGGAGTCCCCAGCATGGGGATGGAGATCTGCTGTCAGTTCTGGGTGTCTGWGAGGGTGCAAAGGCCGTGCCCCTGYAGTGACACGTCACGTCTTACTCTCTCTGYTCAATTGACAGGGGCTGATAGAGACCAGTGCCCCCTGGGATTCACCCCGGACCCTGGGCAGCTGTACTGCGCTGGTACGGACCCTTCCTGAGGGGGCATGAGGATGGCAAGGGGAAACSGGTGCCACCTCCCTGTGCCCCCAACCCTGTCCTCTCTCTGCTCCCCAGATGTGGATGAATGCACGGAGGGATCCCACGCTTGCCGCTACAACCAGATCTGCCAGAACGCCGCCGGCTCCTACCGCTGCTCCTGCCCTCCCGGCTACAGCACGCTGGGCGTCGGCTGGCCGTGCTTGGGTACCAGCTGGGCTYTCAGGGCCCATGGTCACCTCCCTGCCCTGTTCCAGCCTCAGCTGSCCCCATCCAGCTGCAGCTCCCCTCCGTTTTCCTCCCCCAGATGTCAACGAGTGCCTGCAGTTTCCCCCACCGTGCGCCTTCGAGTGCCGCAACCTGCGGGGCTCCTACGAGTGCCTGTGCCCCGCTGGCAAGGCGCTGCTGCCGGGCGGGCAGTGCGGCACAGCGGGGCTGGAGGGAGGGGACACAGCGAGCAGCGTGKCCCGGGACACTCCCCTGCGCTGGCAGGGGCCCAGCAGCCGCCCACGGGCACGATCCTTCTACACTCAGCTCGCCCTGCGCCGCGTGGCGAAGGATGCAGGGGTGGCTGCCCGGGGCCATCCCTGCCCCACGGGCTACGTCAGGAGGAACGGCACCTGCGCTGGTGAGCGTGCATTGGGTGGTGAAGGGAGTTCAGAGACTACTTTGTCCTCAAAAGGGGCCTCGTGTCCTTCTTGCTGCCCCGTCCACCGCTTTGTTTGCACCCTGTGGTCTTTGCTGTGCTGGGAGGGGGAGCTGAGAGCCAGGCTGGCCCGAGGCGGTGCCACCAGAGGGGGSTGACCCATCCCCTCTTCCCTTCACCCCTCTCGTCCCGCAGATCTCGATGAGTGTCAGASACTGAACCAGTGCCAGCACGAGTGCAGGAACAGCCTGGGCAGCTACAGCTGCCTCTGCCCGCCTGGCTACCGGCTGCTGTCCAACGGGAAGACCTGCCACGGTCAGTGCAGGGGTGCCAGGGGGGTGCCCCGTCCTCATGGTGCCGTGGCTGTCGTCTTTTTGAGGCTGCAAGTCTTTCTCCTTCCTCGGGAGGGTTGTTCCCAGCCTCAGCTCTCCACAGTCTGAGTGCTCATGTCTCACTGCCTCAGTGTCCAGGCAGATGTGGGCGGTTGGGGGATTGAGCCCCCATCTCAGCCATGGGCACCCCAGCACCCTCAGGCCTGTCCCCTCTCTCCCCGCAGATGTRGATGAGTGCAAGGAGGGCACAATCCAGTGTGCCTCGAGCCAGATGTGCTTCAACACCCGCGGAGGTGCCCGGTGCCTGGACGTGCCGTGCCCAGCTGGCTACCGGSGAGGCTCCAGCCCAGGGTGAGCCGTGCCGTGGGGCTGGGCGTGCSCATCCCGCTCTCCTCACGCCACCATGACCCCGAGTGTGCTGCCCACCCTCTGGCACCCACCACACCCCGCATTCCCCTTCTCTCGCCCAGGCTGTGCGTGGGTCTGTGCCCCCCGTTCTGCGGCCCGGCCGCCCCCACGCTGCAGTACCGGGCGCTGCCCCTGCCGCTCGGCATCGCTGCCCGCCGGGACGTGGTGCACCTCACCCCGGCCACCGCCCCGCGCCTCCGCCCCGTCTTCAGGCTGCTGGAGCCGGACCCCGCCAGCCCCTTCGCCCTGCGCACCGAGCGGGGCCAGGGCATCATCTCCACGCTGCGGCCGCTGCGGGAGCCCGGCACGCACCGGCTCAAGGTGCAGGCGCTGCTCCCAGGCGGGCAGAGAGCGCCCAGCATCTTCCTCCTCCTCATCTCCGTCTCSCCCTACCCTTACTGACACAGCCCAGGGGCAGGAGGGGATGCRGCGTCATTTCTCCTCCTGTCCCTCCCCATCCCATCGGTGGGACACGTGGCTCAGGGAGCGCTGAGCTTGYACCTCTTCTGTCCCTCCCAGACACCCCCTCACCTCTCAGCTGTGTTCCTTTCACCCAGGGCAGGGCCCTGACTCAGCAGGAGAGTCAGGATCCCAGGGGGGATATCTCACCAATCTCTTGCAATCAAGTCCCAGATCCCAGAACAAACACAGCTCTGGATGGCCTTGGCTGCTATCAGTCCCCAAATGTGGGGGGTGGGAAGATGAACTGAGTGGCAGTGGCCAACGAGGGTCCCACCAGAAAGAGATTCCCTGGGCTGGGGAGGGTGTGGAGCCCCCCAGAATTAACCTTCTATTAAATTGAAATAGTATTTTTGTTTGTTTTTTTAAAAATCCACTTGGTTTCTGTGCACTCTTACTGATTTATGAAGGTGTTTTGTGGCTAAATATTAGCTGTGCCTGAAGAAGGCAGCTTCCTTCAGTGTGKGGGAGAATTCCCCGGGCTTTGGACACCTCCCTGCCTGGCCTTGGACCATAAAAGGGAGCTTGTCTGGATGTAGCAATGCCAGAAGGCCAATGTCCAGCCCCTGAAGGTGCAATCCTGCCCYGGTGTCACGTCCCTGAAGCAGCAAGAGCAGGATGTGGCCTCTCTGAGCTTGGTGAAGATGGAGGCTGTTCCCAAAACACAGTTTCAGTCCTAGCTGATGGTGTGGGATGCAGGCCCCAGGAGACACGAGCCCGCAGTCACCAGGGCTGGGCCATAGAGGCTGATGGTGGCCGTGCACCTTCCGTGGTCACTGGAGCTGGCTCTTGCTGCACCTGTCTGAGAGTCCCCTAAAAATCTCTGTCCTTTGGGGKTGGAGCTTTCCTGTCCTCCAAAGCCAGGTCTGCTGAGGGTCTGGGGTGCCCTGGGCATGTGGGAGGGGGAAAGGTGAGTTTGGCCCCATGGGCAGCCCTCACTCCTGTCCCCTCCTGCCCACCCTGGCTCCTGTATGGAGGCTCAAATAAATCCAACCTTCCCCCTCCTTGCTGGTCCAGGGAGGAAACACAAGTGCTGCAGAGCACTATCTCTCCTCTGCCCCCATTTCCCCACACCTTGGAGGCAGGTGACTCCGTGGAGTCCCCCAGGGGGGRTGACACCCGTGGGTGCCCTGTGGAGGTTGCTGAGGAGGTCAGGAGTGGGGGGACAGCTGTGGCAGCGCCCAGAGTGGCCATGCAGGGGCTGGGGCTGGGCACCGGCTCCATCCCGGCCCGGGGGCAGCTYCTCCGCCGGTTCTGCCGGGCAGCCCGCGGGCAGGAGGAGCGCAGAGCCTCTCCCGGGGACGGTGCCCGAGGGGGGACTGTCCTGCGGCGGCTCCGCCTGCCTACGCCCGGTTATAAAGGAGGAGGAGGAGGAGGGGGAGGATGCTCCGGGCACCGGACCAGAGCACCGAGGGCAGCCGGACACCGGGAGTGCGTGAGTGTGGGCACGGCAGAGGGGGAGAGGGGAAAGGGGGGACTTCGCCTTGGGGGATTGTCCCCTCATCCTGTCTGTCCCATTTCCACCCACCCACGGGTGTCCCGCACCCCTGGGTGTTGGAGCAGGGTATGGGGTGCCAGCCCTTTCCCAGCGCTGTGCAGACTGCAGTCTGAACCCTTCCTAGCTCCCTTTGGGATGGGCGGGGGGTTTCCAAGTGAGTCCCATTTCCTTGAGGGTCCCCTTGGCCACCCTCAGGGATGGGAACTGAGACCTCAGCCGGTACCACCTCGTGCCCTCCCCACTCTGCTCTGGGGACTTTGGGGTGCCGGATGGGACCTCCACGAGGTTAGAGGAGTGATGCTGAAGAAAACCCCAGCACCAGTGAGCACATGGCTCTGCTGCTGGAAAGGCTGTTCCTGCCTTTGCCCCTATTCTTGCCCCTCCTGCCTGTCCCTGCCTCTCCTGCCTGCTCCATCCCAATCCATAGGCAGCRARCAGCCCGTGTCCTTCCAGCCCGGCTGGCGAAGACAGTTCCTCTCTTTACCAAAGTTTCGGGCTTTTTATTCTGCTCCCTCTTTCTATTTATTTCTTGGTTTTAAAACCGAAAGCGCGCTGTTCCTTCGGCGTCGGGCAGCCCCAGTCTCTCCAGTAAAATCCCTGCCCAAACACACACGGAAATTGCTCCGGAATAATAATAAGGGCTGAGAAAGTCCCGCCGCGTTCCCCTTCACCGAGCTTTGTTTGCGCTGATTTATTGCCAGCGAACGTTGGAATTTCGAGGCTCTCCCTTCCTGGGCAGGCGGGTTTGGCACCAGCCTTGTTTCCAGAGCTGGYGGCCCCACCTCCTTTCTGGGATGCAGGATGCGTCTCCAGGACAAGGTGCCCCCAGGCCCCTGGGCCGTTGCGACATCGGGACATGTCGGAGCAGGCAAAAAGCTGGAGGCATTTCCCTATCGCCCTGCTGGGCCACTGGCACAGCGAGTGTGCCTGGTCTCGGAGGCGCTGACTCGGGCTGGCAACCACTACAGCGATGCTGGTGGCCACAGCCGGGATGGCTTTGGGACTAAAGGAGGGAAGTTATCTCAAAAGGAGCTGCAGGCGTAGAGTCAGGGTTGGGCTGGGCCGTTTTGGGAACTGCGACTGCCTTCCTGTAAATGCCCCGGTGAGGAAGGGACTGCTGGGCCTCGCTGGGCAGCGCCCCAGCTTGGCACGGCCACGGAGCAGGGAAATGCTGCTTGCACAAGCTTGGCAGCCCAGGGAGCCGGAGGAAAGGGTATGGGGCTGCCAGACCCCTCTGTTCCTCAGCCAGGACCTGGCAGAAGCAGGGCAGAGCCTGCCCCTGGCTGGCTCCAAGCCGTGCCCCGCGGGATGCTGGCTCCGCACCGCGCTGGGATGCGGGGGCACAGCCCGGTATAACCACATCCATCCCGCTGGGACAGCAGCTGGGTGAGCCGGCCTGGAGCAGCCCGGCACGGCGCCTTCCCGGCCTGCAGGAGCAGGATTGTGCTGACTTGGCAGCAGCGGTGTGAAAGTTGCTCAGGACGGGCTTTGGCCGCCTCCCCCGGCCAAGGGTCAGCTGGCATCGCCTCTTCGTGGGGCCCTGGGATTCACAGCCTGGCCCAGGCACTGCAGGGACAGTCCAGAGCCCCTTCCTGCCCGGGACCACCAACCCTCCCCTGAGATCCAGGCTGCTGCATCCTTCACCCTCTCCTGCTGTTGGCTGAAGTCCTTGGCCGGAGGGTGAGGGGCTGGATCCCCACGCAGGTATTTTGTGCTGGCAGAAAACACGTGCGGAGCAATTAGAACAAATGCCCCGTAAGCTTTAATTAGACTTGGAGCTGGGCTGGGCTCTAGGGGATGCTGCCAAATCCCCCAGCCCTGCAGCCCTGGCTGTCCCGATGGGCACTGGGGGCTGAGCCTGTGGCAGCTCTCTGCAGGCAGCCAGGACGTGCTGGGTCCTGCCAGAGCAAAGCACTGAGCTCTGAGCTGTGCCTGAGCCCCGGCTCCCCAGCAGTGCAGGGACGTGCAGAGCGTGGGGCAGGCTGTGCTGGGGCTGCCAGCATGGAGACAAGGTAAGAGCAAAASAGCCCCCCTGGCTGCCCTGGACTGCTCCTTTGTCCAGCCACCATCGGGTGCACAGGTTGGTGCACAAGGCAGGGTGTCCTCCCTGGCTGAGAGCCACAACCTGGCCACGATCACAGTGCTGTGGCTTTTCCTCTTGCCCCTCAAACTGCCCTGGCTCCCTGCAGCCTGGGAGGGCTCTCGCTTCAGCTGATCCTTCCTGATGGCTGCAGGAAGGGCGGGGGCCGGTGGCATCATGAGCCCCTTCTCCTTTGCTTTGGCAGCACCATGGCTCAGTCCAAGGGCACRGTGGTCCTCGCCTACAGCGGGGGGCTGGACACCTCCTGCATCCTGGCGTGGCTGAAGGAGCAGGGCTACGATGTCATCGCCTACCTGGTGAGCTCTGTGCTGAGCCCTGCCACGGGAACCCTGCCCCCAGGGGCTGGGGGTGCAGGGGGTGCTGGGCCATGGGTCTGGGGGATCCTGCTGTGTGTGTGTGTGTGGCTGTGGTGTGACCCTGGTTAACCATGGCCCTGCTCACTGCTGCTCTGCTGAGCTGCCAGCCCTGTGTGGCACAGCCTGTCCCTGCCAGCTAATGACCCTCTGCTAATGAGGGCAGGGAACCAGGGCAGAGCCGAGGGGCTTGGCAGAGGGGGGCACTGCTCTGAGATATCCACCTCAGGGGGGGGAACTCCCCTCCTGCCCATCCTGGCTGTCCTCAAGCCCAGCCACCACGGGCTGTGTCATGATTTGCATGGTGCCCTGTGCCAAACTGGGCTTGCACTGGGTTTTGTGGTCTTYTTTCACATCGAGTCTTTCCCTTTTTTTTACTGCTTTCCAGGCCAACATCGGGCAGAAGGAAGATTTTGAGGCAGCACGAAAGAAAGCACTGGCACTGGGGGCCAAGAAGGTAACAGTGTCCCCAACCTTGCTCCCCACCATGGGGGTGACCCCAGAGGGGACTGTGCCAATGAGAACTCCCTTCTCCAGAGGTTTTGCCCCAAAGCCTTTTACCAGCATTTAGGGAAAGGGAGGCAAAGAGACTTTTTGCTGCACTCCCAGAGGAGCGGGATTCACCCGCAGCAACCCTCCCATCAGGAATGTCCCTCTGCTGGCAGGTTTACATCGAGGACGTCAGCAGGGAGTTTGTGGAGGAGTTCATCTGGCCGGCAGTSCAGGCCAACGCCCTGTACGAGGATCGGTACCTGCTGGGCACGGCCCTGGCCCGGCCCTGCATCGCCCGCAGGCTCGTGGACATCGCGCAGCGAGAGGGAGCCCAGCACGTCGCTCACGGAGCCACGGGCAAGGTGAGGGGGGACACGGGCACCGGGATGGCTCCAGGTGCTCGGATGGGGGAGCTGGGTCGGTCTACAGGCCAAGCTGTGGGTGCCRGGAGGGGTGCACAGGGTGTTTTGTGGGTGCTTTGCGGGCACTGTGCAAAACTCAACCGCGTTTCAACACTTCCTTCTCGCTTCTGGGATTTCTGTGCCCGATTTCGGTTCCGTCTCGCTGTTGGGAAGGCTGGAGTCACAGCTGAACGCTTTATTTCTGGCAGCAATTTCAAAATGCTGAGGTTTCCCAAGCCGGGAGCCGGCTGAGACTGAGCCAGCACAGCCCAGTATGGTTAGGGGCGACCTGGAATGGGTGCGACTGTCCCAGACTCTGTCCCTATTCCTGTCCACAGTTCTGGCTCTCCACGTCCCGATTCCAGTCCCTATCCCGGCTGTGCCGGTCCTTATCCCGGTTTATCCCGGTTCTTGCTGTTCCTGTCCCTATCCCGGCTGTCCCGGCCCCCATCCCCGACTCTCCCGGTCCCTGTCCCAGTTCCTGTCCCYGTCCCCGCTGGCCGCAGGGAGGACGCTTTGCCGCTAGAGGCAGCCAGAGACCGTGCAAAAGGGGATGCTCGGGGCCAGCCCCTTCCCGGAATAGGGGAATCCCCCTCGGGGAGCGTGGGACCCGCGAGACGTGACCGTGGGTCACCCCCGGCACCYCCAGGCGCTGCCCAGTCCGGGACGGGGACACCTGGGGCAGGTGAGGRCTCAGCGGGTGAACCCAGGACCTGCCGGGTGCCTCCTTCTCCTCTTCCCACAGCCTCGGGGTGAGGCGAGGTGACTCCCTGGGGGGACCGCAGTGGCTGTGGGGGTCCCCACGGTGGGGGCTCTGCTGGAAGGAGGATGTTAAATGCAGCCAGGAGACTGCCGAGGGACCCGCCAGCCCCCAGGAAATGGGGCAGAGGGACAGCTGGGGGCCACATGACCAGAATAACTCCCTGYCCTGCYGCAATCGGGTCCCCGCACCCCTTTMTGTCCATCTTATCCATCCCTTTTCCTGAAAGCTCCCGCTCCAAGGTGCCCTGGAGTAGCACACCCCCAGTGCCACGGTGTCCCCTCTGCTGCCGGGTGCCACCAGCCATCCMTGCCGGCAGGGACACCCTCGGTGGCCGCACTCCCCAGGCCATTAAGCCTCGGGCACAGGCAGGGACTGACTGCGGGTAACTCGACCCGGCTGCGGAGTCTTAAGTGGGACCATCTGGGGTGTCSCCGCTGCCGGAGCAGATGGACGTGTTTTGGGCCCGTGAGGGACATGAGTGCTCTGCTGGATGTACTCGGTGTGTGTAATAGTCCCTCGGGAACCCCCAGCCCCGGTGTAAATGTATCCTCCAGGCCGATGGSAGGGAAGTGGGGGGTCCTTAACGCCCCTCGCTGAGGGTGGAAAATAGGTTTCAGTGAGTGCTATTCCCTTGGAAGYGCTCGTAATTCCCAGCCTTCCTGCTGCTCCTTGCCCCTTCCCAGCTACCTGGACTCATTAGTGGSACCTAATYAGCAAGGGCCAATCAAGGTAAAGGGAGGTTCTGAGCTATTTAATTATGAACGGCTGCATCCCTCTGCTCACTGTGGTCTTACCCCCTCCTTGCCCTCTTCCTTCTTGGTCCTTTGATGATTTTGGGGGGAAAAAACACCCAAATCTGGTTTGAACACACAGCTATCAGGAGGAAAGGTGGAGAGGGGCCAGGAATGATCCCATGGCACACAGGATCCTTGCCCTCTGTGCCCAGGGTTTGCAGAATCACCAGTGGCTGGAGCCAAGCAGCTCCTCAGAGGCTGCATTTGTGTGTTGCCACACCCCGGGGTGGGGTGAGCCCTCAGCACCTCCCATTCGTGTTTCAGGGCAATGACCAGGTTCGGTTCGAGCTCAGCTGCTACGCCCTGTGCCCCAAGATCAAGGTAAGGCACCAGAACCATCCCCTGCCTCCCCACTGCCAGGCTCCCGGCCCCTCTGCAGCTGCTGGGAATTCTGCTTTAACACCCRTGCAAACGGCCCTGCCTCACTTTAACCAGCCACCAGCTGCACGCAGCGACGTTTTGGCATTTCAGGAGGCTGTAATGATCCTTAATTGACCTATTTTTACCCCAAACACCACGAGGCCGCAGAGGAGACGGTACCAAGGCAGCTGCTGGATAATCGATGCTGCCTGTTTCCCTTTTGCATCCAGTGCCTAGTTAGGGTCAGGGTTTGCTTTACTCCCACCTTGTGCTGCGAGATTCAATTTCAGCTGGGGAATCAACACCCTGTGGGTCTGGGCTCCCGGGGGCTACAAGAGGGGCAGGGGGTTTCTCATCTCCTGCCCCTGTCCCTCCTGCCAGGTTGTTGCACCATGGAGGCTGCCCGAGTTTTACCAGCGCTTCCCTGGACGCCGTGAGCTGATGGATTATGCCAAGGTAGGAGCTGCTGTGGGGTAGACACGAGATGCCCAGGGCAGCAAAAGGTGCTCAGAGTGGCTGTGAAAGCTCAGGGTAGCCATGGGGTTCTTGGATGGATGACCATGGGATGCTCAGGGTCAGCACAGGATGTTTATCATGACTTGGGAGGTGACAGCATCACACCCTGCACAACATCCCTGCAGCACCACTTAGCAGCCTCCTGTTCAGGGTTTCCCCCCACCCTTTCCTCTATTTTTTTCCCCCTCCTTCCTTTCTAAAAGCCTCATAATTACCTGGCTGTTAATTGTAACCTGCTTTCTGAGGAAACGGGCCCCAGCTCCCTGACTTGTGAAGCAGACAAAGCAAATACATTCACCTTTGTTGTCCCTTCCTTTTTGAAGTACAAGTTACAATAAAACATATTAGAAGTTTTGCATCAGGTTTTTTATGTGCCCACCAGGGTACCTTTCTTTTTTAGCGACTTCATGGAAATGCTTGACAACTCGGCTCAATCARTCAAAAGGGAAAAGTCAGCTCTGTGCATAAACCAGAAAATTGCTTCAGTTTTTAAATAGCTGCCATCGAGGCTGCCTGGGTAATCTCTGGGAAGGAGAGGTGTGGAGCTGGAGGGATGTGGCACGGGGTGAGGAGCCCTCTGAGCCCATTAGGGAGCGGCGTGTTGAGGATTGTGTTTGCCATCTGCCGCTGTATTATGGAGGGGAGAGTTGACGAGAGCTTTCCATATGTTGCCAAACAAATTGTCAAATAGGGGAGTTATTAAGAGCTCCGAGGTTTTATTCTATGGAAAATGGAAATGTGTTTTGGGTTTGGGGGGGTTTTTTTTGTTTGGTTGTGGGGATTGTGTTGTTTGTTTGTTTGGAAGGAAGGAAGGGAAGGGGAAATGAAATGGGTTGGGGGCCCYGTTCCAAGAGCAAAAGGTTGTGGGGTGAGGGTTTAAGCACTTCTCAGTTTCTGGTTATCTGTTACAAAATAAAGGTGGTTTTCCTTCTTTTTCATCCTTATGAGAGGGAGATGCATGGCCAGATTCTTTGAGCACATACAYGTGCTCACCTTGGTGCTGGGGGAATTAGAAAATGATGTTTGGGGCTCCATTGGTGCCAGGGAAAGCAAGGATCTGTGGCACAGCTCTTCCCATGRATTTGCTGCCCAGRGGCTGAAGCCAGCCTTGCCCTGRCAGCAAATCTGTGCCAGTGGCTGCYTCATTCTCACCTCAGTGAGAATGGCCAAGCTTTCCTGGRTGCTGCTCCAGGATTGGCCTTGCCACAGGCAGAGCCAGGTGGGACAGAAGCTGAGCACAAAATCCCTCTTTGGTGCTGGCACCTTTGGCTCCAGCAAAGGTTCCATGGATATTGGGTCTGGGCTTGGAGGATCCTTTTTGAAATGAGGTGAGGATGGCTTGGGGGGCACTGGCTTCCCCAGCTGCCAGGAGAGGGCTGGCTGAGGGTACAAGTCAGCTCAAGATCACTGAGTATTCAGGTGTGAAAGATGGATTTGTACAGCCCAGGTGAGATGGGTGTGCCCATGGTGGGTCTCTTCTTGCAAAYACAARRTAGGACAAGAGGAAATGGCCTKAAGTTGTGCCAGRGGAGRTCTAGATTGGATATTGGGGGGTCCCAGCTGGAATTATGGTGGGGATCCAGCAAATCAGAACCCATGAGCCTGGGGATGTCCCCCCAGGAGCAGGGCTGAGTCAGGCCCTCTGCAGCATTAGGAGATCTCAGAACCTTGTTCCYATCTCATGGATGGTTTGAGGGCTGTGATGCAACAACCACGAGCATTTGTTCCTGCCAAACAAGAAACATCTGCTCAGCYCCTGCTCCTGTGTCCCCAGCTGAGCCCTTGGCTGATGTCACTGCTGTGGTGGCACTGAAATGCCAGGGCTGCCCAGCAGTGCACAGGCTGCACAGGCACATCAAAGCTCAGTGGGAGCTGCTGTCCCATCCCTGTCTCTCCATGGCCAYCCCACAGCCAGCACGCTGTGGCTCGGTGTCCCAGCAGGGTGGGCCATGTCCCCAGTGGCTCCAGTGTCAGCGTGCTGCTGTCACCTCTCTTGCTAATTCCCCCATGTGTTCACCTCGTCTTCACAGGCAATTTCCCCCATTGAAGTGTCAGTGGATAAATGAGCACGCTGCTGACCTTGTTAGGGAGCTGGTGCTGCACATCCTGCAGGGGAGGCAGCTGCTGTGGGGCCACACGTCCCTGGGCATGGGGTGCTCGAGGTGCCCAGGCTCAGGGGGACACTGCCACACTTCGCCATGTGCTTGCACCAGGCTGTGAGGATGTGCTGCTGTCCCCTCCTGACAGAGCTTTAGGCCTCTTTAGGCCCTCGAACATCCTGTGGATTTGGGGGCTCAGATCCTCCCCTTGCACAGAAGGCTGGTTGGGGGAATCAGAGAATCATGGAATATCTTGAGTTGGAAGGGTCCCACAGGGTTATTGAGTTCAGCTCCTGGCCCTGCTAAGAACCCCCCAACCATCCCACCACACACCTGAGAGCATTGCACCATCCTGGGCCTGGGCCTAGGAGAAGCAGACAACATCTGTGCTGGTGTCCCCATCCCTGGGGTTCACGGGGTGCTCTGGGGGCCCYTCCCAGCCTGTGGCAGGGCTGGGATGGCCATTCTCCCCCCAGCCACGCTGTGTCCCTGGTGTCCCTGCTGAGGTGGCCCTTGTGGTGGCAGCTCAGGGACACGGGAGTGCACCTTGCTCTGTGCTGCCCTGCTGGTGGCCAGTGTGTGTGTGGAGCTGATCCTGCTGGGAGCCAGCACCAACGAGGGCTGGCTTTCCCTGCARGCTGTCTTACCCCCMCTCTCCCTCTCYTGGCAGAAACATGGGATCCCAGTGCCTGTGACACCCCAGACACCCTGGAGCATGGATGAGAACCTAATGCACATCAGGTGAGGAGCTGGGCAGGTGGGGAGGTCCTATGAGGTGAGGTCCTGGGATCTGGAACCCCGGTCCCCTCCATCCTACATTTCCAGAGCAGCCCCTTGCACATCCATTGTCCCAGACTGCCCCACCACTTGCTGACCATGGGTGACACCAAATCCTCCATCCTCCCTTYCCATCTAGCTRTCCTCATTCCAAATGGCAGCATTCATCTCCTGGACTCTCCCAAGCCTGGCTCCCCTTTTCAGAGCTGCTAAAACGCTCCGGAAATCCATAACGAGTATTTCTGTCCATCCTCATGGGGTGGGTGGGAGCGGGGGTCTCATCCCGGCGGGTTTTGGGGTCACAACTTGCAGGTGCTGCAGTGACTTCTCTCTCCTTCCCTGCCTGCTTGCAGCTACGAAGCCGGGATCCTGGAGAACCCCAAGGTAATCGATCACGGCAGCCACGGGGCCGGGGGCGTCTCGTGTGTTCGCAGCCTAATTGGAAATTTCACGGCGGGGCCGTTCCGTGTGTGCGGGGAGGCTCCTCCGCCTCCCCCGGCACTTTAATTGCTGCCGGCTTGAATAGGGGAAGGGACTGCTTCAGGGTGACACCGGAGGGGACAATGTGGCGGGGCAGCMTTAAAGGAGCAATTAGAGAGGCGCGGTGCGGGTGGGGGAGTCAGAGCCGGTGGCGGGCGGCGGAGGTTCGGGCTGTCCCCTGCCCGTGCCCGCAGCTCCCTGGTGAACTTAGGGCCGCTAAAAACCGCTTTTCCAGCCCGCTAAAAACCTCCCGCTCGTTGGGTGCTGTTGGGAACCCTGTGGGGCCGCCAGCTCCGGCTGCCAGCGGGGCTTTGCAGCCGCTGMCAGCGCCGCATCCCCGGCCGCTCCGAGCCGCGCTCCTGCCGGCCCTGCCCGCGCCGTTCATGCTCCGGCGGGTCACCGCCGCTGGTTAAACTATCCATCAGCGCTAATTAGACAGCCCGGGGGCAGSAGGAGAGGGAGCGGAGCCCCGGAGCTCCGTGCCCGCAGCTGACTCGTGCTTGCGGCGGGGGCCGGAGGAGGGCGGAGGGGGGGTCCCGCTCCTCCTTTGGTGCCCTCCAAAGGTGCTGTGGGTCAGGCTTTGCAGAGCCGGGTTCCCGTGGGGTCTCCTCCTCACGGAGAGTGGTTGGCATCGGGATGGGTGTTCAGGTCTTCAGCTGAGGTAGCCCGGGACTGACCCGCACTCCCCATCCTGAGCCAGCCTCCCGCACCCGGCACCTCTCCTGTCCTCCCCCGCTCCCCAGGGGCTCTGCCAAGCCCGTTCCCATCCCAAATCCCGCTTGGAAAACAGGGCTGAGCGGTGCCCTGACCCCATCCCCTCTGCTGGGGCAGCTCACCCTATGACAGCGCTGGGAGGTGGCTTCTGCAGCGCGGTGTCACCGCTGTCACTGTCACCGCTGTCCCCTCCCCGGCCCGGGCAGCGGTGCCGGGCACGAGGTGGCCGTGGCGAGATGCGGGGTGCCAGGCACGGTGGGCTCCCCTCCCCAAACCCCCGGGACCTGCCAAACGCAGGGATTTGAAAGCAGATGGTTGAGCTATTTTCTGCCTCTGTGAGGCCCGATTGAAGGGCAATGAGGCAGCTAATGTGGAGAAAGATAGAAATTTACTTGCTTTAACTTCATATGGCACTCTGAAAGAGTTCATTCAGTCCCGGGCACAACAATATCAGCCGGATGAATAAACCATTTGCGGCATCGATAGCTCTGCATCATGGTTTACTTCATGGACCATTTGCTTCCAATTTCTTCTCTTCTTGCCCCGTTTTTCTTGCTTCTTTCTTCCCCCCTCCCTCTCTCACTTTCCACACACTCTTCCTTTTTTTTTTTTTCCTTCCCCCCCCSCCTTTTTTTTTCCCTCTCTCCCCTTTAAAGATGACATTGCAGGACTAGCCCCCCTGCGGGGAGGGATAAATAGAAGGCATTGATACACTGCAACAAACTATTTGTCATTTGAACTGTGCTTTTAGGAGAGAGAATAAAAAGAGGACAGACTCGCACCGTAATGATGGAATGCAAGCCAAATGTCACTTTTATTTCTATTTAGTTATTTTATTTAATAGGGGCTTTCATAGTTGGCTCGGAAAATTGGAAACTACCTGACTTTGACTTCCAATGTTTAGTAAAGAGTTTTTAATACTTTCCGGTATTTTTTTTTTCTCCCCTCCTCAGCCCCCCCTCCACCTTTTCCTTTTGAACTCAAAGTTTTTCATCATCTCTCGCRGGTTCATCTAGTTAATAAGTGTGATGGGGGCTAGGAAAGGCCAGACGATGTAAAATTGAAATCCACAGCCCGTGTAATCTGTGCGTGGGGGCACGGGCGAGATGTGCCTGCCTGCCAGGGCTTCTCTCTTAAAACGAGGGRAAGGGGCAAAAATGACAGAAAATGGGAACTGAGGAGGGGTTTGCTGCTGTCAGTGCTCGGGTAGCTCTGTCTGTGCTCACAGGATTTGCCTGTGGCTGCTGTTGGGATGTGCACCCCAGGTTTGGGGTGAGGCAGGGGGTCCTCCTGCAGAGTGAGGGTGGGATGGGGTGCTGGCAGCTGTGTGGGCTTCCCTCAGGTGCTGGCAGTGATCCAGCAAATATGAATACGTTCGGACAAAAATTAATTGAAGTTTTCACTAGAATTCTTATTGCCTGTCTGCAGAATTTTCAGATGAAAACTTCTTCTGTTGAGAAACTAATTTTCCCTTTAAAAAGCTTAATTTTTTATTAATTTTTTTACAGCAATCTTTTGGTTGGATTACTATGGGGCTTTTTTCCCCTAACTTGCTTTATACCTTATCCTTTTTTGTCCTTGATGAAAAGCAAGAGAAGGGAGGAMAAGGGACAYSTAAAGGTCCTTTCCATCCCAAACTATTCTGATTTGATGAAGTGAGCAGAAGAGCAGTGCTTTAAAAAGGACAAGAGGAACAGGGAGAGCGTGGGCCAGGCATTGGGTGGATGGGTGCAGGCAGGGACCCCTGCCCAGAGATACCCAGAGCTCCTGCTGGGTTTAGTGAGGAAATACCAGTTTGCCACTTTTTAAAAGGCTGCTTGGCTCTCCATGATGTTGCACATACCCTGGGTGCTCTGTGCCTCCATTCCCCCTCCACCTCCGGAGCTGTGGCAGGGTGGGGAGTCCCTCTGGAGGCAGGAGTTTACAAACACACATCTGAAAGTATTTTGGGGTCAGCCTGTGCAGTCGCATCATGGGTGAGCGCTGAGGGGCCACGTGAAATTGCRAAGCATTTGCTCTCCGGGACGGAAAGCTTTTTTATATTGCATTCCCCGTCCCCCTCCCTGCCCCCTCCGCTTCTTCTGGCACGCACTTCAATTGCAGCAATTCCCCGTCAGCACCCGAGCCTCTGCCGGCCTGGCTCTGATGGAGATAAGACGCCTCTTCCCTATAAATCTCAGGGAAAAAAAAAATATATACATAAAGGTTGATGTGCTCTGAAATGGGTTTTTGCTTTGCCGCTCTATTTTCCCCCGTGTGTATTAACCCCGGGGACAACCGTGAAAGAGCCGGTGTGCCGGGAGCACCTGCTGGGGTCAGGGCTGCTCATCAGCGCCTTGGGTCAGCGCCGGATGGGGCCGGCGGCGGTGCGGGGACGTGCGGGCTCCCTCCTGTCCCTCCGCCGCTGCCAGCCTGCTGCTTTTGCCTGCCTGACTTGCTGCTCCGCAGCCAGCCCGCCTCCAGCTGCGGGGGCGTTGGAGGAAAAGATGAGATCAAGTTGAGGGGAAAAATTGGCTGATTCTGCCAACCCCTTTGTTGCCGGGGCCCCCGGTAAGAGTCGGTGCTGTGCTGGTGCTGTGCTTTTGGGGTGTGGGATGAGTCCCTGGGCAGTGGGATGTGCTTTGGGATGGGGGATGAGTCCCTGGGCAGCGGGATGTGCTTTGGGATGGGGGATGCGCCCCGGGGTTGGGGTTGGCCGTGGTGATGCCACTGACTGTCCCTCTCCGTGCAGAACCAGGCTCCTGCCGGGCTCTACACCAAGACCTGTGATCCGGCCAACTCCCCCGACACCCCAGACGTGCTGGAGATCGAGTTTGAGCGGGGTAAGAGCCTCCTTGCTGGGCTCCCCAGACAAGCCCCGCTGTCCAGCTGGGATTGGGGCTCTCTGGAGCAGCCCCAGGGTGGGGGCAGATGGGTGAGCCCTGGCATTGGGGCTGAGGATGGTGCTTGCAGCACACCAGGGTGTGCAGAGGGTCTGGTCAGACCTCAGGGGCTTTCTGGGACCCCCCCAAGAGTGGAAAGGGGTCTGAGCCCCCTCACCTGCCATCAAGGTGCAGCAGGCACAGGGTCCCCTCCCTGCAGGTGGCTCTGAGGGCATGCAGGTGATGCTGGGGGGACACCCAGCAGGATTTGACAGGCGATGCTATCACGAAGGAGACAGGGATGCYCCATTACACCCCTGGGGACACACGGCAGGGCCCAGCCCCGCAGCCATCCCTGAGGAGGGGACACTGGGCAGCATCTCCACCTCTRCCAGTCGTGCCACCACCCATCCTGGGCAGCAGCAGCGAGCCCAGCACAGGCTSGGGGGGAGACCCTGCTGGGAAGGGACACCCCCTCCCCACCGCCAGCCTCCCTGCTCCATTATAGCCATCCYCCCGCAAGGAGCAGCCCCTCCTCTCGGCAGCCCATTCAGCCCCTAGTTAATTTATTTGAAGTTTTAATCTAATTATTAACTRTTTCAAAGGCTAAGCAGCTTTCGGCAACAACAGCCCCGACGACGTCGGCTCTTCGCCGGGCGGACCCCGGCCAATATCCCGGCGGAGGATGAGGAGAGAAAGAGCCGGGGCGAGGGGAGGGCGCGGGGTGGGGGGGCCCACGCCGAGAAGCAGCTTAAGGTTCATTATTGCCGCGAGTTTACATTTAATAGCAATTTACAACTGAGTTTATAAACCCCTGAAAAATAGGGGGTTTAAGGAGGGGGGGTTAGAGGGGGGGGAAGAGCTGACAGCCCCCATCACTAGACAGGGCTCTTGCGGGCGCCTATATAATAAAGACTAGAAAGGGAGGCATTGAGGCTGATTGGCAACTGATAGTGCGTTAAATGGTAATGAGGAGGGCAGATGGAGGGGGGATTAGCCTCCAACTCCGCACCGCTTTTCTTTGTGGGCCCCGCAGCCCCCTTGTCAGCTTCCTAATACATTTATTGCTCATTTCACACCGCCGAAGAAAAATGCCTCTTTCTATTCAGCATCACCCCCACCACCACC
>CADDXX010000076.1:864288-885084 GCA_902810485.1 Alauda arvensis | reverse complement strand
TTTATTTATTTATTTCGCTCCTCTCCCGAGGTGGGTCTCCCTCCCCTCGCCTCCCCCTCGCACCAGCTTGGATATGCCTTTTTAAGAAGTTATTTAGAGTTCATATCTGTCACATCTATTTAACGCCCACGGGGTGATGTTCCGGGGGGATCCTGACGCCKGCTGATGCTGCCCATCCTCTCTCCCCGCCTCTGCAGGTGTCCCAGTGAAGGTCACCAACGCTGGGGACGGAGCCACTCGCTCCTCGGCCCTGGAGCTCTTTGTGTACCTGAACGACATCGCGTGAGTGCCACCCTGTGCAGCTGGGGACACGGGCAGAGGGGACAAGGGCAACATCCCCGGGGTGCCCAGCACGGGGTGCAAGCAGGGTGCTCACAGCAGACACGTCCTGATGAGCCCAGGGATGGTCCCAGTTGGGTCCCAGTTGTGCCATAACTGCCAGCAAGCAGCTGGGCACCAAGGCCAGGAGCACAGAAATACCCCAGGGTTTTGCTCACTGTGCATGAGGAGGATTAAAAAGCCCTCTGAGCGTTCTCTGGGCTGCCTGTGTGCCCCAGCTGCCCTGCCCACTGCAGGGCACCCTTTACTTCTTGTCCCAGCTCAGTSTTGGAACCCCTGTTCTCACATCTTGCCTTGCCCCATCTCCCTGAGAGGGCTCAGTGTCCTTTTTGTGTGGAGAGTTGACTTTTTTGGGGTATGGAGACCTGCTGGCCAGGTTCATTGCCCTKTCTCCACAGCAGCAGCTCCTTTGGGGTTTTCTTTCCATGTGCCACCCTATGCCTGGTTTMTGCTGCTGGCACAGAACCATCCTCAGTTTTCCCAAAATACTGCAGCACCCATGAGGGCACCCAGTCCCTGGCCATCCTCCTGTGTGCCTCTGCCTTTGTCCTCCTGGTGGTGAATGGGAATGAACTCTCCCACTTAGTTCACTTTTTAAATGGTTAATAAGTGGTTCTTAAATTACTTTGGGAATGCAGCTGTGGCATGTCCTGTCTCCTTGCCCAGTTCATTTTCCTAAGCACCACGCCTGCCTCTGGTGCTGGTGGCCCCAGTGACAGGTGAGGGACTGGTGGAGAGAAAAATCCATTTCTTCATCACCTGTGTGATCTGGGGTCTCCACTGCTGGCCAGCAGTGCTGCTCAGGGGCTGGCCTGCTGCCCTTTGGGGCTTTTCCCCATTGCCCACCCCTCTGACCCACCTTTCACAGCCACCTGTCCCCACTGTGGCACTGGCACTGCTGCAGCCTCCCTTCTCCTGACAGGGGCAAGCACGGCGTGGGGCGCATCGACATCGTGGAGAACCGCTTCGTTGGCATGAAGTCCAGAGGTGAGCCTGCCCCGCCCTGAAATGACCCCAAAAAAAGTCTTTTTTTTGGGAAAACCATGGCAGAATATGGTGGGTGCTCAGGAATCCTGGGGTGCTTTAGTTCAGGTCACACCAGCAGCCCTCATCCTTTCCCTCCCCATCAGCTTTYGGCAGGGATTTCCCCATGACAGGGGCTCCTCTAATGGCAGGAGCTGCCCACTCACTGCCACTGCTGGCACTGAGACCCCCAGTGCCTCCAGGTGAGACCTGTCCCCACAGGAAACACACTGGGCTTGTGTAGGGATGTGCTCATGGAAAGTCGTGGATGGTGCCAGACTCTCCAATACCTGTACAAACTACAGGAAGCTAGTTTGGGTACCGTTTTGGTTCCTTTTTAAAAAAGCAAATATTTGATTTATCTGCACATTTTTGGGTCCATGTCTCCTAATATTGATCTTCCATTGGGATCAATTTCATTGGAAACCTCTGGAGGCAGTSAGCTGCTCTGTGCAAAACTAAGTTCAGCATTTCCCAACTCTTTGCTCCAACTTTTGTTTTAAATCTCATTACTACTTAATTAGATGCTTCCTTTCTTTGAACTTGCCCTCTGTGCAGGACAACAGCAAATATTTTGCTAAGACTGACCCTGCGGTGCTCCTCCCCACCACAGGGCAAGAAACAAAACCCCAAATCATTAGATCTGAGTTCCAATAATCAAATTAAAACCAAAAGAAGGGAGGAAAAAACCCAACCCCGACCCACACACTCCAGCCCGTGCATTTGCATGCAGGATGCTGAGTAATTTGTCAAAACCTATTTTATTTTTTTTTAAGAGCCACTGACACGCTCTAGTGACCCTTCCAGCATTTAATAATTTCTCTAAACCCCATTTAGCTGTCACGTCTGTCTCCTGTGTGACATCGCCGGGAGGACCGGGGGCTCTGGGGACAGCACTGCGGGGGTGGGACCTTGGGGTGGCTCCCCGTGGGGATGAGACCTTGGGGTAGCTCCCACCCCTTGCTTTGAGCCCTGCCTGGCTTCTTGGGATTAAGAGAAACCTCCCAGAAAGCTGCTGTGTGAGATGTCCTGTGGGAGAGAGGGAGAGCTGGGATGGGAGCGGGCTGCAACAGGAGGGGGCTGTGGGGACCTGCTCTCTTCCAGAGTTTCGGAACTCAGAGCAGCTGCCTGGAGCGTTTTAGACCCCAAATGGATTTAGGATCACTGGTGCAGGAGATGGGAGCTGGGCTTGGAGGAGATAATCCTTTAAACCCCGGCAGTGTGAGGTTACCCTGTGGATTCGGGGTTCTGCAGGGGAAACTGAGGCACGGGCAGCAGCACGGCCAGAGCCTTCCCTGCAGCGGAGGTGGCAGCGAAGGTGCCTCCGCTCCCTCATGCCCCAGTCCCAGGAAGTCAGAGAAAAGGGAAAAATTCATTTGCATTGATTTTTACTAAGCTCCTAATTGAACTTCTTTAAGGCCTAATGGGCGAGGGGCGCTCGGAACACTCGCAGCAGCTTTTTCAGCCCTGTTAACTCGGGTTTGCCGGATTTGTTTYAGCGGGAGGAGGGTGGCTGGTGACGGGAGGGGTGCCAGGGAGCGCCGCTCCAGCCGCTCGGGGGGCACGGCTCGGCCGGGGGCTCCGGGCCCTGCCTCTCCCTCCCTTTCACATCCTCATTAGCAAATTATCTTTTTAACTCCGAAGGGGGGCTAGTTAAGTGAAGTAAATGAAATCAGTGGGGAGGAAGAGGGGAAGGAGGGGGACGGCCGCTGCCAAAAGCCGAGCGCTGCCGTTGGTTGGGGCTTTTCCTCCCCTTGGCTCTCCCCTCCTTTTTCCCTTTCCTCCTCTGGATGCGCTGAGCTGATGGAGGAGGAAAGTGGATAAACCTTTCCCTGCAAAGAGCACATACCAGGCCAAACTCGGCCTCGGGGCTCAGCCTCAGCCCTGGACCTGGGGGTGGAAATTTGGGCAGCATTTTCCCGTGGGCACAGCGCTGCCCTGCCCTTCCCCTCGGGAAGGCACCACATCCCTTCCTGTCCCGCGGATGACGTCGGGAGTGACAGCCTGCACTCAGCGCAGCAAAATTGCTCGGATGGAGGTGAAGTGACAGCCGAGGTTACAAATTAGAAAATTTTAAGCAGCGGCAGCTGTCTCCTTCGCTGCCTCCCTCCATGTCCCCCCTTCCCCGGCAGTAATTAYGGGGTGATTGAAGCATCGTTGGGCTGCAGTGCTGACACCTCTGTCTTTTTCCTGTAAACATGGGGAGATGAAAATAGACACTTGGAGACGCTGCGAGTGTCACTTTGAAGGTGTCTCTTGTCTCCTCGGCAGTGGCGGGGCTGCAGAGTGGCTGTCAGCTGCCCTCCCCTCTGCCCCGGCTGACACGCTCTGCTCTTCTCTCCCAGCACCCGCAGGTGGGCAGGAGCTGGGGGTCAAGGCTTGTGCCCAAATCTTCAGCCCGAACTGGCTTTAACATCTCCTGAGGGGAAGGAGAGGGAATGTTGTGTTAGTGGTGGGCTCAGCCCCACAGTCGGGGGCTGGAGGGGACAAAGAGCAGCTCTCTGTGTCACTGCCGTGCCCGCGGGGACAGCKGGGCTTTGGTGTTAACTCGGCTGTGTGCTCCCACCGTCCTGAGGGGATGGATGTTTGGTGAACACCTGAGCTGCCCCAGGGACTGGGGGGGCTGGGGAGGAGGGGTTGGCTCTCCTCTGGGACACTCAGATCTGCGCCGGTGGGATGCTGAAATCACGGACACTGTTTGGGATGAGGTGTGATGGGAGAGGCTTGGGCTGCTGTGCTTGTGGCTCCTGTTGTATCCGTGGGACTGCGGCCACAGGACATGCTGAGCCTGTGCCACTCTCCAGGGCACTGGGAGAGCAGAGCCTGGTGAAGTTCTGAGCCCTCTGGGGTCCCCTCAGCATCCCTTGGGGYTGGGGCTGATTGGGGACATATCCCCTTCCGTGAGGACAATTTCCTACTGGGTTCCTTTGCCATTCCCGTGACTGCACCATTGCAGATGCCCAGCAYTGGGAAGGGACCGTCCCCGTAGGCAGGCAGGGGACAGGGACACGCTGCTGGAGCAGCCCTGGCTGTGGACAGCTTACAGCCTTTCCCATCACGTACTCCCTGCCAGACCAGCCCAGCATTTCCCCACATTTCCAACACGGACGGGAGGACTGCACGGCCATACTGGGATTTTAACACCAAATAACCCCTTCGTGCACAAAACCAGCCGCGAACGGCTGGAACAAAGGAGCAGCTTGCCGAAACAATTAAGCATCCTCCATCCCCAGGCCTTGTGCGATGAGAGGAGGGGGGTGGGCAGCAGGAAGGGACTGGGGGGGCCCTGCCAGCCCCAAAGGAGGTTGCCCTCGCAGCCCCCAGGTAGCCTCATCGCTTGCCAGCGGCTGCGCGGGGCCCTCTCTCGCCAGCCCAGGGGAGAGCAGGGGATTTCAGGCGCTCCCCATGCCTGTGCCCCGCTCGTTCCGTTAATTACAGGTTTTCAGCCGCAGACCGTTGGGCACGGATGGGTGGGGGGGATCGGTTCCCAAACCCTGTCATTTAGCCTCGTCAGAGTGCCTCTTCAAAGAGGGGAATCTAGAAATTTTCTCCGCAAGGTGCGGAGTGGACTGTCTCGGCCCCAGCATGAATATAATGACAGATGCATTTTACAGCGAGCTGAGACTGAATGCGCTCGACCACGGCTCCTTCTGTCAGCCAAGTCATTATTTTTTGTCATTTGCTGACAGTTTTGGTCTCATTCGTTTCTCTCTCTTTTTCTGCTTTTCCCCCTGCCTGGAAAAATGGATAGGTATCTATGAGACCCCAGCAGGAACGATCCTACACCACGCACATTTAGATATCGAGGCCTTCACCATGGACCGGGAAGTGAGGAAAATCAAGCAGGGACTCTCCCTGAAATTCTCAGAGCTGGTGTACAACGGTAGGTGCAGTCCAGTCCTGCCACTGCAGCCTCCCTCCTCATCCTCCCTCATCGCTGATAGAGGCTGTAAAATTGAGGTGTGGATTTTGAGGCCGCTCCAGGGGAGAAAGGTGGGTTTGGAACGAGCCAAACCACACAGTGTGCCTGCTTTCCTGCCGAGGGAGCTCTGGGCCTGCCTTTGGGAGGCAATGCCATATTCCATGAGGGGCTTGCTCGTGGCATCTCTCCCAGCCCAGTGCCACCACTTCATCCCAACCAGCACATTCAGATTTAATTCACCATCCTTKTGCCCCTCTCATGTCACCTTTCCTCAGCTCTCACCTCCAACCCCTTCCAGCTCATGCCCACTGGGATATGGGGCACCCAAACTTTAAACTTCAAACCCTGCCACGGCATTTGGAGCCGGAGAGCTGTCCCTGTGCCCTGGCAGTGTGGCACAGGGACTCTGCAGGGATGGAGGGGCTGTGCTATGTGGTGCTCAGCCCACACAGGGGCACTGCGGGTCGGGGCTGCTCCCGGTCTGGGACAGGACAGCACTGTCTGGAGAGGGCTGGGAGCCAGGAGGAATGAGGGGATAGTGGCTCACCCCGGCAGGGAAGGACAGCAGAGAAGCCCTGTGTCCTTCCTCCTGTGGAGCAGCACCAGATCATGGGCTGAGTTTGAGGGGTCGCAGCTCAGCGTTTCCCCCGTGCCACAGGGAGCAGCTCCCTGGCCTGGCACCCTTGGAGGAAAACCAGCACTGCCCTGGGGGTTGTTCCGTGGATCCACCCCGACCCAGTCTCTGTGCTAAGCTGAAGGAAGCAGGATTAGCCCAAAATGCCCTAAGTGGGCTCAAAAGCCCATTGCCCACACCTGGCTGCTGGGTTCAGCGCTGTCATCCCTGGAGGCCCCACACCAGGGGGATTCCTGCCCCTTGGCCAAACATTTCCCACCTACAGGCCCTGATTGGGGCTCCCAGCTCCTCCTCCCATCSCTTTTCAGGTGTTTCTAACCACAAGGGCTGGGATGATTGCTATGGGGTCTCCATGGGAAGACACCTGGAAATRACCTGGTTCTGGGAGCTGAGGCTTTGGGCAGCAGCAGATCCAGTRGGACTGGGTCAGGCTTTCCTCCCCTGCAGTTTCTGGTGCCAGTGCTTGTCACCTTCCCCTCCAAGGACATTCCCTCTTGCATCTTCCTCAGCAACTGGCATTTAATGCCTGAGCCCCTTTACTGCTTAAATCATCTTTTAGGGCCCTGGCTGGGGCTGCAGAAGCCTTTGTCACCTTCCTCTTGGATCACAGCCCCTGCCCTCATTCATTCTCTGGTGCCACTCTTGCCTCTGGCCATTTTTATTAGATTTTGACCTGGGCTGCCTTTCTTTTAACTATTTTTTTCTTTTAGTTCAGGCATAAACCTGTTTGTTTGTTTAYTCCTAACCACTCGCTTGTGCAGCCACCAGGTTAAAAAGCCACTCAGGGAATCACGGTTTAAATTCTCCCTCTCCACGTCTGCCAGGCAGAGGCTGCTGCTTCCTTTGCTTCAAGTGTTAAATCCCCAGGRGTTTCCAGCTTGGTCCTAGACTTCCCTGCCAATCCTGAATCCCAACAACCCCAACAGGGTGCAATAAGCACCCGTGGGTCCCCGTGCCCGAGGCCAGGCTTTCAAGCTCACCTYCCTTTAACACCTCATTATTGCAGCTAGTCCAGTTTTTAGGGGAATTAGTGTTTATCTTCCCCTCTGTTCCTATTGATCCCATTGTGGAGGGGTGGCTTTGAAGCCGGTTCCCGTCCTTTCCAGGTGCGGAAATGCCATTGTCCCCCTGCCTGCGCCGTGATTAGGGCAGGATAGTGGGAAGGTCATTAAGGGGGATCGCTTCCAGTGTCTGCAGTGGGGGGTCGGGAGGGGGGGGATGCTTTCTCCCACCTGGAGCTGTCAGAGTCAGGATTTAAGCAGCTGGTTATTATTTTAATGTGTCTGGGGTTTATTTTTACAGGGATTTTTACATCATTCCTGCTATTTGAAGAGTTGCACTYGGAGGGTGGGTGCCAAAAAAAGGAGTGTATTTGCCTGGAGCCGGGGTTGCTACTGGCAGGGCAGTGCTGATTTCAGGGAAGGGGTCCCCAAATCCCCCAGCCGTACTGCAGTGGAACAGCTGAGGGGGGACAGTTCAGGTGATGAGGGGCTGCAGGGCCACGGTGCTGTGCCTTGGAGCAGGGCCACACAGCCCCCGGGGACAAGGCTGCAGGATACGGCCCTGCTCAGGGGCTGCTGAGGCCGAACAACAAAAGAAATTGTTTGTTTCTTTAATGGCTTCGGCCCCAGAGCTCAGCTGGGAAGGGAAAGGTGAGAGGGCACCGGTGCGAGATGGGAGAGATAAAACCGGGGGRTGACCGCAGGGCAGTGAATGGGCTCTTTCTTCCTCCACCTCTATCTCCTTCTACATCTCCCAGGCTTTACTCCAGGTCTCCGAGGACTCCCTGCCTAATGACCCCGCTTAGGGACAGGAGGGGCATGGGGGTGGCAGGGCCACGGCTCCTCCAAGCACCTGCAATGCCAACAGCTGCTCCCCCAGGATGTTTGGGGGGGCCGTGGTGTGACTGCAATCACCCCAACACCCCCAGCTCGGGGCAGTTGGGCTGCCAGGGGCTGCTGTCCCCACTGGAGCCAGGGCAGGGCTGGGCTGGTCGGGGTTGGATGGAGTTTTCCAGGGTGCCAGCACTGGTTCCCTGTATCCCACCAGCTCCTCGTGCTGGGATCACAGTGGGGACAAGTCAAACTTCCCCACGAGTGGCAGCAGGGACAAGCTGAGCCTCGCTGTCCTTGGTGGGGCTGGGGAGGTGGAGAGCCCACCTGGGGCTGCTGAGACTCCTGTGCCCCAAAGCACAGCCCCAGTGTCAGGGGGAGAGCTCTGCTCTGCATCCCTCTGGGGTGGGCAATGGGAACTGCTGGGGTGTCTGCCCCACTGGGACCCCCATTGCTGAGGGGGTTTCCCTTCCCAGTTTTCTTGTGGGGCTGCAGCCCCCTGAGCACAGTCCACAGGCTGGGGTTGACCCTGTGGGGCAGATCCCTTCTCACCCATCCCAAGGGAGAATGGCTCATCCCCTTCTTCAGGGGCTGGGAGCTGATTGCCCCCCATTTCTGTGTCCATCTGTCTGTCTCCCCMTGGCCCTCCCAAGATGGTGGGGTTTGAGTGGTAATTTCATACCTACTTAACAAATCTTTTTATTTGCATGMTCACCCCTGCCCAGCAGAGCTGGAACAAGGATGGGCCCCATGGCCCATTTCTTGTTTGTTCCATCCTCTTCTCCCTGTGGGATCCTGAGGGCCACCAAGGAGAAGGGAAACACGTGAGGTCTCCATCCCTCATGGCTCAACCTGTGTGTCCCAGCATCTCATTTCCTCTCCCAGTCCTGCAATTTCATCCCTTCCCCTGGAAATTACCCAGGCTCTGCTTTGTAAGACAGCCTGGGGACCACCCTGGGGTTCCACCTGGGGTCCCAGGCTCCTCTGGCCTTCCCTTGCTGATGSCATCTCCTGTCCCCAGGCTTCTGGCACAGCCCTGAGTGCGAGTTCCTGCGGGAGTGCATCGGGCGCTCGCAGGAGCGGGTGGCGGGCACCGTGCGCCTCTCTGTCTTCAAGGGCCAGGTCTACATCCTGRGCAGGGAGTCCCCAGGGTCCCTCTACAACGAGGAGCTGGTCAGGTGAGTGGGACGGAGGTCAGGGTGGGCAGGAGTGGCCACAGTGAGCATCCCAACCCACCCCACCCCACCTCATTGCATCCCACCCCATCCCACCTTGTTGAATCCCACTCCATCCCATCCCAGTCCACCCCATCCCATCCCATCCCCAGTGGCCCAGGTGACACCACGGGCCCAGCMCAGCATCCAGCCAAACCATGAGCCATGTTTTCAAGTCAATATTGGGTTTTTTYCCCCCCCTCTGGCTTTTCCCTTTCTCTTCATGTTGTTTTCTTGCTTGCTCACTCYCCCCCTCCACCCTCCCTCAACTCCTTTCAATCTCTCTCTAAACACTTTATAAGCCATAAATACACCCRAATGAGTTTAGATCAGTCGGAGTAAATGTCAAATTATCTTCTCTCTTTCTCTTCTCTGGCTTTTTTTCCCCCCTTCCCTCCCCCTCAAAATCAACAGCTCCTAATAATCTGTCCCAACCCTTCATTATGCTTCGCACTCTCACTTGGAGAGATTAAATGAATAAAGTATTAAAAAAAAAAAAGAAAAAAAAAAAAGAGGGAAGAAAAAAAAGGAGGATGGAGGGGGGTGGGACGGAGGAAAAAGAGAGAGGGAGAGAAAAGCAGGGGCACTTATTCTCCCTGCGTCTCCAACCATTTTCCTTTTCTTTTTGATTTCTACATCGCTGGTTTGAAAGCTTTTGAGTGACGGCGTCACAGGAACCCGAGAGAAAGCTGTGAGAGGCAGAGCTGTGTGGAAATGCCTCTGCACAGTAGGTAGAAAGTAACGTAATTATAGAGCAGGTCAGAACCACTCGAATGAGCAAAAATAAAAGCACAGAGGTTTTTCTGTAGCCCGTCAGGGGAGGTAAAATCATTGTAAACTCTTTTTTTTTTTTCCCTTTTTTTTTTTTCTTCTTCTTTATTTCCCTCCACTTCCTCCTTGAAGGTTTGTGGTTTCTGGGAAATGAGCCGTGTGTTTTGGGGATGCAGGAAACTGTTGGGAGTTGGGATTCAGTGGGTGGCTGCTGCCTTGGGAAAGGGGATGTGCTCAGTGTTGCASTGAGGAATCGGCTGCCAGGTCCATAAACCCCCACACCAGAGTGGGGATGTCCCTGCCTGGAGCCCTGTTCATGCCCAGGGCAGTGTGTCCTGCCCAGGACCCCATCCCTTTTCCGGAGCCTGCCGTGGGACAGCCATACCTGTAGGATTACTCTGGAACATCCCAGAGTAATCCCACGGGGAGGAAGGGTGATGATGCACSTGAGGGACCAAGGAGGGAAATTTGGGGCTGTGTCCCTGGGCTCCTGAGCCGTGTGTCCCCTCCCTCTGGGGGCTGCCAGGGACCCTGAGCTCAGCCCCCAGAGCCACAGTGGGGCAGCAGCAGCTGAGAGCRGCCAGCTCTGGGGTGCCCCACACCTTGTCCCTTCCCGAAGGGCAGCCCCGATTCCCCCCGGGAATGCCCTGGCAGTGACGGTGCCTTTCTCTCCGCAGCATGAACGTGCAAGGGGACTACGAGCCCGCCGACGCCACCGGCTTCATCAACATCAACTCGCTCAGGTCRKTGGGGTGGAGCGGGGAAAAGCCCCSACACCCCGCGCCTCTTCCCTTTCCTCACTCAGGCTCCGGGGGTGAACCGAGCCCCCTTTGCAAGCCCCCCCCTGAACTGTGGGGTGCCACCAGCCCCTCCCCAGAACCAGCCCTTGCTTAATTGCAGCCTTCCCCAGCACAGCCAGCCTCGTTATTTTACTTATTCCTCAGACCCCTCCCAACTCCGGGGCTGTAAAACACGCCGCATTTACATAATGGGCTCTTAATTTTTCCGTTGCCTGTTAACTGCTTTGTTCTCCCCGATCCTCCGTGTCCCCCCGACTCCTCTAAGATTAATTACATTATCTCGTGGGGTAAAAAAAAAAAAAATAATTAAACTGTACAGGCCTTAACAAACGCCTGCTCTTCACGCCCCCTCATTCTGCTTAAATTAATTGAAAGGAAATGTGTGTTCTTACTGTTAATTTACAATTAATTTTTTTTTTTTAATCCCGGTTTCCAGGCTGAAGGAATATCATCGTCTCCAGAGCAAGGTCACCGCAAAGCAGGATGAATAGCAATCAATCGCACGCGAGCCTCCCGCTCCCCTTTCTAATTCCTCTAAGAAGTAGCACTAATTGTGGTGGCAATTTGTAATTGTAACTCGTCTCCCTGGAGCGGAGTGGCGGCGGAGGTGACGGCTTTGTTACGGGGGCTGCAAGTGAAATGCAATCAGGGGAAAAAAAAAAAAAAGGTTTGTCCATCGGAGGAGAAGTGGGGAAAGAAATAAACCCGCAGCCACGCGCGGGGTCCGGCATTGAGAGCCGGGCTTTATTCCCGCCTCGTTTGTTTGCTCCTCTGGCCCAGCGCTTCCCCCAGCCCGGCTTTGTGGAGTTGGGAATGGATTAAGTGGCTGCGAAGGACGAGGGGGGTTGGTGGTACCTTGTGGGAAGGAGGGGAGCGGGGACTGCGGGGCTGAGCTGGGCGCTCAAGGGTCAGCGCGGTTTGATCCTTTCTGCCGCGTTTTGGCGAGTTTTAAAGAGCAGACTTGGGAAAGACAAAAATGCAGGAGATGTCCTGTGATGGTGTTGCAGGGGGTGAGGAGGAAAGGAGGGAAGGAGTGCTCGCTCCAGGCTGGGCAGGTGCCCGTGCACACCTGGCTGCGAGGCAGGGATGGCTCAGCGAGGGAAACCYGGAGCTGTGCTGGCAGCAGAGGGAAAGGAAAGAGGGAAGGGCTGGATTTCCTAACCGTGCACACACTCAGGGTGTGCTGCTGCTCAGCACTGAGCCTGGGGATGGTTTGGGATGTCCCCACGCTGGGTGTCCCCAGGACAGGAGCAGAGGTGCTCCCTGGAGCTGGGCTGCACCAACCACGCTGTTTCCTGCGGTGCCCAGAGTGATGGCAGGGCAGCCCCATCCCCGCGGCAGGAATGCGCTGCTTCCCGAAGGGTTTGGGGAGCAAAAGCAGAGCTGCCACCAAAGAGGGGCACATTTTAGTAGCCCCTATGGGACAGTCAGGCCAAGTGGCCGCTTGGGGACATCCAGGTGTGCCCTGCCCACCCTGCTGCTGAGCCAGCAAGTGTGACAAGCTCTGACATCACAGCTGGGAAAATAACATGTTATTTTCCCAGCTTGGATGTGACTTTCCCTGCTATTACTGGCAGCGACCATCTTGGGAGGAGAAAGCAGCAGAGGGCTGTCAGGAGAGGGGAGAGGAATGGTTTTCTGGGCTGGTGGAGCCTGTCCAAACCCTGTGGGCTGTGGGGAGGTGGGGATGCTCTGCAGGGCCACCCCATTCCCTTAATCCCACTGCTTTCAGCAGCAAGTGCAGCTGCACATGGGGTCCTGCCTGAGCCCCCAGTGGGGCTGGTGGTCAGCAGGTTGTGCTGACCATTCACCCTGGCATGGGTGCCCAGTGCTGAGCCAGCCCCACCCATCCCACAGCAGCCCCTTCTTAGGTGAGGGGAAGGGTTTGGAACCTCATCAGGAGCCTTCTCCTGGGRAATCATCCACAAAATGATGGGAACAGAGCTGCTTCCCTTCCTCACTCCAAGGATGGGCGCTCTGCTGGCCCATGGGACAATGAGTGGCCCTGGAAGCTGTGAGAGTTCCCTCCCGTGCCCATCCTTGACTGTGGTAGAGCTCTCCATTGGAAAATGGAGTTTAAAACAACTTGGTGCAATGAGGAGCAATGAGGGGGGGAAGGGGAAAGTTAAAACAACAGCAAAACAAAATGCCTCAGCAGAAGCTTCTTGTGCCTCAAAGCTTGAGAAATGCTGGAAAAGCTCTGTGAGCCCTTTGTGCCATCTGGGCCTCCTGGTTGCTTAAATCACCACCTGGAAAAAGCCACTTAACTCGCAGTCCTGGAATATCCTCCAGCACTCACACTGCAGCCTTTCAAAGGCCAGATGCAAGGAGGTCTTGGCTGCCCCTGTCTCTCTGCACCCAGAGGGGTTTTTGGCTCAGGGTGGAGGATGCTCTATCATGGCAACTCCAGCTCCTCAGGAAGCATGGGGTTGCTCTCATAGGCAGTGACAGTCATGGCACTTCAGCCTTGGAGGAGCAATCACATCTCAGCTTCCAGCTGCTGCTTCCAACTGGGCTGCAAGTGGGCTGTGCTGCAGAGCTCAATGTATTTAAAAAGCCAGGTCCAAACCCAGTGTGAGTCTTGGAGAAGGAGAAAAACCCTTAGAAATCATGGAAAAAGGATAGAGGACACCCACCAAAGTGCCTGCACTTCCTGTTGGGGCTGCAGTGATGGGATGTGAGACAGACACCTCATTTAATTACTTTGCTACCTTAATTTCCATTGGCCCTTCCAGGTCCCAAGATCTGGTGCTTTCCCAGTTTCCCAGTGTCCTTCCACCCACCAGGGAGGTATTTCAGGGGCTGGGACTACCAGGAGGGAAAAGCAGAGGGCAAGGAGCACTCTGTGAGCACCTCCTGAACCACCTGGCACTCCCCTAGCAGAGATGTTTTGGGGGGAATGTTTTGGCCTTTCAAGGTGACAAGCTTGTTTCTGCAACACCCACCTGCCTTTGAGGGCAGTGAACATGGGCTGGGGGCAGAGCTGGAAAGGGCCCTGGGAAGGGACCTGGGTCACTGCTGGGCTTTGAAGCTCCTCTGTGCATCCCCCCACAGCATCACCCATCACTCCAGCTCTGAGGCAAGCCCCTTTCCACCTTTGGGTCTCTGGGGATGCCTTTGGGGARCTGCAGCCCCTCTTTGCACCCCGGGTTCTGCCATGGGGCTGCTCTGTGGCCCTCCCAGGCTCTGGTGAAGGGCTTGTCCAGGGTCACTGCAATCGATATCTCATCTGCAGGCTCTCCTAGCGGAAGTGATGGTATATTGGAACATGGTAATGGGTCTTGTCTAGTGGAAAAGGCTAATCTTCCCCAGCTGCACAGGATCTCTGCAGGTGTCCTCTGGCTCTCCCCGCTGCCACCAGCCCTGCCAAGGAGCAGRCACTTCTTTAAAGCTGTAGCACTCCAATTCACTGCTGTCCTCTGCCTCCAGCCTGGCTCCRTGGGGCGCAGGGCTGTGGCTGAGGCTTCCCAGTGAAGAACTGGCAGCCCTGGTGTCACCACACAGCAGAGCTGGCCACGGCAGCTCGCATTTGCTGGGTCAAAGAACAGAAGGTGGTGTGTTCTCCAGAGGTGGCATTTCCCCAGGGAAGAGAGGAGAAGGATGTGAGGATGATGCCAGGAGGGATGTGGACCCCCAAAGTGCCACCTGCATGTGTGGGAGGCAGGCAGGGAAAAGCAAGAGAGGCAGGGAAAAGCAAGAGAGGCAGGGAAAAGCAAGAGAGGCAGGGAAAAGCAAGGGTGGCAGCTTCTTGCTGTTAATTTGGCATCTTTGCCATCACACTTGCTGCTTGGTGGGACTCCCCACCTGGAAGTTTCCTGTTCTGCCCATCCCTCAGGATTGCTGCAGAGCCAGGTCTTCCCTTCCCATTGTGTGTCACACCCTGATGGGCTCTGGGCCCAGGGGGTCCTGTTTTTTTTAGGCTGACCAGCCATCCCTGGCTACCACATCCTGCTGCATCCCGATGGCATCATCCATTTTGCTGTTTCTCTGGAGGCAGAGGTAATTACTGGGTTTAAGGTTTATTGTGCGTGTGGATTTTAGCACGAATTGCCAAGAACAGCTTGGAACAATGCACAGGTGTGGGCAGCATGTCCTGGGGCTCAGACATGGCCRTGGTGTGTGGAGCCCCCAGATGTGGGCTGTAAAATGGGGAGCCCAAGGGCTTGGTGGGGAGCCCATCAGAGGCTGAGGGACCATCAGGTTCCACAAAAGTCATGCCAAAGGTTGTGCTAACCTTGTTGGGGCAGGGATTTGTCCTGCAAAAGACAGTGAGGATAGAGGGGTTTTAAGAGAAAACTCCTGGAGAGGAAGAGCAGCTGTGGCGCTGCTGGGTTTTTTATTTTGTTGAGCAAAGAAATGTCTAATTGGGTCCATGCAAGCAGAACCCACGGTGTTTTGCAGAGGGGAAGCAGGGAGGCTGTGGCTGTGCCCTGTGGGGCTGTGTCCATATCACATCCCTTCCTGGGGCTCCATCTCCCATCTGTGGGGTCTGCAGGAGGGGACCCCGGACCACCCCTCCCAAAGGARGGACAGAAAATCCTCTCGTGCTACCCAGGATCACATCATTTCGTGCAGATGGTGTTCCCTGGCCCTGGGTGACGTCCCCTCAGCAGGGACAGTGACAGGAACAGTGCACTCCCGGGAAAACCACAGGATTCCCCACGATGAGTGGCTGGGTCCCATTTTCCTTTGGAGATGCGGCCTCGAGTGGTTTGTGGGAGCTCAGAAGGTGCCCTGGGCTTTGCACACAGGTCACAGGGCTGCAGCCCAGCCCAGCTGTAAAACGTTCCCATCTTTCCAAAGGAAAGCCATCCCCCCGGTGAGGTTGGGAGTCGCCGCTCCTGAGCTTCCCAGGCAAGGGGGAGATGGTCGCCTTTGTAAACCCCTTAACAAGGTGGCTTTGTCTCCCCGTTTAACAAGAAGCTCCCTTGCTCCTTCCCCRGCACTTTCCCAACGCCGGCTCCCTGAAAGCCAGCTTTATGCTCCGGCCGGGGCCGCGCTGCTGTGGGGCCGGGGATCACAGGGACACAGGGGCCCTGACAAAGGCTGCCCCGGGGGGACACAGCGTCAAAGCCCAGCCGGCTCAGGGAGGGACAAGGGACCCACAGAGGAGGCTGCGGTGTGAGCCCACCGTCCATCTGGTCACTCGATCGTGGCGGGCAGCGACCCGGCGATGCTCGGGGAGGGCCAGGGGGTCCTTCTGCTCTGTCCCCTCCCGGAGAGGGGRCAGGGGGAGTGGCTGGGAAGGGACAGGTAGGTTTTGTTGGCCGCAGGTAACAGGATCCGCAGCCGTTGGTGCCTTCCTGCCCTCTGCTCCGGCTCGGGCGGGGGGTGAGGGGTGCGAGGTGGGAGTGAGGAGAGGAGGGCTGGAAACTGAGACCTCCATTCAGCGGGGATGCTTCCCCTCATCTGGGAAGGGGTTTGGAGAAAGGCTCGAGGTGTCTCGGCTCCAGCACACCCCAGCCCTCTGGTCTGCACCAGGCAGGTGCAGCAGCAGGAAAGGACCCTCGGCTCTGGAGGAGCACCCCGGTCATGGCAGAGGCATCGCCCATCCCCGTGCCAGCCTCCAAGCTCGCCTCTCCCACCTCCTCTTCCTTCCCTGGGGGCTTTGCTGGCCTCTGCTCAGTTTGGGGGCTCTTTCCCTTCCCTTGTCCCACCAGTGAGAGCCCTCTCTCACCTCCCCCCTCCAGCCATCTGCCTCTGAGCCCCCCGCCCAGATTTACTGTCAGGCGTTCAAACCGCGGCTCAGCGCCAGGGTCAGCATGTCAGGCAGCCCCTCATCGATTTGTTTTACCTCCCCTTGGCCAAAGCACTTTGGCCCTGGCCCCTTCCATGGCGTAAGGGGCTTACCAGGGCCCTCAGCTCTCCCCTTGCCCAGCCTGGTCCTGTGGGCAGCAGGGGCCCAGCTGAGGGGCTGATCYCCTGGCCCTCCCCCGGGGCACCTAATGTGTCTCCCTGGTTTATCTGGATCAATATCTCTGCAAGAGCAAGGAAGATCTCTCCAGGGAGAGGAGGGGATGGGGGGATCCCGCTTGTTTGCACAGCCCCATGGCTGGTTTAATGCTTAGCTGATCATTTCTGGGGATTGGGAAGGGAGGAAGACTCTAAGTGATGGGTGCCAGCTCAGACCAGAGATGTTTGGGRTCTTCTCCTTCCATTTTGTGGGTCTCATGCTCTGCACTGGGGCACAGTGGTTGGGATATCTTTGTGTTCAAAACCCGAGGAGCTGGGGTGGCTTCAACCTCCAAGTCCCTCCAACCAGCAGGTGTGGGGCTGCTTTGGAGGATCTGCTTCTTGCTCATGGTGTTTGAGCCTGGATGAGGGATTTTTAAACTGCCCTACTTGATGCTGGGGACGTTTTTATAGAAGCCTGGAAGCGACAGTGAAGAATGATCATCAGTAAATCCAAGCARTGAGAAACCTGGCTGGGACAGCAGCCTCCACCCTTTCTTGCTGCACACTGAGGGCTGCCCAAGGCACGAGGGCTCTTGCTTTTATGGCTTGGCTCGGGGAATCGAGGCAAAGAACACATGGACAACACCCCAACCCCACCCCACAGGCTCCATCACCCCTGCTGAAGGCTCCACATCTCCAAAACCCCACAGAATCACCCCCAGCACCTCCATGCCCACGAGTGCCTGTGCTGGCAGCCAGGGCAGATGCCCAGCAGCTCGGGCAGCCCGAGGAGAAAGCGGGGGGCTCTTGGCAACTCTGCCTTTTGCTTTCAGCCTCGCCCTCTCGCTATTTATTGGTGACTTTTGTCCTTGGCCAGCTTAGCGGCTGAAAGGGGCTGTATTATATCACATGTAGGCAGCTCCTGGGGGGAGAGGGCCGCGCTTTCTGCGGGAACAAAGCGCGGGTTGGCTAATTCCCCTCTCCTCCCGCGGCACCCGGGTCCCATCTGGTTGACACAGTTTGCTCCAGTGTCTCCTGCTATTAAGCCCCCACTTGCCTGCTTGAATCACCGGCGCTCCCCCCGCCCCTGCACCCTCGGCCCCTTTTTCTTGCTTTATTTTTCATTTTCCCTAAAGCCAGGCAGAACTTGCTCCGTGGAGTGATGTCAGATGTGCGCGAGGCAGACCAATAAAACCTAATGCATCCCCTTCTTTGTCTGCCGGCCTCTCCAGCGCCTCACATTTTCCACTCAGAAAGCCACTTAAAACACATCAGCAACAATCCCTCACAAAACAGCCACTTGTTGGCTAATTGTGCCGAGGGCCCGCGTGTGCTGCACTGCGCTTCCCTGCCAAGGAGGGTCCCGTGCTGCCAGGGACCGCGGCTCCCCAGCGACCCCAGSGTGATGGGAACCCTCAGCATCCACCAGGATGGGCCCTGGGCGTCTCAGCTGCTCTGCAGGGTGTGGTGGGGCAGGGATATGGGATTGGGATGTTCCTGTACACCCCACAGCCCTTCGGTAGGTCTGGATTGGATGGAGAGTGTGGTCACAGGAGTGGATGGATGGAGAGTGTGGTCACAGCCAGGAGTGGGGCTCAGCCTTCACACAGCAGAGCTCCCTGGACTCTGTCCTACCTGCTGACTCTCTCCTGGGAAGGACAGCAGGCAGGAAGGCAGCAGGCAGCTGCAGTGCAATGGGAGCTCTGGAGGGAATGAGGTAGGTGCCATCCTGCCAGAGTGGTGACTTTTAGCTCGGTGGCTGTGATTCYGGGCTGATGGCCCTGCAGCTGAAGGCTGGAAGAGCTGGCTGCCCCATGCTGATGAGGGAGAGCTTTGATGCAGCTTACAGGGATTGTCAGTGGGTTTCACGGAGGGGACGGAGATCCAGGTGCCTGATGGAGGGCAGAGAGGGTGCAAGTGAGTGCTGGAAGGGAGGCAGAGAGGCTTGGACCTTTGCCTAACMGAGAAGCATCCAAAAATCCCTCTGGAGGAATCCTTTGGGCCCTTTGGGATATGGGAAAGAGATCAGAGGGTGGCTAATCTCCCCCTCTGCAGCCTTTTCCCCCAGCAAAGACAATTGTGCACAGAAGCTGCGTTCATTTTTTGGCAGAAAAACTTGGACAGCTTCTCCTGCTGCCACCCCCGGCATGCTGTGGAGCAGGACAGGAGCAGCGCGCATTCTCTGCCGCCTGGTCTGGGGGCGGGGGGARCTGTCACACCTTTTATCTTAGAACCACCCAATCACACCCTGSTTTGGGGCTGRTYTGAGGCAGGCAAGGAGGTTCAGAARCGGTGCCAGATAGTGGGAAGGCTCCCTGTGGGAGCTGTGCTGGGCAGGCAGCCCAGAGCCCTCCCTGSRGGCACTGAGCACACCTGCCCCTGCTGACCTGCCCACATTCACCTGTCAGTTGTCACAGGGCAGAGTGGCACAGGGGACAGCACAGAGCAGAGCCACCCACAGGGAGTCGCGCTGCCGCCCGCTCCGGCTCGGTGACCAGGCGGAGCCTCTGCCACGCTGTGACACAAGGGATGAGGCGGGAGATGCAGGCAGCTGCCTGCCATTCCCATTCCCGTTCCCATTCCCATTCCCATTCCCATTCCCATTCCCATTCCCATTCCCATTCCCCATCCCCATTCCCATTCCCTCGCTCTGCTGCCAGACCCGGACACTGCCGTGGGGCCATGGGGGACCCTGTGGGCTGGTTGGACCCCACACCAACCTCACACCTGGCAGAGCACAGGGCGCTGGGGAAGGAAGGGGTTAAGCAGAGCCAGCGGCGGCAGAAATCAGAGGATTACAGGTTTGCTGCCGGACTGTCCCATCTGTCACCAGCACAAAGACGAGCCCTGTCTCGGGCTGGGCTGTCAGTGAAGAGCCCACCACTACATTAGGACTCCATTAGGGGAGACTGGTGGTGGGAAATGGCAGCTGTCAGGGCACTATCATTTCTCCTGTAATTCCTCCTGTTCCTTTCTCAACTGCACTTAAATAGCAGGTCTACCCACTGGGCCAATTTTGCGTTTTCTTCCTCCCGCTGCTCCTCTTCTTTCTTTAAAGCTGCAGCTCCCTGGGCCCCTTCCCTGCAGCCTGCTGGTGCCAGTGCCAGTGCTGCCTGTGCCATGGCATCTCCATAAGGAGAAGGGCTCAGGAACATTGGCAGCATCCTCGCTATGGAGCCACAGCGATGCCAGCCTGGCCTGCAATGGCACCACTGCCATGGGACTCGCTGGCTCCTGACCTTGGCACAGGGAGGAGAGGAGGTGGATCAGAAGGGTGGGCAGTGTCCTTCCCATCTCCCATCGTCTGGGGCTGTCTCTGAGCTGGAGAATGTTTCCCAGGCTGTGCTGCCCTTGTACAAAAGGCTGGCTGCTGCTGCAAAGTGGCACAGAGTGGGCAGAACAACAGGTGCTGAACGGGGCTGGGGACCCGTGTCCGGTGGCCTGGGCTGTATCAGAACAGAGTTTCTTCTTCCWGCCACAAAATCTGTCCAATCTTTCRGCATTTGGCAGAGACTCCYGGGTCACACTGCCTGGTACAGTCAGTGATGATCCCCCAGTGCCAGGCCTGTGTCTGACCCAGAGATAAAACCACTGACACATTTCCTGATGGGACAAGATCACCTGGAAACACTCAGCACCTGCAGAGAGGCAGCTCAGCATAGTGAGGCACCATGCTGGGGGTCACTGTGTTCACAGCTTTCCTGGGAATCCCTGGGTCTTCCCACACCCTGCCCTGCCCTCAGCACATCTCCAACCRGACCCGGYGCTGCTGCGGCTCCGYCGCTCCCTGTGGAGCCTCCTCTTCCAGCAGGGGATCAAAACAAACACTTGTGTGGGGAAGTGCATTGCAGTGGTGCTCGAAATAAATAACTAATTTCTCCCTACATGATCTCAAGGAGCAGGAGAGGCGTGAATAGCAGGGCCCGGTGTTGGACTGACTGGACTCCCCGGTGCGGTAATTCAGAGGATGACAAACATAAGCCAAAGAAAAATGTTGAAAAATGGGCACTTCCCGCAGCCCTGAGCAAAGGAGCTATTGCAGGGTTTGGAAATAACGAAGGCAAAGAGAGGGAGAGAGGGGAATTTTCTCATTGAGACCAAGTGAAGTGCCAAACAAGCTGCTATTATGGTGGCTTTGAGAGGCACAGGGAGGGGGTGGTGGGGAGGAGAGTAGGGGGAAGGAGAGGAGGGAGGTGGGGGAGAAGAGAGGGAGAGAGGGCTGGAGGAAGGGAGAGCAGTGGGGGCTGTGGGGAAGAAGGGGATGCGAGGAGCCAAAGGTGCAAGGTGACACAGGGTAGATGGAGAGAGGACCAAGGTGTGTGATGGTGGCAGGGCCACCCCATGCCAGCACCCCACCCCTCACCCC
>CADDXX010000076.1:747905-863710 GCA_902810485.1 Alauda arvensis | reverse complement strand
TTTTTTTTTTTTTTTTATTCCTCCAAAAGGAAGATTTACATCAGAAATTTGTTTCTGGATGTGTTTAAGGCCTGTAATTTCCCTCTTTACAATCGCTGCCTGATGTCTTCTTGTTGCCAGCTCCAGTGCCGAGGCTGGCTGTCACCCTCCCAGCAGCCTGGTCCCTCAGCTGGGTCCTGCCCAGTGCCAAGGAGGCTTTTCTGYCTCTTGCCAGGGCTTGAGGCTTCCAAAATTCAGCTCCCACAGCCCTGAGAACTACACAGGGAAGGTTCCAGCTCCAGGTTTGGTCACCTTTGTAGCCACTTTGAGACTGGCATTAGCTGGAGCATCACTGGGTGGATCCTGCTCAGAACAGGGCACCCCTGAGAGCCAAGTGGGGCAGCTGGGGTGATCTCCCACCCAGGATATGCCTGGGGAAAAGCTGGTGCTGAGCACATTGGGTCTTCACAGACAGAGTTGGGAGGGGGAAATTCCCTAAATCCTGAGCCTCTGGGCTGTTTCCAAGAGAGGAAGAAGCAAAGCCCTGGGCACGGCTGGAGATGTTGCCTCCATCATGTTCAGAAGATGATGGGATGGCAGTGGGGATACAAATCATCTCAGGTGATGAGGTGAGATCCAGGCCAGGCTGGATGGAGCTCTGAACAACCTGGTGTAATGGAAGGTGTCCCTGCCCAAGGCAGAGCTTTAAAGTCCCTCCAACCCAAAGTCTGATTCTGTGGTTAAAATCCTTCTCCCATGGGCTGTGTCCCTTTTCCTAAAATAAATGGACTTTTTGCTGAAGAAAATGACCCTGAAGGGAGGAAAGGCGGGGGATCAGCCAGCCCACTGGTGTAACTGAGGTGACCAGCAGCAGCCTCTGCAGCCCAGGGAAGAAGGTGTTCCCTGCTCTTGGAAAGCCACCAGRTAATTCCATCAGCTCAGCAATTCCTGCTTACTCAGGTAGGCACAARTGAGATGCACAGAACTGGAAAGAGCAAGAACCAGCTGAGGAGGAGCACAGAGCTACGTGGGACATCACCTGGGTTTGAATGTCAGGGCTTTGGGAAACAGGGATCAGTGAAGCTTGGACTACTCCAGGCTCAGTGTGTGAAGCCAGCCAGGCCAGGAGCTGGGTGCAGGCTGCATTTTGGGAGGCATCACCCAAAAATGACACTCACAAAAAGCAGCAGGAAAAGCTGCGTAGGGCCTGGCTGAAGGAACAAGCTTTCCATATTCTTTGCATTAATCCTTGACTAACTGGTCCTTGCATCATCCCAGAGCCTCCTGCTGCTCCCCTGTGGCAGGAGCGATGTGACTGAGGGCTGGACCAGACCCGGGGGCACCTGCAGAGCTCCAGTTCTTGGCAGAGCTCCCCAGAGCCCTCCTGGCCCAAAAGCTTTGTTAAAAGTGTCACCAACACCACGGCAGTGTCCAACCATGGCCATGGGAGTCAGGAACATGGTCCTCAAACACATGGACCRAACCTGGCAGGGAACAGGCACCATGGGAGGTGCGTTCCAGGGAGGGGTTAAATGAGTGTTCTGGTGGGACAGCACAGCAGGGATGGAGGAGATGGCACAGGCAGGGATGGGATGGCACAGGCAGGAATGGGATGTCAAAGGTGTGGAGGGGATGGCATGATCAGAAATGGGATGTCACAGGTGTGGAAGGGGTGGCACGGTCAGGAATGGGATAGAACAGGTGTGGATGGATGGCAGGTGCAGGGATGGTATAGAACAGGTGTGGATGGGATGGCACGGTCAGGAATGGAGTGTCACAGGTGTGGATGGATGGCAGGTGCCGGTATGGGATGTCACAGGAATGGGATGTCACAGGTGTGGAAGGGATGGCACGGTCAGGAGTGGGATGTCACAGGTGTGGAAGGGATGGCACGGTCAGGAATGGAGGGGATGGCAGGAGCAGAGCAGGGTCCCGGACAGCGGCCATGCCGGTCCCCGCCGTGTCCCCAGAGCCATCCCGGGGGCGGGTGCGGGGGTCCCTCGGGGGGCGTGGCCTATCCTGGCCCCGCCCTGCCCCCTCTCCATCGCCACCCCACGGCGCGCGAGCGGCCCCGCCCCGCGGCGCGAGCCCCCCCGGCCCCGCCCCTCCGGGGCACTTCCGGCGGAAGCGGGGGGCTCCTTCCCTTTCCGGGCGCGGGCCCCGGGCGGAGCGGCGGGACGGGCGCGGGCCATGGCGGAGCTGGCGCAGGGGCAGAGCCAGAGCGCGGCGCCCGTGGGGATCAAGCCCGAGGGTTTCGTGGACGCTCTGCACCGGGCCCGGCAGGTGAGGCGCCGGCCGGCGGGCCGGGGGCGGGCGGGACGAGGCCGCGGGGCACCGCTAGGCCGCGGAGCGGAGGCGGGGCAGGGCCGCGGAGCCGCTTGCCCCTGTGCCGGGAGAGCGGAGCTCCGGGGCTGTGCCCTGAGRAGGCGGCGGGGCTCTGACAGTCGCGGCCGCGGTTGGTGACAGGGCAGCAGCGCTGCTGTGCGGGAGGGGGCGGCCCGCAGCCGCCTGGCCCTGGGCACCGGGTGGGTGTGAGCCGGTGTTAATCGGTGTTTCTGACGGGGCCCGGTGCGTGGGCTGAGCCGTGGAGCAGCCAGAGACCGGCAGCGAGGCTGGGGAAGGGGCTGGTGTGTGTGACCTGTGGAGAGCGGCTGAGGGAGCTGGGGCCGCTCAGCCTGGAGAAGAGGAGGCTCAGGGGGCACTTTATCACATTGTGTAGTTACCTGAAGGGASGGTGTAGCCAGGTGGGGGTCGGACTCGTCTCCCAGGCAACCAGCGACTGGACAAGAGTACTCAGTCTTAAGCTATGCCAGGAGAGGTTTAGGTTGGACATTGCGTGGAATTTCTTCACAGAAAGGGTAATTAGACATTGGAATGGGCTGCCCAGGGAGGTGGTGGAGTCACCGTCCCTGGAGGTGTTTAAAGGAACGCTGGATGTGGCACTCAGTGCCATCCTCTGATTGACAGCGAGGTGATCAGTCACAGGTTGGACTCGATGACTTCAGAGATCTTTTCCAAGCTAATGGATTGTGTGAATACAAAGCAGGAGCTTGGCATTCCCTCCAGGGAGAGAGGGAGGGGTGGTGAGGTGCTCCCCAGAGCAATCCATGAACTTACACAGAGCCAAAATGGGAAGAGTCAGTGAAAGTGCCCAGACCTGCAGGMATCAACACCCTCACCTTCAGTACAGGATATTCCAGGTGTTTGTGTGCTCCTTGGKTTGTGGAAAGTGGCTGCAGAACAAGAAGCTGCTGCTCACTGCAGGGATGCTGTGGCTGTTCTTCACAACTCCTGTTCAGGTCTGTCACAGGTGTTTGTTTCATCTCTGAACAGGTTGCACTTGTGCTTAGTAACTGCACAYTAAGGAGCTGTAACACAGCTGAGTGCCAGGACCAGAGCTCACCTGGTGCTCAAAGACCCTGACTTTATTCTCTCCAGTTTTACAGGCCAGKTGAGAGAAATCCCCTTCTGTTGCCCAGACTTTGTCATTTCATGGACAAACTTCTGAGGAAACTTAATCTGGACCCTGAGACCTCTCAAGTGCCTTCTGTAATGGAACTGAGGTGCTCTCCCCTCACTCCCAGCTCCCCTGGGAATCAGTGTGGCAGCCAGTCCATGCTCTRTGCAGTCTGCAGTGACCTGCACAGAGGCACCTGGTGGTGTAGATCCACACCCTGCATCTCCCAGGACACCAGGAGCTGCTCTGGGGCCATTGATTTCCTTCTCAGCACAGCTTGGTGGGGTGTGAGCTGCTCCAGGCCTTGCTTCTTCCAATCACTGTGAAAGCACCATGTCCTCAGAGGATCCTGGGCTCAAACACAGCACTGACTGCAAGTGGATCTGAACTGGAGCTGCCTGACTGCTGTCATCGTGTCTGTGGGGTCAATCTGTGAGGCCCCAGCCCAAGCATGATGGGCATGGAATAATAAATAGTAAATAACTCTGTGCCCTGGCTGTGGTCACTTAATTGACTTTGTTGTTCTTAAGTTCATTATGCTTGCTGCAATTATTCTGCACGTGCTGGGTTTCCATGAGCCTAAACCTTGAGTTAGTCTGGACTTGATTGCAGCAGCAACCTTCTGGCTTTCTCTCACCCTGGAAACAAGTGTGTTGGGAAATGTGGGCTCTGCATGTGTTTGTGGGAGAGCAGTGTCCTACATTTTAGTGCAGTGAGTTGTTTGCTGCCTGCTGAATATGATTTTTTCCCATTAGTGTTTGTGGGATGAAAAGAGCTGTTGGAGGGCTAAAAAATTTCCTTCCCCTGGGAAGAACTTGATTTAATTGAGTTCTGTAGAGGCTGGGTAAGAGAGCAGGTGGTCTCCTCTTGCACAGAACTAAATTGTCAGTGGCTTTAGTGACTTGTTGCCAAATGTCACTGAAAATGCTCTGCATTGCTCAGGTGATGGATGTTTGCCTCACCACCCAAGCAATCTGTGATGGAACTTCCTGGCTGAGAATCAGGGGGAAATTAAAAGGTAACTACACCTCCTATTTCTCTGGAGGTGATGGCAGAGCTTTCACCAGGGGTGTTTGGTGTTGTATTTGCCTGTGCTGTGCTGWTCTGGTACAGCTTTTGGCCTTTTTGGAGTATTCCTTTTGCTCTAAGGGAATGAGGGAGCAGAGGTAAATATTCAGACATAGTTTTTTCTTTATGGGTTGGTCATCCCTGATTTGATGTCTGAATCCTTCAAGGTTTTGTGTCACATGTAAGAYCAGTAATCAAATTTACTGAATTCAGCTCTCATGAGAGCCATAACATTATAATCAGGCTGTGGAGTACAGTGCTTGGTTCTGAGTATCTGAACAAGGACATAACTTCAGGACAAGGAAGACTTCCCTGAGTGAAGGAAAGTGGCTGCATTCCTCAGAGCCTATGGGATGTGAGATGATTATAGAAACATAAAATAGAAACCTGGAATATATTTGAAAGAAGTTACTTTTCATGGTTTTCAGTGTTTGTGCTGGACTTGCCTGGATTTTTTTGTGGACTCTGAATTATTTGGGATTTATCAATGATTACTTTTTCAAGGCAGTGCTGRGATTTTGAGCTGCTCTGTTCTGCATCTTCTGCATCATGCCTGAAGTGAATTGGTGTCTCTTAGGTGAGGACTCATCTGTCCAACTGCTCCCAGGCAGGGTGGCTTTTCTGTGGCATTTTGGGGTGTGTGAGAGAGAGAGGATGTTTGCTCCCCTTTTGAATAGTAGGGTCAGAAAATCAGCAGAGCTACTTGTGCTTTGGACTAAAATTAATTTCTGTCAGACCATCCTTAAGTTTTGTTCCTATTGACCAAACGTTGTCTTGCTGGGAGTTCTGGGGATGCTCTGGAGGGGAAAGGCTGAGGCTTGGTGAGCCTGTGATGTGCCAGCCTGGCTACCTCAAAAATGGGAATATCCTGAGACTGAGAGTCAACAGGCTGTGCTTGAATTCCCTTTCTATATCAGGCTCTAATTTCTGTGGTAATGGAAGGGTCTTGGACAAAATTTTTCTTTACTCCCCTTGCAGAGTCCTCTTCTCGGTCATCCTCAAATAGATTCAGGCTTTGCCAATTACTCTGGTATTTAGGAAGACCACCTGTGATGTGAAGCTTAGCTGGTTGTGGATGGTTTTATTGCTTTCTGCAGAGCTCTGSAGAAATGTCTGTCACCTCCAACTCAAGTGTTCTGCTGAGTGAATGGGAGGAGCAGCACAAGGACCAGAATAGTCTGAAGGGTCAGATGACAGTGCCTTATTGTGTTTTTTTATCCTGCTGATACCTAGAATTGGTGATTTTATCTGTTGCTGTTCTTTGCAGGGCACCATGAGAGGTTTTTCCTAGAAGCTGGGCCTGTTCTCTTGAAAGCTGAATTCTGCAGATATTGGTGTTTGAGTGTGCCTAGCAAAGAARCTTCATATTTAGAAGTGGTTTTGTATTACTTTGTAATTTTACTTTGTATTTTGTACTGCCATTTTTCTGGCTGTTAAATGKWTAGGAGAACAGAAGTGCAAGGTAYAGGAACACTTGCATCTCTCTCACAACTTAGTGATTTATTTGCTTTCTTGGCTTTAGCAGTGCAATTTTTCACTGAGCCTTGTGTTGTGTCTTTAAAGAATTTATTGGGGAGCTTTATTTGGGGGAATTTAGGTGCAGAAACAGTGATGCTTTTYCCCTATTTTATTTCAGAGCTTAATAAAATGGTTGTATTTGGTTTAAGTGAGGGGGGGAGAAATGGAGAAAAGAACTTAGGCTGACATAGAGCAGGACAAAAGCAGTGGCTAACAGCAATACATTACTCAAGGTCATTTAGGCAGATAAGGGCTAGGTCTGCTTGCTTTTGCCATGTCCTAATTTTTGTGCTTACCTCCCTGCTGAACCTGTCATAAAAASTGAGCTTCCCATTTTAAGCTGAACGTGAGAGGTTAAAATGTGTTYTAGCWGCCACATRTCCTTTTAAAGCTCAGCTCTTAMTTTTGCAGGGTGTATTTTCCTGCTGTGCTGAGGTGGCACCGTTGTCTGCCTGCAMYCCACTGGCAGCTGGGAGGCTTTAGAGATAAGGGTACAAGTTTAAATAAAGAGTGAGTGGGGGGGAGGAAAATATCCTAAAAGCTGATAATGTAAAAATGGCTTTACCACTCTTGCTTTGCCCTTTACTTGGAGGATTCTGTGCCAGGGTGATSACTGTGTGCTCTGTATGAGCAGGGCTTCACAGAACACCCCTGAGTTGGGAGTAGACAACCTTGGTGCCWGCAAGCTGGTCCTGAACACCTTTGTATTTCAGGCTGCCTTCCTTCCCTAAGCCAGCTTCTGCTATCTACAGACTGGGGTTTTTTTTTCTTTTCCTGGAGTTTGTGTTGAGTGATTTCACCTCTAAAGGATCATCYGTGACTTGTAAKTCATGGYAAATAACTACTGACAGAAAGAGTTCTTGAAGGGGGTGTTAAAATCAAATATCCCAAAATATGTCAGGGTATGTTATACCTGACACTGTTCCTTTTGGTCTATGTTGTAAGTTACTATATAAAAGCTGTTAATAGATTGCTATGAAATGTAATTAAAATTTATATTTCTGCATTGAAGTAGTAAAAAAAAAATATCTCTGCTCTTTGTATTTCATTAAAATWCGCTTCATCCCAAACATGAGGGGGAAGTATGTGGGCAAAGGGCTGAATCCATGGATGCACTACAACATTTAACAAAAGGGTAAAGCATCACCTGGCCCTCCCTCAYGTTGTCAGCACCCACCTGTGCAGCTGTCCCCCAARTGTCACTAGAGATGAGCTKAACTTCTCACTTGTATTAAGTGATGTTTAAGTGTGTGTCTCAGTTTATTTGCTTACCTTAGTTCCCTTCCTGTGACACCTGTCTCCTCTTTTCTGTGAATAAACTCCCTTTATCCTGGCTCAGCAGGGAATGGCAGCTTCCCCTCTGGTAGGGCTGGAAGCAGAGGCACAGGCAGCATTAGTTGTGTTTGTGCTGTCCTGAGCACTGCAGGAAATGGAAACTAGTTCTGGACTGATAGTTTGCCCACTGGCTTATTCCTCACACAGTAAACAAAAGTGATCCAGTCCCTTTGACAGGGAGTTCCCAAACCTGTCCTTGTGCTGTGTTTTCACCCTCTCTCTGCACCCCCAGGGATGTGTGAGTGTGCATTTCTGTGTGTCTGGATCTGCATGGATGCAGGAGGAAGCACARGTCCTCCCACACAGCTCTGGTGGTGGCAGCTTCTCCAGGACAAAGTTGGTGGGTTGGTTTGAAACCTCCTCTTAGCAAGATCTAGCTTGTCAGCTATCCATCAAGCAAATAATCCTGRATATAATGTTCCAGGGAGTAAATGTCTACTCATGATCAGGAAGAGGAACTGGGTGAATGTGATCTTAATTAAGCAAATACTGAAAGCAAGCAGAAAATTGTTTGCTTTACCAATGAAGCACTTTGTTACAAATCCACCTATATAGTAAATACCTGATACAAGATTGACCTGGGGTCAATGCTTTATTGGGAGAAAGAGTGTTTAGTTGTGGTGGCTGAAACTTCAGCTATGCTGATAATGCTTTCATCTGTTTTTTTATAGATTGCTGCTAAAATTGGAGATATTCCTCACTTGAATAATTCTACAACACTTGTGGACCCCTCAGTGTACGGTTATGGAGTGCAGAAACGGCCCCTGGACGATGGAGGTAAGCTGCCTGTGATGAGCCAATGTTGTGGATTCAATTTCAGCCCCTGAAATTCATCTATGGAGGCTGTTGTGTCTTTTAAGGATGGGAAATGCAGCTTTCTGTGTATAGGCATTTTATACAAGATGCCCTGTGCTGTTTACTCTTACCTAGATTTCACAGTGTTCTTAGTGTGAAGCAATTCTTAGTTAGTTCATGACCTTTGGGAATTAGCAAACAAACKGTGTCATTTAAATCTTGGTCTATGCTAGGTGAGGGAGGGAGGAGGATTTGCATGTTGGGCCTGTGCTGGAGCCCATGTGTAGAGCACCAGGGGTACACAGTTCATGTTCTTCCCTGATGCCCCTATTTTCTGAGAGCAGGCAGTGTTACACATGTTCTTTCCATCTGTGACAAGAGTCACAGCCCAGGAGCTGCACTGCTGTCAAGTTCTCATTGCTTTGTACATGAATTCTAAGGGGAAAAGGTATTTATGGAAGATAATGCAAGCTGGAAGGAAACTTCCTGTATTAGCTTCAGCTTTCTCCATTATTATTTGAGAATTCTGAAATCTCTGGAGAATTTCAAATTGGCCATAGCCAAAGTCTAGTTTATTGTATGGACCATAGCTGGTAACTGTCATAAAATATTGTATGAATTTTAAAATAAGCCACTAGTTTCTTATCTTTGGTGGGAACCACAAAAATCTTAGAACAAGTTTTTTAGATTATATAAATCAAATTATGTRCATTGTTACAAGAAGTATTTAAACTGCATTATCTGCTGCTGTATAGATGCAAAGAGCTCACCTTTTCTTGTGAAGAAATAAAAAGCATGGCTATATCTTCCTTTTTGCTATTTCCTCTGTGATTTTTTCTGACACTTGTAGCCCTGCAGGGTGATTCTCTCCCCCATGGATATGTTCAGGAGTACTGAGGAGACAAGCCAAGCTGCTGCCTAGCACTTCACTTTGAAAAGAATTTTTTCTGTCTGATACAAAGGCTGAAAATAACTTCAGGTCTGCTCCTCTGTCTGTAAAAAACACGCTGGAGCATGGGGAGAAGTTTCTTTCATGTGGAGCTTGTGCCTTGCTAATGTTACTGTTTTCTGAACAGATGCCACCACCCACTTCTGTTCTCTGCTCTTGGCTCTRTTTGAGCAACAGGTTGCTGCTGCTCCTTTGGTTTGGGGTTTCAGGAGAGAAGGGATTTATCTGGGTGAGCTCCCACACTTTGTATCTTGGACTGGAGCACCCTTTTTTTTGAGAAGCCAGAGGTCTGCCATTGCTGCTGTGTGCTGGTTCTGCAGGGGARGGTGCTGGGCAGTGTTGGGGAATGCTGAACAGCTCTGAGCTTGGGCTGAGCAGCTTAGGGRTGTGACTGTGTGTGAAAAGGAGTAAAAATAGCCTTCTGGGAGCCAGTCATTCACAACATTTCCCYTCTGTGTGTGTTTTTCATTGATTCCTCAGACTGAACTTGAGATCTGACCTCTTGACAAAATGGGTTTTATGAAATGGTCGTAGTGCTGCAGTGACAGGTTGGACTTTGTACTTAAACTTGTACTGATGAGCCCTAGAACTTGGTGAGCCTTGTTTGTGTTGACACTGACTGTGTCAATCCAGTAGCAGTCTGGGCTGTAAAAGTGCATTGCTGCTGGTTTCTTGTGCTGTGTAGATAACTCCATGCAGTGGGTATTGTTCCTGGGACAGCCTCCCAGAGTGGCTGTTCCTGACTCCTGGATCAGCAGTTGTTCTGCTCACCCTGTCCTCAGCCCTGSACCTTGTCTGGAACTGTTTTAAAGTAGCTCCAGTGCTGTGTTTGCCCTTGGGTTGTTCYTGTATATAACTTTGTCCCACTCCCCTCCCAAAAATCTGGTCTGTGAGACCTTTAAGGAGAAGAGAAATGACAGAAGTAATGTTTTAAAGGGCTGGAATGTGTCAAAGAAGCAGGAATTGTCGGGGTAGGGGTAAGGGTTGTAGCACTTCTTTCAGCTTGGGTCATGTTTTTTGTTTCTAATGGTATGAGTAGGTCCTGTGCTGAGATGCAGCCATGTGGTGAATTCCCCCCTACAGTGTGGGATCCTCCTGTGCTCTTCTTTAGTGTTAGGGTTTGTTTGCCTGGCAAAGCAACTCCTGAAGCTGTGGATGCTTCTTGCTCTGTATCTCTTTGGTGTGATCCATATCTTRGTCTTGGGCTACCTGCTCTTCCTGCCATGTAATTAAATGTCTGTAATGCAGCTTTAGCTTTAAACATCTTGGAAGATGGAAATTGCTTTTAATAAGACACTTAAGTTAAGAAAGCATTTCCTATTTGGATGTTTTTTAGTGTTAGCTGCAAACAACAGAGGAATTGCATGGCCACACTTTTCTCCATTTTCTGCTTGTCTGTGAACCACAGTTTGGAGATGTTGTTGTCAAGAAGTGATTATGTTGTCATATGCTCTAGAAATGTTACAGTGTGTGGATTTGGATACATCCTACAGCTCTGGATGAGTTGGAAACAAATCTGGTGGGAAATTTCCCCCTGTATACTGCACACTCACAGCTGGGTGCAGGTCTCACTGCTTCCTTATCCCCATGCAGCTCTTGGGAAATTAATGCTGTTCCTAAGACTGCTGAAAAATTTTTCTCCAGAGGAAGTATTTAGGTGACAAGAGAACTGTSTGTCTTTCAGGACAATCTAATTCTTCCCATCTGTTTTTGTAAACAGCTGCTGCTGTGGCTGCCTGATGCCAGCTGAGGAAGTGGTCTTCAGACAGGTGTCAATGTGTTGATCAAAACAAATTCAGCTGCTTTTAAAGCATTTCCAGGAAAAAGAGATTTATTGTAGTGTCAGAAACCAGGATGTGTGAGGGCTTTTTGCACTTCCCTTAACATAACCCTCATCTGAACTGAGGATCAGCAGGATCACCCCTGGTTCATTGGTGTTACATGGAGCTTGAGACTGATTATTTCTCTTTTCCCTGGCTCCTTTTTTTCCCTTTTGTGGAAACAACTTGAAAGTCATCCTGCAAACAGCTGTAGTGCAGGGAAGAGAGCAAGTTTATTTGCACTGCTCCTGGGAAGYCCCAGCTGGCATTTCTGTGGCCACTTGCAGGGGTTGATGTTTCTCAGTGAAGGGGAGCACTTGGGGCAGGTGAGCCTGAGCTGCAGAGGGACCTGGTGGCATCTTGCCTGTGGCTGCTGCTGAGTTCAGACCCCAGCCCTCCTGTWAAGGGCCAACTGCTGCCCCTGGCCTCCATTCTAATTAAAAGGACCCTCTAATTATCAGCACAGATTAATAAGTTTGTTTAAAGCTAAATAACCTTTAAAGAAACAGCCTCCTTTTGTTAAAGGAAGCAGGGATCTAGGCTGCTGCAGAGACTAGAGACTGATGGACAGAACATTCCCCTTGGTTTGCCCTGCTTTGGGCTGCTTTAAAGGAGTGTCCTGTGAGAGCCATAGGATTAAGCAGCAGCATCACAGCTGAAGGCTGGGGCATCCTTTGAATCTCAGAAAACAAAGGTGGGAAACCTTGGAGAAGCCTCACACCCTTTCTCCACTCCTCTCTCCTCCTGAAGCTCCTTTGGTGCATCCAGATCTGAAGATGACCTGTTCTGGTGTAATAAAACTTGATTTTAGTAGAACCAAGGGCTCAAACACGACATGATCCTGCTGTACAGAGTACTTAATTCTTTTCCTCCAGTGTGTTTTCAGTTAAGGTAGTGGTGGGCAGAAGTGAATTCTATCCCTGTCTTACTGCTGATGAAAGTCAGTACTGATGCTCTTTGMCACATCTGCAGCAGCAGTAGGACCAGGGCAAAAGTCCAGATCTCTTGGCAAAAGATTTCATTTAATGCACAAAATGCCACTGTTCTTCAAAATTGTAACTTTACAGRTGGCCACTTTTTAAAATAAGATGGTTTAAGGGAGGGGAAAAAATCCTCCAAAGATTTGCAATGAAGTCAGACACAAAAATTAYTGGTGTCTGACTATTTAATTAAAGAAAAACCTATCAATATTTAATGATGGAGAATTAGGGTARCTATCTTTGAAGCTTTCTAAAAATTAAGACGATCCCGTTTTGGCTCTAAAGAATGAAAAGCAGCCCTGTTCCACTGCTCTCAAGGAGATGTGTCTGATTTTATTCTAGCCATGAAAATATTCCTGAAGAGATTGTCTATTCCCATCATGCACTTTAATTTAGTGGGAGGCACTGCTCTGTTTTATGGGGTGGAAGAAAAATCCACATTTGTTTTGAGTGTCTGTTAGGTAGAATTCAGTTAAGGTGAAGCATAAAGCAGAATGAAGAGTTATCAACCAGCAGGTGCCATTAATAGGAAATTGTGCTGATTTTATTCAGTATGTTTCCTTATTTGCAGTAAAATGACTGCAGTTACAGTTAAATTGTACTGAATAGATGTAAAAGGGGGAAATATGTATGTGGCTTGTCAGAGTTCAGCCCCCTCCTTGGCGTGGAGGGAAACAGTGGAATGGTGCATCAGCTTTGGGTATTGTGTCTGCCCCAGCCCTGCCTCTCTATTAATCCCTGTATTCCAGAGAAAAATGGGCATGTTGGACAAGCAATGGACTTTTAGATTGTTGAAACTGGGAGTCACATCACTTTTTTCCCCCCCAAAACAGAAATAATCACTAACTCGAAGTAAATAATTTCCATTTCTCTCCATTTGCAGCAATCTCAGGTTTTTGAGAAGTTATCTGTGAACTGTGGGAGGAATGGTCYCTCACATAAGTTATTGTGGCATAATTTTTCCATACTAATTAGTACAATGAACATCCATTAGGGCTGGTGCCTCCCTGTGGGGGTAATGGCTCACCCTGCTTGGATAGCACTCAGAATGGGTTGGAGAATCTTTGTTACCTCCACCTGAAGAATTAATTCCCTAACTGATTTAACTTCCTGTGCTCATACAGGTTTCCCCTCAGAAGTTGTCTTTTCCAAGTGTAGGATTGTGTTACAAAATGAAGGCTCTTCCCTTCCTTGCCTGAACTTGGGGAGTTGATTATAGGATGYGTATCTGTCTCATAATTTGTGGGCAGCGGCTGCAGTGGAAGAGATTGCTCAGAGAGCTGCTCTGCTGAATTGAAATGTGGAGATTTAAATACAGCCTTTGCAGAGTTAAAACCACTCTTTCTGGCATCTTGGTAATGAGTGGCCTTGGCTGTGGCAGCCCCACACTACAGCAGTACCCCCAGACCTGATGTGTGGAGTTGAAATATTCTGAGTGCAGTTCAGAGCAAGATTCTGAGTTTGGTTCTATTTGCTCAGCTCTGTGGTAGAAGCTTATCAGCCAGARCAAATATTGCCCATTACATCACCCTCCTTTTTCAATATTCAAAGTGATCAAATTAGAGCTTTTCATATTCAGGGTGAGAATATACAAAGACAAATCTAAGGGAGTCAATTAACACAGCAGTTGTCTTATCGCTGATCTGGGGAGAGTAATAAAATTGACACATTGTCAATATTTTGGTCCTAAACTATCAGGGAGGTATTGACACCCAGCAGAAATACACTATTGACTCTCTTTGTCTATTTTCTTGAAGTGTTTGGCCACAAACTTGATGCATTTTTTCTACCAGATTTACAGAGTGTTAGATGCATCCACTTTCTATCCCTGTCAGCTGATTGCCAATTTTTTTCAGGTCAAAGAATGTGCAGCTTGCTGCAAGGTAGTTTGAAACAGCATCTTTATTATCACAGCTCACATGTTGGCCAGTTTCATTTGTTTTGTTCCTTGCCCTCCAGGCATGCAATATAATCTTTCAACTGGTTGTTAGCACCAAATGGTCTGGTTTTTAGCTGCTTTGCTGCAGGCAAAGTCCAGTAGGAAGCCCAGCAGGGCTCGTGTTCCCACTTTGCATGAGTTGGTCTAATGATATTTTCCCTATTAACATTTGGAAGAAAGATCTAATCTGTTGGGGCTGGGGGGAGAAGTCTGTCTCAGGCTTGTCAGTAGGGAGATAATTGCTAATCATAGATGGCCCACCAGCTAACAGGGGCAGAAATGCCTGGAATGTGTTCAGGAACATTTTGTTGGGTTTGAAACACTGTTTGGGTGCCACGAGGTGACTCAACAGCCCTATTCCTTTAACAGGTCTCCGTGTAAGTGGGCTCCATGGAGCACAGATCAGAGACACAGAGAGAAGTATGTGCCAGCCATGTCTAATGCTTGGACTGAGGGAATCTCTGAGGCTGCTCAGCTTTTATTCTTGTTTTTAATACACACTGGTCTCCTGCAAATTTCTCTCCCTCCTTCTCCCTCCCCCCCTTTCCCCCCCCTTTTTTTTTTTTTTACTACTTTGGGCTTAATTTGGGAAGGGGGGAGGTTAGTTGCAGGGATTTGGATTTGGGCAGGCAGGATTTTCTCCCATGACTCTCAGCATGGGGAGACACAGATCAATTCCCTATCCTGTGTTCAGCTGGACACTGGGCTCTGGTGTGTGTTGATCAAGAAATCCCCTCCTGTTTTGTACCACATAACGCATTCATTTCAGCCACTGAACCTAAATTACTGTTTTGCTTTTCTTTCTTTTTTGATGAAATGGTAAGAACTCTTTTTCTATAGGGATGAAGTTAGTTTATCCGTGCTAATGCTTTGATTTTTTTCCCTTTTTTCTCTCTCTGCCACAGTAGGTAACCAGTTAGGGGCCCTGGTACATCAAAGGTAAGCAGTGGGTTATGTTTTATTATTTATTGATCAATTCTAATTGTTTATTGATCCACCATCTGTAGTAGTGTTAGGAAGTCAGGGGTTGAGAATGTGGAAAAACTGTCAGCTTGGGTTTTCTCCAGCCTGGGTTGTTTGTTCTGATGAAAAAAAGAGGAGTTTATGTGAAACTTGGGATCTCTGCAAATCTGTAGGACCAAAAAAAAAAAAAAAAAAAAATCTCTCTCCTTTCCTTTCCCGTGCCTGGGCAGGAAAGAAAAAGTGAAAAAAGGTCTGGCATTTGGCAAAAGGTGGAAGTATCAAACAGACACATGTTACTTCTTTGTCAAAGATGGTTTGGGAAGACTGAAACAAGTATGAGTTGTCATCCAGCATGTCTCAGCATCCAAATTAAATGTAAAATTCTCAGTTTTTCTCCAATCTCAAATTGCTCTTGAGGAGTTTTCTGTGTTGTTTTGAAGGGAAGAACATTTCTAAAGCTGGATTAGCCTGGAGGTGAATAGTAGTGCATTTCCATCCTAACCAGCTGTTTGGGGCCTCAGCAGAAGGGACAAACAATGTGCATGAAAGCTGTACAACCTTAAATTTTTAATGGTTAATTTAAAGCTAATGTCCTGCTACAGCATCCTAGAAAAGGGTAGGCAGTGTTAGTGCTTCATCTGCAACTTGGCTAATCAAGTCTAGTGTGTATTTTACACCTTTCCTAACTGATCTAAAGCAAAAAAAAAAAGGAAAACTTTAATATACCCCCACACAAAACCTGCCTTGAACTTACTGTGCAGGTGTTTTATTGCTTTTGAGATTGCTGAACAAAAGTCTATAAAACATGTTTGTAAATTCCATATTYATGGTGTTGTGTTTTCTACAAGACAGAAACAGCTGAACAAAAAAAGTTAATTCCTTTCTCCTTGACTATTGTCAGGTCTTAGGAAACTGCTTTGAGTGATTTGTTTTGAAGCAGACACATTGAAAATGTCCRAAGAGCAATAGTTATGGAAGTCTTGAATTAGAATTCAGAGAATAATTGAAGATAATTTTGATTAATTCCAAGGAAAAGAATAATAAGGACAAGCAGGTGAAAAAAAGAGTCCCAAAACACCAAACCTGTGAATATCAGAAGGGGAATTTCAKGTCAGGAATGGCTTTGGTTGGTGTCTCCTGGGAAGAGAATATCCAGAAGCACTGGACAGACTCTGCTGCTTGGAAGGTCCAGGCTCAATGATAAGGAAACGTTGTACTTTTTTGTTAAATCTGTCTGGAGCAAGAATGACAAAAAGAGCTTCTTCCATCAGCTCCATTCAAGATACCAGAGATAGACTGAAATGGATCCAGCACAGAAGGAATTCTGTGACCATGAGAGATCCCTTCCGAAACTAATTATTTAGACAGTGATGTGCTTTTACYTGTGTGTGCAGAATCCCTGTGCTGAGCCCAGGCTCCATGGCAGGGGTGTAGTTTCTTCCAAATTGTTCTTTGTAATGACTTTGATGGGGGTCTCTTCCTTTTTTTTTTTTTTTTAGGGCTGTAATAACAGAAGAGTTCAAAGTGCCTGATAAAATGGTTGGATTTAGTAAGTACCTYGGATGCTTTTGATGCTTCTTGATGTGTTTCCTGTGCAGGAATGCTGTTGATTCTGACACAAGTTTTTGTGCTTATTAGSCTTGGATAAGCCTTGTTTAATGCTGTCTCCATGGGGAACAGAGGATCTGTGTTTAAAATCCAGATGCAAACTTCACAGAAAAGCTTGGTGTCCCAGTAATAACAACAAGAATGTTTGGTACAAGTTACAAGTGATTCTCTCTTTTAAATTCCCATTAGCACAGTACATAAACAAGTCAAAAGTGAATTTATTTCCCTTCRTTGTAACATTTTACTTTGAGTATGCAAAACTGTGAGAGTTGAGGAAGGAAAGCAACATTTAAATGTTAAAACATGAGTTGACTAAAGGCAAGTCAAACAGAATTTTAAATTTCTCACGAATTTGCTGCAGGGATATGCAACCAGACAAGAGTTTTCCCTAGATTTGCATTCCTGATACTGTTCTCTTTCAAGCTTGATCCTAATTTCTCTCTTCCTCTTAATGATCATTACCCTGGCTTTCAATGGCACCTCCTGCTGATGTGTTACTGCAGTGATTGCATAGACTCTTCCACTGCTGGGTCTCTGTGTATCCCTTCCAATTTGATAGATGAGGAGCAAAGAGGAAAATAACAGGCCGTGSTAATTACCCCATAGCGCGCCAAGTTCTGTCCTGACTCTGACAACACTGCGAGGCTGCAACTCAAATTCCTGCAGAGGAAAGGCTCCCTCCTCTCCTGCCAGACCTCCTTTACCACTCCTGGTGCTGCACATGGAGGATGCTGGCCCTGGGATGGTCCCTTACAGGCATCATCTCTGTGTCTCACCCTGCAATCCCACAGCTGAGATGCTTCTYTGGGAGCATCCTGAGCCAGGAATGCCTGGTTGGCTTTGACAGCTTTGCTGTTTTTGCAGTCAGGACAGGGTAGGAATGATGATGGACACAGTCTGTGCTCTGGGTGTCTTGTGAAGCACTGATGTGTCAGCTCTTGAGAGTTAAAGGAGAGGGGTATTTGTGTTCCCTGGAGGTTGACAGAGCATTTCAGGATGTGATTCTGTCTGAGTGCAGGCTGACAAATAGCATGTCCATTCAAAAATGGMAGTAAAATAGGAATTATAAAGAAACAAGTCTTTGCCTTTTTTCAGTACCCCAAATAACTGGCCTTTTAGTTCAGGCTGAACAAGATGTACTTAAATTACTCTTCTATCATAACCCACACTAGTGCCTTGTTTCTTTCATACTCATTTCTTTCCATTCCTGTGCAAGACAGGCTTTTTTGTTTTGTTTTCCCAAGCAAATAGAATAACGTTCAGCAGTATTTTAATGTTTTTCTGCTTTGATAAATTTGGTCATGCTGTGATAAATTTGGATGCCTCTTCTGCAAACCTGGAGTCAAACTGTTCCTTTATAGACAGCAGCAGCAGAGTAAAAGGGGGAAGGTGCTCTGCAGTTTCCAGGAAAAACAGTTTGTTCTGATGCTTGTTGAACTCATTTCAGTAATCGGCAGGGGAGGAGAACAGATCTCACGGATTCAGATAGAGTCTGGCTGCAAAATTCAGATTGCTCCAGGTAAGCCCCTCTTTGTGTGCTGGGTGAACAGGTTTTAATGTCAGAGGGTGTTGTGTCCATCAGGCACTTCCCATGCTCACGGTGTGTTATCACCATTAGCATGGATACAGACTGCCACGGGAGAGCTGTTGTGGGACCCACCTCCCAAGCAGGGWAGAAAACAGGTTTGTCAGGTGGTTTGGGGAATGGAACAGTGAGGGAACTGCCTTCAACCAGCACAGGAACAATCCATGTGCAAATGAACAATCCATGTTGTCCTTAGACCTGAAGCTGTTGAGTTYCCTCAGTTTGCTCAGCTCTGTATTTTGCCTCTGACTGGTCTGGTCAGCCCCAGCTCCTGGCAGAAGACATTTCAGGAGGGTTGGCAGCAGCTCTCCATACAGATTACTTTGCATCATAGAAATGAGACCATTTGTCCAAATGGGATCATTTGGTGCCAGTTTGCTGTGGGGAAGACTGTGCTGCAGTGCTGTACAGGAAACCCTTGATCAATGTTTTCTGAGTTCTTACTCCTCCTTTTAATGGGTGGGGAAGGCTTTAAAAGAATGCAGACATCCACTAAATCATTTAAAATATGTTGATCCTGGATGTCTTTGAATTTTTTTAGCATGCTATGTGTGTAGGTGGGTGGTGCTTCCATTGGTGCTTCCTGATCACTGGAATAGCTGCCACATTTTTAATTCTGAGTAGCTCAAGTTTCCTCCTTGTTTCCTTTGCAGACAGTGGTGGGATGCCYGAGAGGCCCTGTGTACTCACTGGGACACCAGAGAGCATTGAGTGAGTTCTGATTCCATTTCTCTCCTTTTTTCCTTCTTTCTCTTCTCCCTAATGCTGTGCTCTGTCAGTGGTGCTACTTGGTTGTTAGCCACACCAGCAAATGTTGGCCTAGAGAAACTTGAGGGTCCCTGGAGCATAGAACCTCTTGGTCTGATGCTTTAAACTGTGCACCTCAAAGGCTTTTTTTTTTTTTTTTCCACTTGCAGTTTGAATCCTCTGCAGAATTTTCCTTGGAATTCCCCTCCGCAGGGTGAGGTTGCTCTTAGGGCACCTAGGATGCAGTTGTGTAACTGCAGCTTYCCAGGATACTGAGCTCAGCTGTTGAAGGGCACTTCTCTTCTCCCCTTCTCTTCCCTCCTCCTATTGAGATGAGYATCCTTCCAGCTGAAGAAGGGCTGCATGAGGCCTCTAAAGCCTGTGGGTGCCACTCCAGGATACCCTGGAGGTGTTGGTGTTGTTGCAGAGCAGCATGAGGCCCMCTGGGTGCTTGTCTCTGCATTGCTGCCAACAAGAAGCAAAGGACTGAACCCAAGTCTTGATTCTGCTCCTTGCATGGTGGAGACACGTGGCCAGCCAGCAGGGRTTTCTATCTTTAGACCTATAGAAACTTTAGGGACAGTGTTTCCTCCCTCCCCCTTCCCAGGAGCTGAGTTTGAGACTCTCACAAACCAGTTGAGGACCTCCTGCTGGAACTGGATCCAGGATCCTCAGGCTTACAGGAACACACTTAACATATGGAGCTGCTCTTTCTCTCCCCAGCCTTTGGGTAGGTGGGTTTTTTAAAATCCATCTGAAAATCTTTGAGTTGCGTTTGAAAATACATTGGTGCAAAGACTGTCTCTCTAAAGAGAAGACACTCATCATTCTTCCATTCCTAAAGAGATCTAAGGGTACTTAAATCTCCTTATTCTACCATAATACTGCCATCAGTGAGCCAGAATAAATATAATTGGCATTATAGGGCAGGCACATTATAGGGCAGGCAGTGTATTCTTGCTGATATTGAAGTGGTTTTCCCCCTTTAGCAAAGGATATTTAAGAACAAGAGCAAAATAGTAAAAAGCTGGGATGYCTCAGGGGATGCAGTTGTGGGAAAATGGGGGAGAGGTTTAGTTAAGACTTGGTGGTTCAGAAATAAGCAGTTGAATGTACTCGTGTCCAAGGCTGTCTTGAAATAAAATATGAGTRAATTTTAAAAGTGACACTATTAAATTTGTGAAACAGAATGTGGACATGGATTAAGTAAAATTTAATTTACTTTTGTGGTAAAATTCTTGACAAATTGGTTGGGTTTTTTAAGCTATTTGTAGAAAAAGAAAACTAAGTAAGGAAACCATTCTAGGTGTCAGWCTTCTTTGAGAAAGGTTTTGTGAGGAATGTTTTCATTAGTTATATCCAGACAAACTAATAGGGTTAATTTCCAAGTGACCCCTCCTCATCTGAAATACGTTGTGTGTTAAGTTTTGTGSTCTCTATACTGTCCCTAGAAGAACTTTGCACAAAATACGAAGGCAGATGAATAAAACCTCCTAGGACTTTTCCAGAATATTTGAARCGAGCTTCCAGAAATTCCATCTTTTCCTTTTTGTTGTGAGAAAGTCAAGGGCAAGCAGTGCTCTGCTCTGAGTGCAGCCTCAGAGCAGCACCCCCTGAGCTGCCTTGGGGGAATGTCTGCTTGAAGGAATGACTTTGTGCTAGTTCTTCAAATCTCCAGAGACAAGTCCTTAGGTGCCTTGGTGTGAAGTGGAGAGAGGGGAAGAGGCTGYRTTAGGCTTTACAKGGAACCAGTGAATTTCTTCTGCTTTCAGAAGGGTTGTGGGACGAGAGCAGGAATGGGATGTGCTGGTATAGGAGCCTTCAAGATGAAGGGAAACCCTGTCAGTTACCTCTGACGTGCTGAAGATTTTAGAGAAGGGATCTTTAATCTCCCAAATGCTTCTTTGTGTGTCTCTTCTCACCAGGAGTAGAAGAACCCAGTCTTTCACTGGTGGCTGCTGCAGTATCCCTGCCTCGCTTCGCGGTGTAGCTTCAGCACCTACTGCTTGGAGCAGAGGCTGTGTTAGGACAGTGTTCTGGTGCTGCTGGTAAGAGCAGGTAGAGAAGAGCAAAGCAGTTGCCTGTCACTGATCAGAGAATGGCTAATCCATGGGCTGTAGTAGTATCAGAGCAGTGTATGTCTTTTTGTCTTGACCGAGAAGGAGAACAGAGCTTGAGTTTTATTATTGTCTATGTGTTAGAAAAGTTAAAACCTAGAGCATCTTCATTCAAAGTAAGCACCCCAAATWCTGTAGCTCAACTATTGTCCTTAACTTCCTAAGAGGTCAGAGCATGCTGCTGCTCTTCCTTTTCTCTTCCCCTCCAAAAATCAAACTGCTTATAAGTAATCATGATAGGGGAAAATAGACACCAAAGACTTTAAAAAAAAAAAAAAGAAAAGAGGCAAACATTGTGCTGACTATGGTTTCCTCCATCTTTCCACTCCTCCTCTCCATTCCGATGGTTCCTGGTCTCTTGGGCACGTGGAGCAATGTTGTCTAATGGTTGTTTCCCTCGATTCTTTTCCCAAGACAAGCAAAGCGGCTACTGGGGCAGATTGTAGATCGCTGTCGGAACGGACCTGGTTTCCACAACGATGTTGATGGCAACAGTACCATTCAGGAGATTTTGATCCCGGCATCCAAAGTGGGTCTAGTCATCGGCAAAGGAGGTGAAACAATAAAGCAGCTGCAGGTGCGCAAGATGCATTTCCTTCAGGGCTCTCTTCCCTACTGCAGCTTCTCTAGAGCCGCTGGAACAGGCTGAAATGGAGAGCCTTGAATGCTCTAACCTTCTCCAGCAGGGACTTCTCTTCTGCCTTCGGAGATTGGACTCAAATCCAGTCTTGTGGTACAAAATCAGCTGCACAAGTGGTGGAGTTTTRCCAGATCTGTGACAGAAACCCCTGTGCTGTAGATAACACGTGGTGTGTGCTGTATAGGAGGGGATCCCTGTAGCCAAGGAARGGCCATGTCTGCTCTGCTCTGCAGTATTTTTAATGCCAGCCATGCTCTTGTAGAGTGCTCTGCTTCTCTTTTGTTGCTGATCTGTGATAAAGCTGCCATGTGCCACCTTTTTTTCTCATCCCACCCCTTTCTAATTAAGTGTTGTGTTATGTATAAACTGTGTTCCTCAAYGTTCTTTATTCCTCCATCTGGTACAAGTTTTYAAAGAATAAGAGGTTATAGCAAAACATCTAGGGTCAAAAATGGAGGGGTTTTGAGTGCTCTGATTAGACCTCTGTTAGACAGTTTGGAGGCTGGTCACTTAATAACTGTTACATGCAGACAGCTACAGATTTTGGAAATGGCTGGAAAGTCAGTAGTTGAGGGAGAGGGGGATCTTCTTGCAAGAAATTCARCTATCTGAGAACCTCAGGAGCAGCACAATTTCTGGCAGTCCTTTCCACTCTAGGACTGTTCCTGAATTTGTGCATTCTGCAACGGTGCTGGTTTGACCTTCATGATGTTTAATAACCAAAATCTAGTCCCTTGTTTTAGGGACTCTGCTTAGAAAATTGCTCTGTGCTTTTTCTTCAGGAGCGAACAGGTGTGAAAATGATTATGATCCAAGATGGTCCTTTGCCCACTGGAGCAGACAAACCTCTCCGTATTACTGGAGATGCATTTAAAGTACAGGTATGTAACAAAAGCAAACKGGCTGCCCAAGAGAACTGAGGAGAAATTTAAACCTGAGTGTAGCTGTGAGCATCTCATGGGATCAAATCCAACTGTAAATGTAATAATCTTTCCTGGTTTAGTTTGTTCTGTAAGGTTGAGTAGAGCAAGTGAAAACACCAGAGTGGTTTGTTTTACAGCATAACTTAGGAGCTGTCACTCCACATAAATACTGCACATGGGTAGTAGGGATGAGGAGGGTTTGGAGAAAGTAGTTTTGAAATGCTTTCCAGTCTGTGTGACAAAAAATGAGAGCTGTGTGTCACTTGAGCAGATGGGTTCTTAGTGACTGCCTGAATCACACATTTGAGACAGCAAACCTTTCACAAAACTACCTCAGACAGCCAATTGACGCAGGTAATTAAAAACCAATCCCACAACAACTCCTGAAACCAAGGGGTTTGCTTAATATTGGTGCCTCAGTCTCCTTGTGTCAGGGTTCTGCAGGTGTGGATGTACCTGCAGTTCAGAGGAAAGCCCCGTCAGCTGGAGACTGGGGATTGCAGTGTGATGGGAGCACCTGAATTAGAGCATTRAAGTTTAGCCACTGCATGTTCCATTTCTCAGCAAGTGCCTTTCATACCTTGCTAAGTACTTAAATCTAGCTTAGCATTCCTGTCCCTAATGAAAGTAGTTCTGTTTCATAGGATCTCCCTAATCATAAATTGCTGCAGCACTCGATGTTGCTCAGGCATAGTGTTTGGGTAGTATTTTTCAAAGCTCTTATTGCAAGTTTTAGAGGCATTTTTGTTCCCTCCCCCTCAAAATTCATGCTGTGGAGGTATAGCTGTGCTAAAGGAGCTTAAAGACAGTCTGGCTACTTTGAACCAAATMATTTTTTTAAGTGCTGGCACTTCCCAGGTGGCTTCTGCTTTGCAAGATTTGCTGTTGTCACATCTTCCATTCAAGGAAACAAAGATTGCACAGGCTGGAAGATCTTTGAGGCACTTCAAGCTGAGCACACTTAGSAAGTGTTTAAGAAGTGTGGTGAATCCTTGGGTTTGGTGGGATTCTGTTGATGCTGCAACAGTGTTTCTTAACTCCCTCAAATCCCTATGAAATCTCTCCATCATCCATATTTCTGTCTTGGCATCTCTGAAATATCTTTGAGTTGTTTCTTTCTGTTAAAAATACCTTGAGGACATGGAAAATATAAAAAAAAAATAAAAGGAGAGAGATTCACCACTGTCCTCAAGCTTGCAAATAGAACCAAGATGTCAAAAGCTTGACTGGTACTAGAGAGAAACAAATGCTTGGGTTTGACATGTAGGCTTGTTTTATTTTGTTGGTGACTACTGTTGGCTAATTTCCAGGGTACACTTTCACTAGCTGGGCTACATGCAGGCTTGTGAATGGCCTTGAGAGCTGCCAGTAGGTAGGAAAAATATTCATTTGTCTCAGAAAATGTCTTGCTGGACTGCTGCAGGCTTGGGCTTAACTTCTTAGAGTCAGTRTGCTCAGTGCTGCCCAGCAGCCTCCTTGGTATGTGCTCTGTAGCTCTTAGTGGGCACGATCTCTGCCATGCCAGCAACAGCTTCTACCTTACTCTGTTGGTTTCAGTTCTGTCAGTAGGAAAGGRCCTTCACTTCTTTTGATGTAAAAATAAAATAAAAAAAAAAAATCAGAGCTATTTTAAAAGTTAAAGTGCCTTTTTGAAAGACTGGAGGAAGCAATTGCACCCAAGAAACTGCCACCTTGTGCACCTGGCAGGTTTTGTCAGGCATGGAAGATGCCAYCAAGAACAGACTGTGGTGAAAGAAACCCTAAATCAGACTACTGTTCCCATTCAGCAGCTGGAGGTCCCTCTGCCTGAAGCCTGACCATTACCCACTGTTGAGGCCCTGACAGCAGGAGGGCAAGCAGAATCATTTGAAGCTAACTGTAACTTCTTTCCCCATGTAGCAAGCGAGGGAAATGGTACTGGAGATCATCCGAGAGAAAGATCAGGCAGACTTCCGAGGCGTACGCAGTGATTTCAGTGCTAGAATGGGAGGAGGCAGCATAGAGGTATGTTTCCTTCACAGTACTCTGCTAACCTCCCTGTGGGATGGGCAGTGGGGGGACTCATCCAACTGCACTTGTAACCTGTAAGCTTTCTTTTTTTAATGTGTTGTGTTCTTTTGCCAGAAGAATTGAGTCTGGCTCTGCAAAGAGGAGGAGTTCTYGTGGACTCCCAGATGGCACTTGATAATTGTCTTTCTTTTTTTGTTTTTTTTTTGAAGCTGCATTCTTGTAGTGCAGAGTTCATTTAGTGGGGAAGGAATTTGTGGCCACGTGTTTGTTTTTTCTCAAGCAATGCAGTTCTGTAGCCTGGAGCTGCCCGTCCTCAAAGTTAAGAGCATCTCCTTGTAAAATCAGAGTCATTCAGTCTAGTTCTCTGCACTTTCATACTCCTTTGCCTTTCCCATCAGGTCTCTGTGCCCAGGTTTGCTGTTGGAATTGTGATAGGAAGAAATGGAGAAATGATCAAAAAGATTCAGAATGATGCTGGAGTTAGGATTCAATTTAAACCAGGTTTGTGTGAGGATGGAGAGCCGTTGCTTTCTGACCAGTGTTCCACTTTTGGGTTCCAGCAGCCAGGCTTTCCTCATTTACAGGTGCATTGTGTCTCTTTCTGAAACCCATTTAAATATGATGTGCTGCCTCCTCATGCACTTCCTGGTTTTCAGAGAGTAAGATTATACACAGCTCATTTGCARACATTAGATGTCACAACAGTCATGTCTTGAGTGCTAATTATACAGATAAATAAAATAACRAAAATCTTTTATTTCCTGTTAAAGAATTCTCCTTCAGGACATTAAAGCCTTTGGGGATCAGGAGTTGATTAATTCTGAGTAACTTTCTCTGGGTCCTTGGCTGTCTGATCACCTATCAAAGCTGCCTTTTTCCTCTTAAAATGATGATAACAGTCTCTTTCATGGCTTTTTGACATTTAAAAATGTTTTCTTTTGAGTGTTGTTCCCTCTGCAGTGTGGGCTGGGTTTTGTCTTCTTTCAGTCCAGGGAAGAGGGGCTGAAGGTGGAGGGAAGCAGTAGCTCCTGGGATAGTTCTGTGGTGTGAAAATGCTGCCAGCAGTGGCAGTGCTGGAAGGAAGCTTTTGTTGGAGAGTGGATGTTTTCTGCTTTTAATTTAGTCTTTGCCACCTCTCTCCACAGATGATGGGATTAGCTCTGAAAGAGTCGCACAGGTCATGGGGCTCCCGGATCGGTGTCAGCACGCAGCACACATCATCAGTGAGCTCATCCTCACAGCACAGGTGGGTTCTGCAGGGGCTTTGTGGGAGTGTAGGCAGCTCACATCATCAGTGAGCTCATCCTCACAGCACAGGTGGGTTCTGCAAGGGCTTTGTGGGAGTGTAGGCTGCATGCAGGCAGCTGGATGGAGGCCATCTTCTGAAAAGCAGCAGTGTTCCATTTTCCCTTGGTAGGCCACACATGCTGCTGCCCAGAGCTGCTGGATTTGAGGTTTGTTTGTTTATGATGGAAGTTCTTTTAGTGTAATGTGGGCTAACTGAACAGTGTGGGAAGGTGTTGTATTCCCAGTCCTATGAGGCCTCATTATAGCTCCACACCTATCTCCTGTTTAGTTGTTGTTAAATTTGGAAACAGTGACCTGATGGAATGAAGTCCATCAGCATCAGACTGTGGCTGGAGGCTCTGCTCAGACAGCAGAGCATTGCCAGTGCTCAGTGGTGCCTCTTCCACAGACTCCAGCCCTTTGGTCTGGGGGAGGCACAGGAAGGTGCTGAGTGCTCAGGTATTGTGTCACTGTACTCTAAGAGACACCAACATACTGCATTACACAAGAGCAGAAAGTACAAAGGTGGATTAAGTACTAGGGCAGACCCTTGAAGGAGGTTGTATATTCCTTTTGTATTAKGGGGMATTAAAACTTTAGACYATTTCAGRARCCTGAACRTAATTTGTCCAACARGGTCCATAATTTATCCATCTTGATATCTCTTCTAGCCCCAATACCTGGTYTGAATGCTTGATTTCATAATTTGCTGTAGTGATTCACTTAAATGCTGAGGTCTGTCATGATAGCCTCTGATTGCCCATGGCATTTGCTTTTAGAAAAATCACTTAYCCAAAATAGGTATGTCCTTTAAGTAAGTGTCTTTGAACTTAAAAGCTTCCTTTGAAAGTTTTGGAAAATGTGCATTTCTGCTGAGTAATTGCAACAGGRTGACACTTGAAAGGGTTTGAAAGCAACTTTTGTGTGTGTCAGTGCCAAGATGCATTGTTTGCTCTGAAGAGAGCCCCCCATCACAAACTGAAAGTCCTTAAGTAGTTGATGCTTATTTATAGGTTTACTTCAACAGATGTAAAGGCATGCATTTAAAAATAAAAATACCTTCCTGAATCAGGGGGGGGCAACTGTAACCTACATTACTTGGCATTTTTCTAAAGTGCTTCAAAATCTTGAATGTGAAACTGAGGTCCAGGAACATCTCAATTCAATGCCATTGATTATGAGGCAGTTTAACTGACCTGGCTTTGTTTTTAATGTGCATTGGGGCCAGCATAAAACCACTGATACACAAGTTTTGCCTTCTAAGGAACGRGATGGCTTTGGGAGCATGGCTGTGGCCCGAGGAAGAGGTCGTGGCCGTGGGGACTGGAGTGTTGGAACACCTGGGGGCATGCAGGAAATCACCTACACTGTTCCAGCTGACAAGTGTGGCCTGGTCATAGGCAAAGGTGAGTTTGGTGACTCCAAATACCACAGCTTGCAATCCTTCTCTCTCAGGATGGTCATGTTTTTGCTGCCTGGCAGTGAAGCTTTGGGGTTTTCTGTGATTGTTGGTGTTTAGTGCCTGGTGAATGCAGCATAGGAATAAGCTGTAAGTGCTTTGGTTGTTTTCTTTGTGGTGTTCCCACTCATAATTGTATTCTCCAGGCCCTTGTTCACAAGCTGTAAGAGAGGCTCTTAATGCAGAGCTGTCAAATAAGCTTGTTGTAACAAGCAGCTGGCTGAGAAAAGGCAGGTTCATTTGTGGATTCTTTTGACAGAGGATTTGTTTGAAGGACAGTTTATCAGGGACAAGCAGAACAGTCATTTCATCGTGCTGGATTTCTGTGAGTGCTGTGTGAGGAAATGGAAGGTCTCTGAGTGTGGTAATAACAGGAGCTGCTTCCAGCCCTGTACCTGAAGTGTGATGAATGAAGTAGGAGGATTTCTCTGCCTGTGTTCTGGCACAGAAGCCTGGTGCACCCTGTGCCACTTGGCTGAGTGTGTTCACTGCCACGGAGGCCCCTTGGCTGCTTGGCCAGTGGATCTCTCCATACTAAGAGATGGATGAGGAGTCATCCTCTCAACCAGGAAGACAACCCTGTGATGGTGAAACTGAGCATCAGCAGCAGACTCTGTCACAGAGCAGGAGCTGCACGTGGGGCAGTGGTAGGACTTAGGGTAGGGCCAGGAGCAGAGAAGCTCTCTAGCTCTGAACTGCTGGGGGGTGTCTGAGCTAATGCACTGACCTATCTAAGGCAGTGTTTCATTTTTCTATCTGCTTCTTTCAGAAAGAATGACATATGCCTGAACAACTAGTATTTAAGTAATCACAGCTGGCTTTTAGCCTCAGCAGAGACTAGAATAGAAATAGATAAGCTACAGCAGAAAAGGAGGCAGAGGCTTGAGGGCATTGGGCCAAGTTTCAGTGGCTTTGAATGTTCCCTGCAGGAGGGAGCTTGTGGTGAGACTTGTGGCCTCTTTCCCTTCCTGCACATCCCTGCTGTTCCCTGCCATGGGCCTGTCCCCACAGCACCCTGAGCTCCTGCCCTGTTGGATGACCAGGGACATGGGCAGCTCAGCCCTGTAGCTGCAGTTGTTTTTCAGATGTTGTTTTTTGCCACAAGCCCGTTCACAAACCTGAAAACTTTTTTCAGTATGAAAAACCACCTGCTTTCCCCATTATACAGAAATTGCAGTGATTATGCTTGTCCTCACTGAACAGTCCAGTTGGCCAAAAGATCAAGCAAAGTAAATTTTAAGCCCACAAGTGAGACTTGTATGTATGGAAAAATCAAATTATAATGAAACTTTATTGCTGTATCCATTAGTCATYTTTAATAAAGGATCAGAAAAGGTCACTTGTTGTTCAGCAGTGCACTGAAGTGGAGCATTTGTGACTAGAGAGAGCACTGTGTGCTGAAAAGATAAATGCAGGTAGTGGAGTGAATGTCCCAGCATTCAAGTGCAGGGCCTGGCACAGCCTCACTGGGGGGTGAAGGGTGGCTTTTTACCTTTGTTTCCACAACAGCAAAATAGGGATTCTTACTTGGCCAGATCAGAAGCTTTCTGGAGTGACTAATTACTAGTTGTATGGTGATTTGAGTGCTGGTAGCATTTAATACCACCTTGTAATCGGTGTTCTCACAGTGCCTGTGCTCTTAGGCTGTTGAAGCCTTCACTTTTGTCAAGTGAGTGATGGCTGTAGCATTGCCTTTTTGGGGTCTGGACCAGCATGGATGTGCTGCACTCTCCACACATTGATGCAAGACAGGCAATTCTTGTTACTTCCTCCCCTGCTGCCTGTGGGGCAGTGCAGAGGGCAGAGGGGATCTTAGTGGGGTTTTCTTAACAGTGAGCAATTACAAAACCTCTGTGCTCCCTGACAGCTTCTGAGCAGCTTCCAGCTGGTGGGTGTTCTTCCTTGCTGTGACACAGGGGCTGCTGGCCTTTTGTGTAAAATGTGGCTGAGGACTCTGGGTGTGGAGATCAGCACCCAAGCCTGGTGCTGACCCAGGTGTGGGCACCCAGGTGTGGTGTGTGTGATCTGGCCTGGGAGCTGCTCCTGTGCTCCCAGCTCGCTCCATGTGACTGCTCGAGAAGCAGGAAAAAGAGGAGGCTGGGAGGTTTCTCAGCTCAATTTCTGCAGCCTGTGTGGTAGAAGATCTGGTGCCCTTTTTCTTGTGGACCTCTCAGCTTGGGAGTGTGAGCTTTCAGGAGCTGCCAGGGCTCCCCACAGGTCCTGCACATCCTGCGCGTGGCTTTTTCCCCTCGAGGCTGGGTGGGTGCAGCTTTTCTTTCCCAAAGGCCCCGAGGAAGGGTGGAGGCAARCACCATACACATGTCAAAGTCTGTCTGCGTTTGGTGGTGCTTGGAAACAGCCGCCTCCTCCCTGGGCCCCCCTGGATTTCCATGATAAATACGGCAATCCTGACAGATACCCGCGCCCGGCCCGGCTCTTGTCAGCTCGCCCTTTGAGCAGGTTTGATTAATTGCTTTAGGATTTCACGTCCAGCCGGGAGGCCGGGCCTGGCTCGCTCCTGCCCCCCATCAGGTGRAAGAATGGAGAGGGATGAATGCCCCGTAGACAGGCACCATGTGCCGAGCGGCTCGGCTCGCTGTGGGGAGCTGAGCTCCGCCGGCACCGCCTCACGGCTCCCTCACGGCCCCGGCACCGCCTCACGGCTCCCTCACGGCCCCGGCACCGCCTCACGGCTCCCTCACCGCCTCACGGCCCCGGCACCGCCTCACGGCTCCCTCACGGCCCCGGCACCGCCTCACGGCTCCCGCGGCCGCGCCGGGCTGGCTCGGCTGGAAGGGAGCCCTTGTCCTGTTCACCCTGGTACGTGTCCAAGGGCACCGAGTCCTGCTCTGGGGGTAGGAGCTTGCAATCTCCCCCCAAACCTGGAGAGGTTGTTAACTTAATTCTGTGTGGTGTAGGAGGGAGCTGCTGTAGAAGCAGGCCCAGCAACCCACAGGCTTGGTGCTGAATGCTAAACGGGGCAATGATTTGAAATCTGTATTCTCCTTGCTTCCAGTTTGAGAATGCTTCGATTTTTAATCCCCTTTTGGAAGGAGAAACTAGTCTGCAGTGCAAGCAGCAACCTCTGGTTGTGGTTCTGTCACCCAGTAAAGAAGTTGTGCCACTCCTTCAGATTGTGCTGCCTGAAAGGGTCCTCTGTTTTCACTAAGCAGATGAAATGGCTGTTGATTCAGATCTCACCTCGATATGTAAAAACCAGAGCTTCAAACAAATCTGCRTCAGACAAAAGCATGACACCAAAAAAAAAAAAACTTCTTGGTTTTGAAACTTCATCTTACTCCTTTCCCATGCTTGACTGAAAGTAAGTGGGTTGGCTTTTGGCTGCACAGTACAATCCCTGTTGTCTGCCCAGGGATGTGACATGATTATCTTTTGTTAAATGCATCTTCAAAAATTCATTTAGAAAGAGTTAATTGCCCTTTGGCAACTTTTCCTCCTCCCTTCCCCAAGAAGGCTTTAAAATGTTAAAAAGGTCACGAGTCCATTACAATGAAATGAACAAGTGTCTGCAACATCCACAGTTTGTTTTGAAGTTGTGCTGGATGTATAGAGATGGAAATGTGAGCAAAATTGAGGCCTTTATTTTTGGAGCTTCTTTTTCATGAAAACCAAACAAAAATCTCTGGTTCGTTTCCTTTGCTCTCTGTCCTGCTTGTTGTCTGTCCTTTGAGCTAGTGACTTTTTGGTTTGTGATTTAGAAGTTATAAAACCCCTTCCTTCCCCACACCCTTTAATTTCTCCAGTTGAGTGGAGCTGGTCTTAAGTTGTGTGAGCTTGCAAAAGAAGAATTGAACCATTGTAACATTGGCTGAGGCTTTTGTTAAGCAAATTTCATGAAGAGACCAGGACCTAGCAGGTCTTGAGGAAATCAGATCCACTTTGACTGGCTCTGCTGCATCCTGCTGGAAGCACTCCTGTGCTCTTGTGCATCCAGATGGCAAACGAGCCAGACATGTTCACTGCATGCACAGCTAACTCTGAAATAGCAGGAGACAGCCTGGAATCGTGTGCTGCTGTGGAGGGATGTGTGGCTGCAGGCTGAATGGGAAACCTTGTAAGCAGAGGCTGCTTTAAGGCAGTAACCTATCAAACAGCTCATGTTTGGGAGAAGGCTTAAGCTTTGTTATGTGGCTGGTGGCTTTTTGCCTTAGTGATGGAAAAAAAAGAAGAAAAACCAGCATGTTTAGATTGCAGATGACCTTCATTTCCTAGAGGATTTGAACAGCTGTGCAAAAACAATGGAATTCAGTCAGTGCAGGTTTWGCATTTTTGTTTTGTCAAAGTGTATCCCAGTCATGCTGCATCTTGTTGGGACCCTAGCAGGGCTTGTGTGTTCTTTAAGCAGCATCACCCATGACCCCAAAAACTGTTAGAGCAGCTCAAGGTTTCAGGTTGTTTGTGAGGTAGATTAAAGGAGCAGCATGAGCTGAAGCACTGCAGTTTCTTTTGCTGTTGCCCTCCTCAGCCCACCTCTCCTGAGGCACCCAGAAGGTGGCTGAAACTCTTAAGTTTGATACAATTTTATGGAAAGAAATGCTGAATGTCCCTCCTTATGTCTTGGCTTTCTTCTCCTCAGGTGGTGAGAACATCAAGAGCATAAACCAGCAGTCAGGAGCACACGTGGAGCTGCAGAGGAACCCACCCCCAAACACAGACCCTGGTGTCAGAATATTCACAATCAGAGGGGTCCCCCAGCAAATCGAGCTCGCAAGGCATCTCATAGATGAGAAAGTTGGYGTAAGTTCCACCTCTGCTCTCTTGCTCTGTCCCTTTCAGATGTGCTGTTGTCACTCTTGGGTGTGCATAGGCCTGGACTCACAGGATGGCACAGAATGCACGTGCTTGTGTCATTCAGCTTCAAAACCATTTGCCTCTTAGCAGCTGGCTTGAACTTGATGGCCCTCCAGCATCCATTTGGTTAATTTTTGCTGTGGTCCCAGAAGGMTTTGACTGTTGACATAATCCTGGGTAGTGTGTACAGCTATATGAGAGGGAAGAACAGCAATAATAAGGTATGAAAAGGCTGTCAAAGGAGATTTTTGAAAGCAAGACAATAGTGTCACTGTGTGAGGGTGACACAGTCCTGGCAGCATCGTCCTGAAAGTGAAACACTCAACTYCTTGCTCAGTAAGTTCAGGATGACTTATCTTACACTTAATGCAGTGCTGTGATACTGAAGCCTTATAAAGTCAGGCTGCAGTACTACTCAATGGGGAGACTTTGGTTAAAAAGTATGGAAAATACTGAACTGGAGCATGGCCAAGCTGAAAAGCTGCCTTTATGCTGAATTGCTGACAGGAGAAGGCTCGACACCAACCTCAGAATCCACATGTCCCAGGCTGTCCTCTCTCATTTCTTACTCCTCCTAGTAGCTGCCTCCACCCTGTGCTTGGAGCTGGCATTAAATATTTGTGGATTCTGTGACAGGGTACCAGCATGGGTGGACCTGGAGGATTTGGTCAAAATCCCTTCAGCCAAGCACCTGCTACACCTCATCAAAAGTAAGCTGCTGCATCTCCTCACCCATGGGCTGGGGGGAATGGCTGGGAAGCTAGAAAGTGTTGGGAGAAGGGTGGAGGGCCCTGAAGGGGTGGGGTGTGAGTGGAGCCTTTTAAAGATTGAGCGTTCAGAAGYAAAAGCAAGTGAGCTCAATCCTTTAAAGCTTGACTACAGGAAAGATTTCATCTATTAAATGATACACCAGGTAGGTGTTGGCATCTCCAAAATTCCCATCTCTAGTGCAGTGAGAGCATGGGAAGAAGCCTGAAATGCACAGAGCACAAGGAGTGCTGTTCAGTGTGATGTATCTTCACCTTGGCTTCATGAACAGACTGACACCAAGGCAGGACATAGCAGTTCACACCTGCACAGCTTTCCTTTTGCTCCCACGTTGACCTGTGTGTTCAGCAGCTGCTGAGTATAAGTGACAGCTTCTCTTCTCTGGGCAGCTTCATGTCTGTGTCCTGGTGAGTATTTTCTTGTCTCCTTGAGCATGGCTTTTTGTCCTCTGCAGTGGTCCTCAGGCGTTCATGACGCAGGGCTGGGGCAGCACCTACCAGACGTGGCAGCAGCCTGGACAGCAAGTCCCAAGTAAGTGCCAGCACCTGGGCTGGAGAAGGGTTGGTGTTCCCTTTGCAGTCTCTGCTTTGTGCCTGCAAGAGGCAGGTTCACCCCTGAGAGCACGTGTGTGAGAAGAGCAGGATGATTTCCTGAGCAGAAGAGGTCTGTGGAGGCACGTGCTGGTGGTTGAGCTCAGAACAGGCTGAAGGCCATGGAAAACTTCTGGKTTTTGTGTGCTTGACTGCTTATTGCCTCTTTGTGCTCTTTGGGTAGAAACTTGGTCCATGCTGTCTGTTCCTCTAACAAAAACATTCCTGCCTCTGGCTCTCTTCTCCCAGGATTCTCCAGGCAARCACTTGYCAACCACACTTCCCCCTAACAGGCACACTTGGTGCTGAGCCCTCATATCTCTTTATTCTTGACTTTATAGTTTCTTGCTTACTTTCTTACTTAATTGTTTCTTATAAGCTTTTCTCACTGTTCAAATTCCAGACTGATGGAATGACAGGGAAGAGGGATGCAGGAAATGGAAGGAAGCTTAGGCAGAGCTCCTGTACTGGTCACTTTTTCCTCTGAAAGCCTGTTGAGTCAAAATTTAGCTGTTTGGAATGGGGAGTMACCTTTTCAGAATAATTAAAGTAGTAAATGCTGGTGGTGATGCTGTGTAGCTACATCATCCTCTGTCTCCAACAGCCAGAGGGATGAACTTTGTGAACTTGGTGCACTTCTGCAATGTGTGCTGTGGTGGCACATGGCAACCCTGCATGGGAGGTTTCTGTTAAACTCTGTATGAGTCCTGCCTCTTAGCAACTACAGTCTAGAAATKATGCCTTTCCCTTTGAGCTCTAGGGTCTTGGAGAAGGTCAACAGTTGTTCTGGTTTCAGCACTTTAAAATGCAGTGGTGGGCTTCAATGGACTTTTCTTCTGTACAGGAGTGGAATAGTATGGTACTGAAAAAGGGTATTTTTCTAATTAGCTTGTTTTATGGGAAAAAATGTTATTCCTTTGCTTTGCACCCCCAAGGGCTCTGAGCTTCCCTGAGCTTTGGGAAGGAGAGCAGTCAGTGCAGCAGGGAAAGCTCCACAAAAAAATTTARCTTTTATCTTCCATAGAGCCTTACAAAACTGCATTGCTCTTTGCCTTGCAAGATGCCTTTAGAATCTCACCTTGGTAACTTAACTTCTTCCTCACCTTCCTGAAACATCCCCTCATGCTGCCCACCAGTCCCTGGGGAAAGAACAATCTCCCTCCCTGCAGCAGATAATCAYRTCTCAGGCTCACCCCTCCTGGCTTTAGAGCCTGCTGTAGGAAGCACAGCCCCCTTGAGCCCCCTGATGACCAGTATTGCAGCTCATAACCCAGTGATGACAGTTTTACACTGTCAAGTTTCAGGTGGCTCCCAAAACCCCTGGAGCTTCCTGCCTTGCCTTTTCCTTCCCCTTGTGGGTTTAGTCCCACACTGGTGTTTTTTGGAGGCAGATGTTTTATTTCTGCTGTTGAGCCTGATGGAAAATGTTGGCTCTCTAGTTCCATGTSTGCTTAGGATGCTCCCTGCTCCTGTTTGTAGCCAGGCTGGCTGAGGAGAGAGAACACACGTCATGCTTTAAGAACCTCCTCCACTCGCCTCTGCAGCAGAGGTGCCCAGGTGGAGCTCAMCAAGGCATAGGAGTGTTGTAAGAAATAGGTAAAACACCTGCTCTTTTAATTTGAAAGAGCAGTATTTAATTTGAAAGCAGCCCTRTGCAGGGTCCCTTGCCCTTGCTGCAGCCTGTGTGTCACAGCTCTGTCAGCCCTGTCACAGCGCCAGCGTCCTGGGGACAGCCTCGAGTGCCCTCCTTGTGGGAGGAGGGGCAGACCCCCACCCCCTACACATGTATTTAGATTTTAATTACTTCCCCCATCTTAAATAAATTAACTGGCTGGGGAAACATTTTGCTGTGAAATGCATTTAGCTGCGTGTCCTTTCAGCCTGCTGTGGACTGTAATTCTCYGAGAAGAAAAGGCATTGAAGGAGGTCCTTTGTTGGCATTAGCAGGTGGACAGTTGAGGCAGCCTTGACCTCTGCCAGAAAAGGTCCTGACTTGTAGCGTTGGTCAAGTCTTTTAACCCGCTTTTATGCCCCTGGACAGGACACTGCTGCCCTGTTCCCTCCACCCACTTCACACTTGCAGTGTATTATTGTCCCCCTTCCCCCCACTTCAAAGCCCCCCTCGGGCTGGTGTCAGGGCTGGGCTGTGCATGGAGCTGGGATGGGATGGGCAGAGYTCTGCTCCACGCGTGTCCTCTGTCCCTGCCTGCTCTCCCTGTCCACAGGGGCTGSTGCTCCCCACTCCTGCTCCCCACTCTGCAGCTCCCACTTGCTGTTTGCTGCTTCTTCGTGCTGTGTCTCACTGAGGGCTCAGTGCTCCCACAGATCCAGGGAAGCCTGGGGAGGGCAGGTGTCCTTCCTCTCTCCCTGCTGTAACACTCAGATGTGCTGGGCTGAAGGTGCCTTAGTGCTTCAAAGATGGGCAGTCTGTGCTGGGTGGAGCCCAAGGTTTGGGATCTGTGAGGAGACACTGGAACTGCTTCCCTTGGAGCAGTGCAGGAGCCTGGAGATGACACCATGAGCCAGCTGTGGCTGTTTAGGGATGTCGTGGSTGCCTCTTTGGTGATGCCTGGGCTGTGCCCTGTGGGCAGTGGAGCTGGCTGTGCCCTGTGCAGGGCTCCTTGAGGAGCCAGGAGCTGAGTGGCTGCCCCAGAGTTGTACAGCTCATGTGCTGGAGCTTGTGTGTGTGCAGGGGCACTGCTCACAGGGGTCCCTCAGCTCTGCTCCACTGAGAAGAGTGAGGGTGAAGGATGCAGCCCCTGAGAAACAAGTGAGGTGACTCAAAGCATGGCCATTCCCTTGGCAGCTCTGTGGAGGTGACAGATCCCAGCTGTGTCAGGTGTCTCAGCTCTCCTGCAGAGTACAAACAGACTGGGAGCCCAGGGTGGCTGATTGCAGACTGGGCAGCYCCCAGCCACGTGCTTTGGCTTCAGCAGGTCCCAGCAGGGTGACATTTGGCTTCATGCCCTTCAGCAGYTGAGGTGAGATCAAGAACTCAAGCTTTTCCTCAGCTTCCCCTGAACTGAAGATGCCCAACACTGTAGAAAAGTGGAAGCTGAAGTGTCAAGTCTGGGCAGCTGGGGCAGACCCAGGGCCTGTCTAGTGGAGAGGCAGATGTCACTGGCTGGAAACTGTCACCTGTTCCATACTGATGTGCCCCTTGTTGTCATCTTTGCACAGGCCAACAGAGCCAGCAGCAGAACAGCCATCCTGATTACAGCAAAGCATGGGAGGAGTATTTCAAAAAACAGAGTGAGTGAAACAGGCTTCCTGGAGATGAATCAGCTCTTGTTGCAAGGAGTTAACTCTAATCCAATGACTTGCATCTCCATCCCTRCCATTTTTAGCTTCCAGTCCTTTCCAGATGCCCTCTGGCCCTGTCCTGGTGGTGCTGGTGCATGTAGTGCTGCCACGGGAAGCTCTGGACTGTGCTGTTGTGTCTCTGAGAGCTGCTCCCACTGAGCCCCSCTCCCCTCGTGCCCATGCTTGCAGCAGCCTGCCTGGAGAACCACAGAGCACGCAGGAACTGATGCTGGAAAATGCAGGAAGCTGGAGCTGGCTTGTGAGAGGGAAGGAGAGCTCATGGAAAGTCACAGGCCTGGCTCTCCCCACCGTGTTATAGAGTGCATGATCCCGACCTCTGGACTTGCTTTGACATGGAGCTGCTGCAGGCTTTGTGCCTTTGAGGAAGAGGGGTGTGCAGGCTGTCAGCCTGTGCCTGCAGCTGCAGGAATGCTCTGGGTGCTTTCTGCCTGCTCTTGGCTTGTCCCTCACAGTGCAGCTTGGAGCCCATCCTGCCATCCCACGCAGCGGAGCCACTGTCGCTCTGCCAGGTGTCTGCAGCAGCTGCAAGGGGGCTGGCTCTTCTTTAAGCTTGGCAAAAGGAGATCCTAAGCCTGGGCTTGGACTTCTGGAATTGCTKATCTCTCCATTTTTTTCCTTCTTTCCCTCCAGGTCATGCTGCCAGTGCTGCTTCTCAGGCGAGTTCCCAGCCAGACTACACGATGGCTTGGGCGGAGTATTACCGACAGCAGGCTGCCTACTACGGGCAGACACTAGGGCAGGCTCAGGCCCACAGCCAGGTCTGTATTCACCCTCCCCAAACCCCTCTGCTCCTTCTCTTGGGTAATTGGGTGCATTGGCCTTGCCCTAGTGCAGGGACYCTCCTTCAGGTTGACTTGGTGAAGCAGAGATGTTTTGTGGCTGAGGAGGTTGCCTCAACATCAGGGTCTTATTTTCCTGTACAGAGTGGGTGGGCTGTGTGCTCACCAGCACAAAACTGTTGAAAGGTAATTTGTATTAACCTGCCTTTGAGTAAAATCTCCCCTCAGCTGTCCCTCAGCCCACCAGAGAGTTGTGTGCTCCTAATCATACTCTGTGCTTTCCCAAGCACCGGCTTCACGGAGYAAACAAAGTTTGTGCAGAGCACAGGAGCACCTTGCTGTGGTCTGACACTTGTCCCCAAGGCTCCACGTTTAGCTCTGGCTCCCGGGAGCAGAGGCTGCTGTGGATGCTGGCCCCCAGCAGCTGCTCTCCCCTCTCTCCCCTGCTCTCCCCTCTCTCCCCTGCTCTCCCCAGCGAGGTGGAGCCGGGTGCCGGCGCTCGCCGCGGGCGCTGGCCAAGTGTGACCTGGACGCGGTGATAAAAAGGCTTCTCTTCATTCCTCCCTGAGCCTGCCCTGCCAGAAAGAGAGATCTTGTTTGGTGAGGGGCAGGAGAGCTCTGGGACAGCGTCAGGGCAGAGGGCTCTGGTGGCAGCTTTGAGCTCAGTTTCCCGCTCAGCTGCAGACCTGTGTCGGGGGAGGAGGGCTCGGCTGCTTTGATAATTTGCTGCTGCTCAGTAACTTTGCCTTTTCTCTCTCTTTCCAGGAGCAGTAGAACAAGGTCCTCGTGGCAATTTTTTTTCCTTGGAATCGTTGTGGAAGAAAACCTTTTTGTAACAGAGGTTTCTAGATTTGCAACATTTTGATGAAGACTTTTCTGTTTGTGAAACACTAGCTGTAGGATAATCTATACTGAACTTTTCTAAGAATCAGGAACAATTAGTAATGTACTAAACCTATGGACATGCTGGTAATTTTGTTTCCAAATTTATATTAAAACAAAAAAAACCTCCGGGATTCTTTTTGGAGAGAAGCCAGAGAATTTGCAGGCACCAAAACGCACCCCAGAGCTGTGACATTTCAACATGTGGGTTTTTTTGTGTGKTTTTTTTTTTTTTCCTCTTAATTTTCAATCTTTTCTGTTGGAACAGAAAGAGTGGCTTGGAAGTCTTAGGTGGTATGTAACAAATTTAAAAAAAAAAATTTAAACAGTATTTAAATATTCTTAAATATGTAAATTCATTAAATGTTTTACTTCTAATTTCTTGTATCTTGGCTGTCTTTGATTTTATTGCATTTTTAAAAAAACTGAACTATGATATGTATTGTAATTAATGATATGATTTCTGTATTTGAAACAGTTACTGTTTGCAAGTTGGGGGGGCATTTTGTAGGGTTTGTATAATTTCTAGAGTCTAAAGGGGTAATATAAAAACGTGTTAATTTTTTTAGCAATACATGTTTTCATGTCTCCATTGCTAGTTGCATTTATGTATCTAAGACCTCCAAGCTTGTTAAAAAAAAAAAGAAAAGACAAAAAAAAAGACAAGAAAAAAAAACTTCTTCTATGCTCTCAGAAATATAAATACTGTTATTTTTAATATTAAAATGAATCTGCTATTAGTACCTTTAACAAACACTGTGGAACATAAAACCATATAAAAGGTAGTAACTATTTTTTAATTCCAAGGTGTTTTCTGCTTTTTCCTTTCTTTTAAATATTTTCTTATCTAATATTTGTCAAATTACCTAGAGAAATAAATGAATCTAGTATTAACCACAGTACACTCTAAATAATTTTTGATTTAATAAAAGGGATAATATGATTTCTGATGTTTACTGTAGTGTTTCTTGTACAGATAACAGTGTATTTTTAAAGGAAAAACGGAATTGAAGCTATTTTTTCTTGCATTTTTAATTGCCCTGCGGGACATTCCGTTTTTAAATGTACTGAATTTACTGTTCTTGGGTTCTTTCCTTATTTTTTTTCCTTATGCTTGAAATGTCTAACTATAAAGAACTKCGATTGGATAATGTTGAGCATGGTGTTTAAAAAAAAAAAAGTGTTCTTTTTATTTGACTGACAGTTGCATTTTACACTCTATATAATAAAATTTCCACAAGGTGTCTTGTGGGCAAAGTATCTCCTGTCTGTTGGACTCTGTTCCCTCTGCAGRTCCCRGCTCCTCGTGCTGCATCCCAGGGAGTTTGGGGTGGTCACTGGGGGCAGCAGCAGCGTTCATTCTGSAGAAGCTCTGTCACTGTCACCTGCTCCTGGTGCTGTGGCACCGAGGGTTCCGTGGCAGTGTCCGTGATTGTCGCYGTTTGGGCCAGGAGGATCCCAGGARGGAKCTGTGTTARCRCCAGGAGGTTTCCTCTGCASCYCTCCRAAGGTTTTACTGCTGAGGAKTTGGCAGTTTTTAACACTCTGCACTTGTTGCTCTTCCCCAGGTTTGTGGCTGAATCCATGCCATGAATCCATGCAGGATCCATCAGGATCCATCCCTGCAAGGGGATTGCTGGGGTAGCACTGACTGGGAGAGGGATGGGAGGGATGTGGCCCCAGCCATTATCGGATGTGTTAAGGGCATCAACCTTTAACTGTGCCCAGGCCAAGTTTGGCAACAACTGCAGCCCCTTCAGCGATGCCTTTCTTGTTAAAATGTGAGTTTTGAGCTCCTCCAGCCTGAGGCAGCTCCATCCCCTGCTCCCAGGCTGCCGCGGGGGTTTGTGACGGGGGCAGGGAGGAAAGAAGATCCCATCTGCAAAGCTGGGAGCGGSAGGCACATTGAGAGCCGGAAGAAAAGGAGATGCAGCATCTCTAAATATACCTCCAGAGAATCAAGAGAGACAGTGAAAGATGGGRTAGTAAAAGCCACTTGGAAAGAGGGGAGAGGGGGGAAAAAATGGCTAGAGGAGGGCATAAAGGCTGCTGATGGGAATTGGGAGCGGGCATTACCGAGAAGACTTCCTTCTAATTCATCTTCCAAGCTCTGTGCCAAAACAGCATTTGGCATGGTTCACAGGGAGCAATTGTGTGATAATGAACCCTAAGGTGTCCCTTAATTGAAGACTGAGGATTACAGATTGTGCCAATAGTCGTAAATGGCGCAGGATTGTGGGAGGATGCATTTTCTTAAATGTAKCTGTAAGTACAGATGAGTGAGTCTCCCCAGTGAAATGCCCCTACTATAAATTATGGAAATATCTCTTTCTGATGCAACCTTTTATTGAGGGGGTGGGGCAGCRGCAGCACAAGAAATAGTTTGCAAGCCTTTGAAATTTGGCCTGTCATTAAGATGGTGCCTGCAAAGCTGGGGTTTCATCAGCAGTCTGGTGTCCTGGAAGGATGAAGCACTTGAAACGTTCCCAAGTTCACCAATTTGTTTTCCATTATTGCTGCCTGCTCTGGACAGAGAGGCCACGGATGTTGAACTGTTGTGAGTCCATGAWGGGCTGGAGAGGGGCAGGGTTTGARGCAGAGATGCCTCAGCACTTCGTGAGGAGCTGGCAGCCTCTGGGTTCCTCCAAGCCCCCCTCCAGCCCTGCTGCTTCCCTGSTCTCTGTCCATGCAGGGGGTTCTGGGGCTGCTCTGATGGTCAGTGCCACCCCAGGGCTGSACAGGCCCCCTCACCTTTCCCTCTGGGGTCTGCAGCAGCTCCTCATGTCCCCTGGCWCAGCCCAGAAGCTGCTGTGGTGCCTTCAGAGCCAAGTCTTGGTGTCCAGGAGAGGAAACAAATCTCCTGCTCAGCTCAGGGCAAATTTAACTCCCAGTAATGTGGATCAAGCCCTGCTGTGCTGAGTTTTGAGGCAGGGAAGGTTTCTCTGTCCCTTGGCAGGAACTGGATGCTGCATGGAGCAGGAGCATCCCTGAGGGCTGTGCAGGACCTGGCAGGGGGAACCCATTTGGAGATTTGGGGTCTGTGGATGGGGATGGTGCAGCCTTTTCCTCCTCTCAGGGGGGCAGAGCCCAGCACGGGGCCATGCCAGGACAGTGAGTGAGTTGATGCCATGAGAAGGGCTGTAGTTTGGGGAAGGCTCTGCCTGCAGAATGTGGCATTTGGGCAGAGTGGGGCTGGAGCCAATGGCCCTGGCAGGAGGTGCCCAGCCCCTGCTCTTCCCTCCCTTGGACCAAAATGCTCCTTCCCTCAATCCCTTTCCAGAGTCCTTGGCTCAGGCACACGATGTCTCTGTCCYCCCCAGAATCAATCCATCTCACTTGTACCCAGCAGCACAGCTTTGCTGGCTGTGTGTGGCTGCCTGTCCATGTCCCACAGGACCCCCCGAGCTGGCAGCCTCCACCCCACTCTGCAGGCAGAGCCTGAATCCTGAGCAGACACGAACTGTGGTCCTTCTGCAAACCCTTTCTGAGCAGCAGCCCTAAAAACCCCATCACTAGAGCATCTCACTGAGTCCAGGCTGACCCTGATGCTCTCCTGTGCTCTGTATTCAGTGAGCCTGAACAGGAATGGCTCTTTCAGGAGTGGGAGACTTTGAGATAGTCTGAAATACTTTAATTTTGCATGATTTGAGAACAAACCACATTATGGCCATCACGAGTTAGACTGAAATGACTGTTATAAGAGACAAGAAGATGTGAGACTTTTTTTTTTCCCCTTCTCCAAGCACTAAATATTTAATTGCATTAAAGGAACGCTGTATTTACAGTAATGGGCAGCTTCATCAGAGCTGGTGTTTAACACAGAGCTTTCCAACAGGATGTGGATGTTCACAAGGTCCCACCTGCACTGCTGCTTCCCTCCAGGTCTGGGGCACCACGTTCAAGGCAGGTGACCAAAAAGAGCATCTCTGGGGGTAATGTGGGGGCACATCTGGGGGTACCAACAGCCCCCCAGATTATCTTCCCACCCTGCCCCTTATCACTTGAGGAAATCCTATTTCAAGGCCGCTCTAATGAAGCCTCTGATCTTYGCAGAGCCCGGCTTGCTCCCCTTTAATCCCGGCCGGGCCGGGGTGCAGGTGCCGCGGTGCCGGGGATTAGACGCTCCCTGCCCTTTGTGGGAGCCGTCACTCAGAGCAGCCTCCTCCTTCGGACCATTCCCCAGGGAATATTAAACTTTGCTGCCGTGGAGTGGTTACACGGGGAGGCTGGAGCCGCTGCTCCGTTTGTTTGGGGGGAAATAGGGCTGGCGAAGGGCAGGAGCTGCCGGAGGACTCCTCAGCCCCACGCCGGGGTCTCCCGGGCATCCCTGTCCCTGTCACCCACCCCGCCGGTGCCAGAGCTCGCCCAGCCCCGCGGGCCCTGCCCTGGGGACGCTGCCCAGCACAGGGAAAGCTGTGGCTGGGAGCTGAGATCCTGTTCCTGCCCTGCCTCCGCTGCCACCTCCCGCAGCCGGCTCCTGCAATTCCCCCGCTGCAGCCGGCCCTGGTTCGGCAGCTGCCGGAGCGGCTCGGCCAGCGCGGCCCCGGCTGTGGGCAGCAGGGCAGGGCAGGGACAGCGATGGAGCCCACGCACAGCCCCACACTCCCCCCTCGGGCACCTCTCCCGGCTGATGTCGCAGCGCAGCCACCGCTCCGGATCACAGCCCGGCAGCTGGATGGGAGCTGATGCTGCAGGAGGGACGGGATGCGGGACAGACGCTGGCGGGATGCRGGAGAGAGAGACATCGGTGGGATGKGACTGTCCCGTCCCCAGATCACTGCCAGGAGGGAGGAAAAGGCGCAGAGATTTTCCTGCCTTTGCAGTCCACGTTCCCCTCTCTCCCTCCGGCCACCCCGTGCCACCGGCCGCTGTCGCCGAGCCGCGGAGGTGGCCCAGGAGTCGCCCCCGCGATTCGCTACAGCTGCGTTCCCTTCCGAGGCCGCCTGAGCTCGGACGCAGCTGGGAAGGTGATTTTCYTCCTCCTGCTCTTGCGTGCCGTGACACCCTCGCCGAAACAACCCTGCAAATCACACTTAAAAGAAAGGAAGGGGGAAAGCAAAACAAGGAAGCGAGCGAGAGCGGAGGGGCGAGCACTCAGCATCTCTGCTCGGCTCCRCGGCCTCCCGCAGAGTGAAATGGAGGCAAATAATGCCCTAAAGCTCCTTCCCCGAGCAGCGCAATCAGCCCGCGGCTCCGAGGGGCTGCCGTGCCCTGTGCCGGAGCGTTTGCCCGGGAGGGTCGCGGTTCCACCGCCCCGAACCCTCCGTGCCCGGAGCCCGAGGGGCCGGCACCGCCCGGGAGCACCCGAACCCTCCCCGCTGCTCCCGGAGGGCAGCAGGGACAGGTTGGCAGCGAGGGTTTGGAGGGAAACAAGGGGCCATTCAGCTCCATCCGTGGATGCGGCACCTTTGGGGATGGCCGCTCTCTTTCTGCCCCTGGGGAGGTGGCAGCGCATCCTCCTCACCGCACCTGCATGTGCCCGCGGTCGGCTCTGGGATGGGGGATGCCGGGGGCTGCTCTGAAGCAAGGGCTGCACCCTTGGGGACCCTTCCTCGGTGTCCCAGCCCAGCCACGGCCCCTCTGGCCCGCGACGGAGCTCCCCGAGTGCTGGTGCAGGGGTGGGTGAAGGCACAGGTGGGCAGCCCCACCCTCCAGAGGGAACACGAGAAGGATGCACCGGCCCCCCTGAGCCCAGGCTCACCCTGGGGCTCGCCTCGTCCTCCTGCCCTCCCTGCTGCGCTGCTGGGAGCGTTCCCGGGCGCAGGTAACATTTGGGCACATTCCCATAACCGAGTGTCACCAACTGCTGCGGCGGCAGGGCCGGAGCCCCTCTCCAGTGCTGCTGTTTGCTTTGCAGCCTCCTTAGCCCCCATTGAGGCTTTTCAGCTCCAGCCCCTTCAGGGGGTTTAAGTAGGTAAAACCTGAGGAAGAGGCTATTTTCCTCCCTCCCTTTTGAGCCCTGCCTTGTGCCCAAAAGGCCCCCTTGTTTCACGCGTGCCAGTCACCTGGCTGGGCCCCCAGCCCCTTTCTCTCCCAGCCTCCCTTTTCTTTCTCCTTTCTCTCTTTTGACTTTTCCAGGAGCCCTCGCTCTCCAAACGAGCTTCAGATTGGATCCAGATTGAGGTCCCTTTGTCTTTCAAGGGTTGTACTAAGCTAATTAAATGTGATCCCAACAAATAAACGCAGATCTCCCCATTACATTCAGGCCTGCCTTTCAGGCAGCACCGGGCGGCCCCTCGCCCCCGCCCGCTCCGCGCAGGGTCCCCCTCATTGAGTCCTGGCCATTGAAAGCACTGCCAGGATTTCTTTTGTGCCGGGGGTCTCCGAGCCCTTTTTCCATCAGAAAAGACCCCCAAACAGCAGCTCGGCCTTTGTGAGTTTGCAAGCAAACGCCAAAGAAAAGCCCCCTGAATGCTTTAATAAATGGCACATTTAGCAACTTCGGAGGCGCCTGGCTCCTGCGGCAGCCGCAGGGGTGCGATGATCCCTCCTGCCCCGGCTCCCCCGGCTCCCGCAGGGGTGCGATGATCCCTCCTGCCCCCCTTTCCCTCCGGCTCCCGGGGCATTTGCAGCCCGTGGAGGCGCAGAGGTTGCGGCCGGAGCAGCTGACCGCCTGGGCTCCCGGCCCGGCTCCTCGCCGTGCCCCTCTCCCGGCGCTCGGGGGGCGCACGGAGCCGCTGATGGGGTCGGCCGCGCCGCCCTGGGCCGGCACCGGGCTCCGGGACACCGGGCAGCGGGCCGGGCGCGGCGGGCGGCCGGGGCCGGGGGGCTTTTGAACTCACGCCCCGCGGTCCCTTCGCCTCGAATTAGCGCTGGCAAATCCAAAATCGTTTTTAATGACACATACCACCCCCCCCAGCCCAGCCCGGATCGGGGGCTGCGCTGGACTTTTCTCAGCTCAACTAATATCTTTTTAATGACTTTGGGAGGGGGCAGAGCCCGGCTCTGCCCTAGAGCCTGGATTGCTCCAAACAGATGTTGGGGTAGAGGGAGGGGGATGCTCTTCCCTGCCAGGGACTTTCTTCTAAAGTTCAAACGAGAGGGGAGCTTTCAATCACCGCTAAAAATGTATTTCTCCCCATTGAACAATGGGCTCCTTTCTGCGCCCGAGGGGACTCGGCTGCGATCGCGTTTCTGCTGCCGGAGAGGAGAAACCTCCGGTTTTAGGGCAAGAAACACTCAGCTTCGAAAAGGGCTCTTCCCCGCGCCGATTATTTTCGTAGCTCTGCATCCCTCCTGGGTTCACCCTCTACGGAGAAAAAATAAAAATAAAAAWAATACAAAATTGTACAAACGAAGCACTAATCCTCCTTCCGAGCTGCAGCCCTTCCCCGGCGCACAGGAGCCGCCGCAGATCTTTGYAGCGGAGCCGGGCAGTGAATGCGGGATTTGAGGAAAGAATCGCGGCTGCACCGGCCCGGGGCAGCGGCGGCTCCATCCCCGCATCCCGATTCTATCCCCGGCGGCCCCACAAGAGTTAAATTTTAAAGCAAATCAAATTCCCATTGGCCACTGTATATTATCTCAGCAGTCTTCATTTGATACCTCTTTAATACAGAAAGGAGCTTTTCAAACCCCTTTTCTCTCTTTTCTCCCGCCACTCTTTAAGAGCAATAAATGTTCAACTGCAATAACTATAAATCAATCTCCGCTCTGTTCAAATCCTATTCATGCGGAGGGCTGGAAGAGGGGAGAGAGCTCCCCCCTCCCCCCCGCCCCCCAAAAAGCAGCTGCTGGGCTCTAATCTCCTTTCTTGCACTGTCATTCACCCTCATTTTTCCTCCATCACCCCATCCCTGCAATCTTTTCTTGTTTTGCTTTGCTTTTCTCTCTTTGCTGCATTATGATCCCATGTCTCCCCTCATCAGACCCCAACCTTGTCCAGATCCTGACCATCCCCTTGTAGGCTGTGAAAGAAAAGAAGAGTCCATGGATGTCAAATTGGTCTCAAAAAGACCATGAAAGATTGATTTGCTCCACTTTTCTTCTGCCTGACATTATTTCTGAGGGTCCTGAATGGGAAACCAGAAAGTCTGGGACTGGAATAAAGATGTTCTCTCTGTAAGGGGGAGACGGGGGGGAAAAATGCCCATTTACTCCTGGCCCATCAACCCTGCAAAACAGAGCAAAAGAAAAGAGGACTGTGGCTATTCAGAGTCAGACCAATATGTACACCTCCCAACAATATGCCAATATACTGAGGGCTTCTCTATTAACACCCATGAATATTAAAGTGCTCACTAAACGCTCAGAAGGMACTTTGGGAATATACACATGAAAATACAAGCAGCATTGTGCGGGGCTCAGAACAATGGGGCGGCGATAATGGCCCTTCTCTATTAACAGCCATGAATATTAAACTTGTTTCCTCTTAAATGTTAAAAAGGAGGGATAGCTGCGATATTAAAAAAGAGAAATGAGGGGGGGGGGGTGTGGAACACACAGCAAAGCACCTTCCTAGGACCGGGAAGAAGCTTTGGGAAACAGCTGGGGATATTTAAAACCACGCAGAAAATGGAAGAATTTTTTTTTTTCCACCTTTTTCTGTCATTGCCTCCCTCGCAGCGCCGAGGCCCCGCAGCCGGAGCGGGGTTCAGCGCAGCCCGCACCGGAGCCGCAGGGGGTTCGAGAGCATTTTTTTTTTTTTTTGTCCTGGGATAACTTGAAGGTTGAAGGGTTTTCCTGGGGAAAGGGGTGAAGAATAAATAATAAAAAAAGCAATCCGATGGCTGGCTTGCCTCGGCGGCTGGAGGGAGCCGGTGTTAGGAACCTTTCCACCTGATGCGTTATGTTTAGCAAGGCTGAAATATTCTGACGGCTCCTCTCCCCGAATTCCAGAAAAACAAAATAAACTTATTTTTTACGCTTATTAAACCCCAAACCAATCCCTGGAAGGTTGTTAACCTCCCCTCTCCAGGACAGCGCTGCCTCTCGCCGGGCGAGGACCCGAAGGAAGCGCAGGTTTGGGTGGGTTCCTGACATCTGCGTCGCTTCTTGATTGGATTAATAGAAATAATTGCACATGAGTTGCATCATCATTTCACCCAGTCCTGAAGACACCCCACAGCTTCACTCTATGGGACACCCACCCAGGGGATAGGGTGGGGGTTTGGGCTGTGCTTGGCTGCCTCTCCGAGCACGGTGAGACCCGGCGGGGCTTCCCGGGACTCCGGGCTGCGGGAACCGGCCTTTGAGCGCCCGAGGATCTTGGGGGCCCAGCCTTCTTCCCGCAGCCCTTTACAGCCCCTCGTCCCCATGAAAATCAAAAGAACAAGGCTAAGGAGAGGGCTCTAAGCTCCGACACAGCAGGACTGGGTTTAAATCCGGCAAAGATTAACCCTTTGCTGAGCCGGCAGAKCTCGGGCCCGGAGGGGAGCGCTGGGTTTGGAGGCACCGCTCTGATGCCACCTTGCCGGGGAGCAGAGGTGGCTGGGTGGCTGCGGAGCTCCTGGGCTCGGCAGGGCTGGGATGGGCGCCGTGGCTGCCCGGGGAATGCCTTCGGGTGCGGGGACGGGGCGATGCGGAGGCAGAGCCCCGGAGATCCTGCAGCCTCCCCGGGGTCGGGGTCCGGCCCTGCGGGGACACGGCTGGGCATGGCTGCTATTGCAGGGATTCGGGGGCTCCACGAGCTGTCCCCGAGCCACACCTGGGCACAATTCCCACGGGGATGAGGGGATGGGAACCAGCCGGGCTGGCAGCCGGGTGAGCCCTGCCTTGGGGTCAAGCCGGGATCAGCCCCGGGAGCGCGTCCCACCCACCCCGTGCTTGGGGACCCTCTCCCGGCATTTGGGGGAGCAGCGCCGGAGCCTCCCGGTGCTGCCGGTCCCGGCCGGGAGARCCGGGGATGCGGGGGGCAGCGGGGAGCCTCAGCCCGTTCCTCCGGGGCTGCGAGGGCCAAACGCCGCAGAGCCCCGGGAGCTGCCGGGCTCGGAGCCGCCGATTTCGTTGTGGTGCTCAATGACCCCAAAGCGCAGCGTTTCAGTCCCAAAACGAGCGCGGGGGCCAGGTGGGGAGCGGGACCATGGCCGAGGGTGCGGCCCGTCCGTGGGACACCGGCGGGGACATTTGTGCCCGTTTCGCTGCTGTTGTGCCGTGCCCGGGGGCAGGTGCCCGGCTTTGGGTTTGCCCGGGCCGGGAGGTGCGGGGGCCGAGGCGGTGCGTGTGTGTGCATCCGTGTGTGTGTATATAAGTGTGTGTATATCCCGTGTGTGTGTTTGTGTGTGTGTGCGTGTGTGTGTGTGTGCTCGCCGTGTCCCTCCCTCCCTCCAGCCACCCCACCCCCGGGAGGGGAGGGAAGGAGGAGATGGGAGGGGGGGGCTCCGACGGCTCGCCTCGCTCCGGCAGCCCCAGTCTCTCCGCCAACGTCAGGGAGGTCATTAATAACCAATTAGGAGGGTCAATGAAGCTCATATATAGCCGGGCGGGAGCCGGCGAGCCGAACGGAGCCCAGCCCGCCGCCCACCGCCCGCCGCGCCCGGCCCCGTCGCGCTCGGCCCCGCCGCCTCGCCCCCATGATGGGCTCGGTGCTGCCCGCCGAGGCCCTGGTCCTCAAGCCTGGGCTGAAGCCGCAGGGGCTCTCGCTGGCCGAGGTGATCACCTCCGACATCCTGCACAGCTTCCTCTACGGCCGCTGGAGAAACGTCCTGGGCGAGCAGCTCTTCGAGGAGAAGAGCAGCCCCAAGACCGCCTTCACGGCCGAAGTCCTGGCTCAGTCCTTCTCCGGAGGTGAGTGACCCCCCCGGACCCTCTCCGATCCCCCCGGACCCTCCCCGATGCCCCCCGGTTTCCCTCATCGGCCCCGCGCCGGCTCCCGGTGCCCGGCGGACGGATGCGGTCCCGGCGCCCCGCTCTCCGCAGGCGTGGGACTGGGGAAAAAGGGCTTTAAATTCATTTGGTTAACTTGGGCTTGACCTGAGAAAGTTCCCACTTAAACCGCGGGCTGGGGGGGCCGGGGCAGTCCCGCATTCAGCCGCCCGGGACAATATCTTTTCTCTCGCCCCGGCATCGCCGGGGCGTCCCAGCTCCCTTTTCCCCCTCTCGGATTTCTGTTCCTCTCTTAATTTACCATGAAGGCTAATTCCATTTCCATTCACGATATGTCAACCATCTCATCTCCCCATTTTGTAAGAGGAATTCCTGGGCCCTTTTAAACAAGCCCTCGCGCCATTCAGGCACAATGTACCGCTACAGCATTCCTAAAGGACTAATGAATTTAGAATTAGCAATTTCTTTCTAGTTGAGTTTAATGAATGCAGATCACTTTAACAGCATGACAAATTGCTGGATGGGCCGAAATAGACACCATTTAACCTCCTTTCCCAGCCCCGCTCCCTCGCCCAGCCCGGGATGCTTTTCCCAGGTACCTCCTCAATGCCCCGGGGGAACCTTGTAGCGCTTTGTGGGAGCCCGGTTGGGCGTTTAAAAGGCTCAGCCCCGGGGTCTGGGCTGGGGCCGGGGTTGGGCGGGGTCCCCGTCGCCGCCGGTTYCCCCCCTCTCCCCCAGCCCTGTCCCTTTCTGAGCCGTCTCCCCCCTCGCAGAGGTGCAGAAGCTCTCCAGCCTGGTGCTGCCGTCGGAAGTGATAATCGCCCAGAGCTCCATCCCCGGGGAAGGGCTCGGCATCTTCTCCAAGACTTGGATCAAGGCTGGCACCGAGATGGGGCCGTTCACGGGCAGGGTCATCTCCCCCGAACATGTGGACCTGTGCAAGAACAACAACCTCATGTGGGAGGTAACGACCCCCCTGAACCCCGAGCCCGGACTGGTCTGGGCAGAAGCAGGGACGGGCTGGGGCTCTGTCCCGKGCTTGGGCACCATCCTTGTGCCTCAGTTTCCCCATTCACGCAAATATCTGCCCAGGTGGGTTTAGGAACCCCTTGCAGGAGAAGGATGAGGTTTCCTCAGCCCTCAGGGTGCAGCCAGCCCACAGAGGAGCCCCGAAATGCTGCTGCTCGTGTCCGTGCAGCCGGATCACACCCTGCCCTGCCCATCCTGTCCTGGTGGAAYACCCGACTGGTTGCTGCCTGCACTGGCCACAGTGGGCAAAACCAGCTCTGCCCTGTCCCCTGCTCCCTGCTTTGCCCCAGCCCTGGTGAGGTTAATCCCAAATGAAACTGTGGAATTTGTGGGGATCTGAGATGCCAGGACATCGTGCACTAATGCACAGCCAATAGAGAGGGTTTTCTTATTTTTTTTTTGTTTGACTCAGACTTGCACTTCTTAATTATTGTTCATTATTATTATAATTTTATGCCTAACACAAACTTGCCTTATCTTTCGTGGCACCTTGCCAAGCATCTTTCCAGGCCTGGCATGCATCACCCAGGGATTCTCCTGCTCCCACAGCAGCTGCAGGATGCTGAACAGCCCCTTCCTCTGGGGCTGRGCTGCTGCTGGGGCTCTGATGAGARGGGAGATTGAGGAAGGGAGCTGGGTTATGCAGGGAGACAGGGGCTGGCAGGACCAGCCACGCCAGGGAGAGCAGGGCACATTTCTCAGCCCCGTTGCAGTCCAGCACCACGAGAAGGAAGGGTTCAAGCGGGAAGGGTTCGGCATCTCCCGGCTGCTGTCACGATCTCAGCCCCGAGGCTGTGCTGGCTTTGAGCTCGTCCCTGTCCAGGGGCTWTAACCCAGAGGCAGGAGGTGGAGGGGCTCAGCCCGCTGTGGGCAGCATCCCTACCAAAGTGCTGTGTGCCCTCCCAGGTGTTCAACGAGGACGGCACAGTGCGGTACTTCATCGACGCCAGCCAGGAGGATCACCGCAGCTGGATGACCTACATCAAATGTGCTCGGAACGAGCAGGAGCAGAACCTCGAGGTGGTCCAGATTGGSAACAGCATCTTCTACAAAGCCATCGAGGTAAGCAGGGCTGAAGGGCAATGGGGTATCTGCAATAGAGGAGCAGGGTGGTGRGATTCCCCATCCTACAGACTCTCCCTCCCTTGTTCTTTGGGTTGTTGGTGGGGTGTCCGTGGAAGGATACGGCAGCTTTTCCATCCTTGGTGCTCAGATCCACAAGCAGAGGTAGAAACCACAGGGAAGGACCATTGCATGGCTTCAAGGAGTAGTAAAGGTCCCTTCTCCTCTCTGCACCCTTTCTGTGGGCTCATGGAGTGATGTGAGGAGGGAGAGTAGACCGTTGTTTGGGGTGTAAAGCATGGAAAGAGCTGCAATTCTGGCCCATATGGGGCATTGGGCAAGGATAGGGCTTGGATACTCWATTGAAAAAGTGGGATTTTGTGCAGAACCTGCTTTTTTATAGCAGGGTAGAGTCTGGGGGGTTCAGTGGAACCCAGGTGCTGAGCACAGGCTGTGCCTGACTCTGCACTGCTTTGCCTGGGTATCACACTCGGGCTGTGAGGGGAGCAGGGAGCCACGGAGTGGGCAGGGAGTGGCTCTGGTGCAGTTGTTTGTGCCTTGGGCTTTACACTGTGAGGAAGGGACTCTTCCTGCCCCCTCATCCCCGTGCTCCTGTATGAAGGGCTGGTCTGTGCTGGTGTGCACAGGAGCAGGGTCCCAGGGGTGGCACAGGCTGCTGTGCAGTGGGGTGATGGCTGAAAGGTGCTCACAGCTCCCAACAGGAGACTCTGGGATGCAGGTGGGTGTCTGGTCCCTGGCATTACTGATGACATGTGCATACAAATCACACAGTGCCAGAGTGGGGTGATGGTGGGGACCAGCCCTGCTTACATGCGGTGTCCCCATAACCCAACACCCTGCAGGTGGAGAAAGGTGAATGGCTTGGGGACATTGCCCTGTGCAGCAGCTTTGGCTTAGAGAGTCAAAAGAGGGGACATGTCCCAGTCCATCTCAGACCAGCCCTGTGGGATTGTCCCTCTCCAGCACTGGATTCAGTCTCACCTGAGGAGTGTTTGCAGCTGGGAGAGGGTCTCAGCCAGCAATGACCCTGAGTGCCTGCTGGTTCTGTGGGCATGGGCAGCTCTCCAGATCTATCCAGGCTCCTGCACTGGCTTACAGAGGAGCACAAWCTGAAATGCTCCGTGGCACAGGACCACAGCCCAATCCTGGGCTGAGTGAGCAGCAGGGCTGGGTTAGGGACTGCTGCCGTGGGGTGGCAATAGAGAATGTGTGGGTAGAAAGAGGATCAGATACTCTCTCCTGCTGCAGCAGAGTCCTGTGTGCCCCTTGGGCTCTGCCACCTTTCCCAAGAGCTCCAAGCACTTCCCTGCTCTTCTCATGCTGGACCCCCCTCCAACAGGCTTCAGGTGTTTCTAGTTTTAAGACCTGATATCCCTGTGGGCAGCTGTGCCTGGTGTGACAGCACCTTAAGTGCTTTTTGCTATTGTTCCTAAATTATGTAAATAAGTAAAATGATTCCAGGTAGCCATGGTGTAATTAGGGACACAGCTCTGGTTTTTACACCTTGTGCAGGCACAGATGAGAGGGTGGGTGAGCAAATATTTGGGTACAGCCATGATCCAGCTGTGGGCTTGTTCCTGGGGCTGAAGCAGTGAGCAGTGGGGCAGGATGAGTTTAATTCTCTTGGCACAAGCAGTGAATCTGAGATGCTGAGAGTACTGAACCCCAAATGATGTGTGGGAGGAGGCAGGCATGAAGGGTCCCTGCTGTCACACYGCTCCCCAAGCTCGGCAGGACACACACACACTGACCTGAACTCAAATGCTGCCCTGCTCAGCACCACGGGTGTCTATGTGTAGCCATTGTCACCCTCCATCCCTTCCCAGCCCTGGTGGCTTCCCCACCTCCTGTCCCCCTGCACAGCCTCCTGCCCATGCCTGCTGTGCCCCTGTAGCTGCCTGGTTCCTATTGCTCTGCACCCACCCCTGCTGCTCCAGGGCTCCAAAAGCATCTCTCTGGATGCCTTTCTCACCTACATGCCAAAAAATCAGATTTATTTGGTGGTATTTTTTCCCTATTTATGTTTGATATTTTAACATGTTTTGCCCATTCCTGCCCTTATTTGCTGATTCGTTTTTCCCATCCTTTTTCTCAGCAATACCAAGTYGCTGCTGCTSGAAAATAAAGTGAGGGCAGAAAGTTTTGGCCTTTGATCTGAAGGCCACAARATTCCTGGGGGGCAATTTGAATTTRCTTTGGGGTGTRTGCAYATGGGTGSTCACCCACTGCTGGCAGCTTCAGCAGAATAAAACACTCACCCATGTATGCTTTTTATCCTTTCAGCAATATTTTATTTGCTTGTATTAAAATGGACTAATTTTCTGATAAGAAATTAGTTTAAGTTAAGAGTAAATAATGCCAAAGAACTGTGTTATCACTTTGGGATACAAAACGATATCRGCTTCCTCTGCCTCCCAAATTCCTCCTCTGCAGCCCAGTGAGGTCTTTATGCAGATGAACAAAGATAGGAAGTCAAATTTCTATTGATTTTGGATGCTTAAAATTCAACATATTTTCAGTGTTGAGGTGATTGAATTTAGGATCTGTGTTTCATGTGGATGATGCTTTACTTGGATCTAACAAGCCCAGTGTAGAGAAAACCACCCTCCAAAATGCAGGACRTTTCTATTTCTAAATTAGGTTCTTAACAGTAGGGACTGCTAGGGAAAATACGTATTTTTTTATAAAGTGATGTTGTTATTAGTGTTGTTTGAACTGGTCTGAGAGGATCTCTCTTCCCAGGCACGGCTGCTGCACGAGGGGAGCCTTGAGCAGCATTTCCTGGCCGCTCGCCCCGGCCATGCAAGAACATGACAGGAACAGCAGGGACAGGAGAAGTGCCATCACTTCAGGGAAATGGGAGCATGGATGATGCAAAACCCTTGTCCTGGTCCTGCAGCTGACCTTGGGCTGTTGCAGGCACCGCAGCTTTGGTGGGGGATATGAGCAGCGTTTCACACCTGAGCATGGTCTCTTACAGCAGCCCCGAGCTCTCCTCTGCTCCACGGACTGATGAGCCCTTTGCTGGTGGATCTGCATTTCCACCTTGTGAAATCAGCCCCRGCAGGGGTGGGTGGGAGATGCTGCCTGTGCCCTGCAGCTGGAGGGTGCTGATGGCTCTGTCCAAAGACAAAATGCTCTGCTGGAGYCCTGAGCCAGGGCCCCGTGTCCCAGCTCTCTGCTTTGGTGTCTGCCACTCATGCTGGCTGTAGCTCCACAAATGGTTTATTTCTCCATGTCTCTGTGTTTTACCCTGTCCTGGTCTCCCTGCATTGCTGGGACCTCTGGGTCCTGCTCTCTGGAGACTCCAGATCTGTCCCTGTGCTCTGTAGCTGCATATGTGCCCATAACCCCGTTTGTGTCCCAGCTTGGGGGAGAGCCTGGAATGGGTGGAGCTGAGCTGTGCCATCACCTCCAGTGCTGCATCCTGGGCTGTTCYGTGCCTGTCTGTGGGTGTTGGGGACTGCTGGCAGGTCCCAGATRGCAGCAGGGTCTCACAGAAATGGGRCACAGCCAGRGTAGGTCCGGRTGGATCAGTGCAGGGATGGATGTTCATCACCCCTCCCAACAAGACTTTCTTTATCTCTCYAGATGATTCCTCCAGACCAAGAGCTGCTGGTTTGGTACGGGAACTCCCACAACACCTTCCTGGGCATCCCAGGTGTGCCAGGGCTGGAAGAGGAGCAGAAGAAGAACAAACATGGTAGGTAACATCAGAAAGATGGTGCAACAAGGGTGCATCATCCCTGCCTGCTCATCCTGTGCCCCGCTCTGAGGCTGTTGGGTGGGACAAGGCAGGGGCATCCCAGGGGTATGTCAGATATCCCAGTTCTCTGTGGACAGGCACAGGGACTATGATCCATACAGTTTGAGCAGGTCCTCAGTAATTCAGGGCGATGCCTCCAGGCCAATTTGCCTGTGGCTGTTGCTGCTGGGGTGTCTGGCTGTCGCTGCCTGACCCAGCCAGGCAGGGAGGAACAGCGCAGGGTGTGAGTGCARGGCAGCCCTGACACTCCATGAAACACCAAGTGGATGCAGCCTCTACATCCCCACTCTGCATTTAASGGATCTTAATCACCAGTGTAGGAGGCTTTTCTCTCCTTGGACACTCTCTGCTTGTCTCAGTGGCTCCCTGAGGCGCTTTTCTGTGGCACAACAGAGCTCAGGCTGTGTTTGGAGCCACTTCTGTGCTCCCTGACTCTGCTCTCCACTCTGAGAGAGCCACGTCTGAGCCCAGCAGAGCGAGGGGAGGGGCTGGACAGGAGCTGTGACTGGGACAGGGGCTGGACAGTGCGGGTGGAGGTTCCTGAGAGTTCCTGCACCCACCCCCTCCAGTTCTGCCGCAGCCCAGGGAGAGGAAAATAGGTTTCGTGTCCATCTATAAGGGATTAATTCAGTTCAGCTTGAATGTTCCCCTTACCTGGGAACATTCTCCCCTCCTGCCGAACCCCCACCGTCTGTCTGAGCCCATTCCCAGCACTGCCTGCATCCCAAATTCCTAAGAGCCAGCCTGGATGCCAGTCTGCCCAGGATAGGTGACCTCAGCCAGCAGGGAGCCAGTGAGAGGGCACTGGGGGCTTTCCAGGGCACCCAGCACCCCAGGGACTTGGTGTGGGGTGAGCTGCCGTGCTGGAGGGCAGCGCCTGACCGTCCCCTGTCATCCCCAGAGGATTTCCACGCGGTGGAGACGGGGGCCAGCACGACGGGGCGGATGCGCTGCGTCATCTGCCACCGCGGCTTCAACTCCCGCAGCAACCTGCGCTCCCACATGCGCATCCACACCCTGGACAAGCCCTTCGTGTGCCGCTTCTGCAACCGCCGCTTCAGCCAGTCCTCCACGCTCCGCAACCACGTCCGCTTGCACACGGGCGAGCGGCCCTACAAGTGCCAGGTGTGCCAAAGTGCCTACTCGCAGCTCGCGGGGCTGCGGGCGCACCAGAAAAGCGCCCGCCACCGGCCCCCCAACGCCTCCCTGCAGGCGCACTCGCCCGCCCTGCCCGTGCCCCACCCTGCCGCCCTGGCCCATCACATCCCCACCATGGTGCTGTGAAGCCGCGGCGTGGCAGATTTGGGACGGCAAAGACTGACGCTGAGACATGGCAATGAACTGGGGGGGTGGCCCTCGGCTGAGCTGCTTTGTGTCTCGGAGGAGCGTCGGGTTGTTTTTGGGCGTCGCTGACGGTGGGGGTTCGGCAGGAAAGGAGCCCCCAGCTCTGCAGCTGAGTTGTGCAGGGTTGTCCCCTTGGAGATGGGGCACRGGGTGGGCTGGTGGCCCCTGGGGTTGGCAGGGGGAAAGGGATGCAGTGGGATGTCCTGTGTGGGTTTGCCAGTGCACTGGGGTAGGACYGGGGGAGCCGAAAAGCTGGGCCTGGATGAGTCATGCCTGGGTTTTACAGATAATTTGGTAGAAAGCAAAATTCCTCTTATCCATCCTCCTCTGCTCCAGCAGACTCGTGCCCCATGGAMAGGTTGGCACAGCCCTGATGCAGCCACCCCAGTCATGCCTGTTTGCCCCGGGAGTGGCYTTGGCCCCAGTGGCTCCTTCCAAGGGACACCTTTCCCTGCTTGGGAGCCCTGAGTTAATGAACATTTGCATTTTTCCCGCACCTGACTCCCCTCTGCCTGCCCTGCTCCAGCCCTGTACTGGGCTCTGTCACCACTCCAAGCAATGCAGAGGGGACAGGGGAYGTGCCACGGGGACACCRTGCCRGSTGGGAATGSCCAGGTTTTGGGGGGACCCTGAGCAGAGCCCTGGCAGCTCTTCTCGCCATCCTTTTCCCAGCYGTGAAGGAACATTTTGGTTGGAACTGCTACTGCCCTCTGGGGACAGAGAAATCCTGTCCCCGGGCCAGCTCTGTCCCCAAGGACAACTCTAAGCGCCCTCTGGAGTCCTCACACTGCGGAGGAGGGCTGTGTATCATAAATCTTAAAAGAAGGTATTCTAATATTAATTATAAGTCTAAGATGTATAAAGTTGCCACAAATCGTGTTTCACTTCCAGAAGAAAATAAAGAAAAAACAAAAGAAAAAAAAACCCCAAACAACGGTCACTTTAACTTTGTAAATATTTATGTAAACATTATTTACAAGACTTTGATATTATATATTATTTGATTGTATATKTACACAGTGTAAATACATTTGTACCTCTCTTGTATTCTAAATAAAAATTACTTGGAACATTTATCATTTAGAAGAGGGATAGCATGGAGAGTTTTATTTTATGTGCCAGGGGAAGGATGTGGGTACTGGGATGAGTGAARGTCTTAACTAACAGAACAATCTGTGAGTGAGGAGATGTGGTGTCATCTGTTGGACCAAGGACCAAGAAGTGCATCAGGAAGGGGAAAAAAACCTCAGGTTTTGGCTAAAGAAGCCCTTTTTCAGGTCTGGAAGCTGGAGAGAGTGGTATCTACTGATTCCACCCTGCCAATCCCTATAGTGGACTTGGACAGTCCCTTTTTGAAGCCACAGCTACTGATCTCCTTTGATACATTTCATGAATTAGTGCCAATATTTTGGCTGGGATGGGATAGAGGTGCAAGCCCTGCTGGAAGGAAGCGACGATCATATTTGCTGACGGTCACCACGGGCTGCTCATCCCGTGGCATTTCCTCCGCAGCTCCCACAGCCGAACCGCTGCCTGAACGGATTCAGCTTCTCCACGGACGAATCAGTCCCGGCTGGCACAGCTCGGCCGAGGGGAAGGGTCAGTCCCGAGTCCCGCGGCGATGTTTACGCCAAGCCTGAGCACCGGCCAGCCGCGGAGGGCATCGGAGCATTGCCCTCAGGGGGACGCCTTGTGTGAGGGGCACCCAAACTGSGGGTGCTGCTCCCCGCCTGSACCCGCAGCACTGCAGCGCGGTGGGGCTGTGGGGCCCGGTGAGCCCCGGGGGAGGCCCGTGCCGTGTCCCCGGTTTGCCGGGCGGGTTCTGAGGGAGCGGTCACTGCCGCGGGCTGCCCGGAGAGCGGCGCACCCTGCCCGCACTAAACATGGCCGCAGTCCCYCTTGGGCTCCCCCGCAGCGAAGCCAAACAGCCCCTTCGCTGCCAGGAACAAACATGGCTGCCCAGTCACCGCCCCCGCTGCCCTCACTCAAGATGGCAGCGCCCGCGCCTTCAGGCGCGCTGTCGCCAGCAGCCGGCATGGCGGGCGGAAGGCGCGTGAGGCGGGGCCAACATGGCGGCGGTCACCATGAGGCTGCCGGCGGTCCGGGCACCCCTGGATTCCAGCGCTCCCCGGGGCAGCGAGAAGCACCTGGTGGCACCGGGGGACACGATCACCACGGACACGGGATACATGAGGTGCGGGCAGCGGCGGTGGGGAGGCGGCGGCTGCGGGGTGGCGCGGATACGGGCTGTCCTTAGGTAGTTGCTCTCCCTCCGCAGGGGCCACGGCACTTAYGTGGAGGACGACAAGCTGATCGCCTCGGTGGCCGGCGTGGTGGAGCGGGTGAACAAGCTGGTGTGTGTCAGGGCGCTGAAGGCCAGGTGAGCCTGAGCGGGTGCGGGCCGGCGGCGGGGCCTGGCCGCGCTGCGTGAGGTGTGTGACCGACCGCCGCTCYCCCTCACAGGTACAACGGCGAGATCGGCGACATCGTGGTCGGCAGGATTACMGAGGTAAAGCCCCGTGTTGGCCGCGGTGCCGAGGAGGAGGAAAAGGAGGGTGGTCGTGGATCAGTCTGGCTCTTAAGTGCTTCCCGGGATGCTAAAACAGTGATGCGCATCAGTGTCCCTGTGCTGGGAGCGTGTGGGTTTTAACCGGGATGAGGCTGGAAAAAGCCAGCAGTGTTTGTCCCCTCTTGCAGCTTGGTGAGCTGCAGCTCCCATTCTGTTTTCGAGTGTGTACCCATAAGTTTGGGTGATTTTTTCCGCCTTAGGTTCAGCAGAAGCGATGGAAAGTGGAAACAAATTCCAGGCTGGATTCWGTCCTGTTGCTGTCGTCTATAAATTTACCTGGTGGGGAGCTGGTGAGTGTAGCTGGTTTTGTTTTGCATCCTAAGGTCCCCCACAATGAGCTACTGATGGATCTTTTCTCATTCTGGGCTACATGTAACTTTKCTTGTGATGTTTCAGAGAAGGAAATCAGCGGAAGATGAGCTTGCAATGAGGGACTACCTGCAGGAAGGGGATCTCATCAGTGTATCCTTCTGCTGCTCCTATTGACAAAAGAGCCAAGGGGCATGGGAAGAACAGAGCCAGGCTGGCCTGGCTGGGGGTGRGAGCTATGCTGGGGTGGCACTGGGCAGCCTTAGGGACCCTGTTTCCTTAAGTGGCACCAACAGGCAGAGGTCCAGTCTATATTTTCTGATGGGGCTGTATCACTGCACACCCGGAGCCTGAAGTATGGGAAGGTGAGTTGTTCCAAAGCCCTTGATCCTGGGTTAATTCTGCATCAGCTGACTTGTACAAGGCCATTTGGAGGCTTTTTAAAGAAAAGAGCTCTGGAGTAAGCAGGATGTTATGACCCTTTCCTGCAGGACAGGAAGACAGTCAGCTTCTACATGGGAACACCAAGTAAAGTTTCCCCAAAGCAGAGGAGGTGTCCTTTGAGTTGCCCTTTGATGCACTGCTTTCCCTGTCTGCAGTTTCAGCCTGCTGGTTCTGTTTCCCCCACTAGCCACTTGGGAATTAAATCCTGGGGAGAGATCTCCTCACTCCTCTTCTGCTGGCCATTGCCCCTRTGACTTGTTCCTCTCCCCAGGGCTCTATTTGARGCTTTAYACAGTTGGCATTTATCTCTGGTTTTGTGCATTGAAATAAGCCAAGGGGCCATTGGAGCATAGGCTGCAGTTTGGGATTACCAGACCAAGAGCATTAGCACTTAAAAGATGAAAGGGAAGTGTGCTTATTGCACAAAGGGTGAAGGACAGTGATTGGATTACCAGGAAAAGTGTTCTGCTAAATTGGGCCTCTGACTCCTCATTTTTCTGCAGGGATGCTTGATGTGTAGTTACGATCAAGATATTATTAACATTTGTGCTAAGCACTTAGAGTATTCTTCATCTTCAAAGGGCTGCACAGGCATTAGTTAATCCTCCCTGCGCTCCCAGAGGCAGGCAGGTTTTACATTCACTGTTTCACAGGAAAAGGTGTTAAAACAGTATTGTTCCTAGGCCAGGAATGGAGTGAATGTGCGTCAGTCACATGACTTGGAGTTATGTGTGGTGGCTCATGATGTCTCTCATGCTGAGCCTCGTGGTCTTCTCTCCAGCTTGCCCAGGGTGTGCTGGTTCAGGTGTCTCCCTCCCTTGTGAAACGCCAGAAGACTCATTTCCATGACCTGCCCTGTGGTGCATCCGTGATCCTCGGCAACAATGGCTTCATCTGGATCTACCCAACCCCGGAGCAGAAGGATGATGAGGCTGGAGGCTACACCACCAACTTGGAGGTGAGTGTTCAGGCAAGGTGAGCCGCCTTCTACCAGGGAAGGTTTTTAGTCTGACAYAGTCAGAGGCACGTGAGTAACCTGAGACTTTCAGGATCTTRTGTTAGGTTGATAACAAGGCTTTTTTACTTGCATTATTTCCCTGTGCATTCATCCCTTTTCCTCTGTCCTTCCTCAGCCAGTTCCCTTGTCTGACCGGGAGGTGATCTCTCGGCTCCGAAACTGCATCATGGCTCTGGTTACTCACAAGATGATGCTCTTTGACACCAGCATCCTGTATTGCTATGAAGCATCTCTTCCTCATCAGGTACAGGAGCCAGTAGTGTTAATTCCACACTGAGGGGTGGGAATAGAAAGGCTGCACTAGTTGCTGCTGAAGTCAGAGTGTCCTTTAAATTTACCAAAGCATAACACAGGTTGCCTTGCACAATATCAGGGAGGGTTTGAAGGGAGAGACTCTGCCTCTGGCAAAGTCCAACTATKCCTCAAGAGAGATCAGTCCCTTTTTTTGATGTTGTGTATCCCTTGCTGGATTATAGACCCTTTAATTCCTGTGAAAACAGTGTTAAATTTGGCATTGTATGAGGGTACAGTGCATTTTACGAGGCAGTGAAAAAGTAAATGTCATGCATTGTACAGAGAGCAGTCTCATGTCTGTATCCACATCCTGCACTGCTGAAAGACTGCCTCCATTTGACTTCTTGCTGTACAGGTTTTCACTGTGATTCCTACCAGCACAATCATGGGCAATTCTCTTCCCATAAATAAATGAGATCTGAATTGTCTTCTGCTTTCATTCCCAGCGAGGTGTTCTTTTGAAGTATAACTGTGTTTAAGTCATCTCTGCCCTTCTCAAATACAATGTGTGTCATTCAGGGAAGATGAGGAGAATTAGTAGCCTCTTCTTTGATTTCCTCTAGTCTCTGTAAGAATTCCCAACTGGCAAAGTTAATTTTGCCTTGGACCCTCTGCCATAGGTCCTTTTTTCACCACAACCCTCTAAACTTCCTTGCTGGTTGCTGCCATGTGTCAGGGACCTTTGTCTCCCCACAGAATGCAAAAGTAGTCGTTGATTCCTGGTGCTCATATTGGTCTTCTTTCCATTGCAGATCAAGGACATTCTCAAACCAGAGGTGACAGAGGAGATTGTTCTGGAAGCTCGACAGAGGTTGCTGGATTCAGAGGGATAGGGCACATGGCCAGAAGCAGTCATTTGAAATCCCAGCATGGCAGCTTTGATTCTCAGTATTATATGTTTTTTTTCAGTGTTCTAGTCCCCAACATTCATTCCACACTTCAGAAACCACCAAAATTCCTCAGTCCTTGGATATCTCCTGTGTCCTTTTAGTACAAAGTAGTACTTAAGTACAATAGCCTTTTAGTGCAGTGGCCTGAAAAATTGGTATCTGACCTTTATAAAGATGCAGGTGCAACTGGGACATGTCTGCTAGCACCTGTTGCTGTGTCTAGTGCCCCAGAAYTTTATGCAGAATGAAAGAGAGGGAGGGATGTATTTTGTGATGTTTCTCTCTCCCCAGAAGATGATTTGGACTTTAATTTACTTGTGATACAGATCTGCCAGTCTGTGCCCTGACTGAGAGCCCTCATTTTTAAGACTGTAAATCCAGGCACATGTGTTTAGAGAACAGGAGTATCCACACCCTTGCTAACCACAGTTTGGGTCTGGCTGTTCGTGGTTTGAATGTCTCAGGGGTATGAGATGGGATGTGGCTGTCACTGTCCATATGAGCCAGGAGCTGTGGAYAAGCAGTGTCCTGGTTTGTGTGTATCCTGCTGGTCTTTTTTTTTTTTTTTTTTAATGCCTGAGAGGTGTGAGCTCCTCTTCTGAGGGGGCACCAGTATGGTTTTGTATTAAGTATTTTACATTTCAATAAATTTTTTTGAAACAAAAGAGTCCTTCAGCAGTGTGTGCATTGGCTTGTTTKTAGTCTAGCTTGAGAGCTGTGGTTGGCTCAAGTTTCCTTGTGCCAGGACATTTGGAATGGTTACACTGTCTTATCTCCCCTTCAGCTGCTGCCCTTCATCCCAGCAGGACTTGACCTTCCTCCTCAGCCCTCACAGGGTTCCTCTGTAGATACTGCCTGGTGTTCACAGTGGCTTTTCAAGCATTGCCTCCCTGCAGGATCCCTTGGAGAGGTGAGTCAAGCACAGGTGACTGGGGGATGACAGGGAGCCCAGTATGACACTGGTGAAGATCTTCATRCCAGTGGTTAGAGGTGGACATGTTGAGCCAGGTGTAGTCATGTTCTCTGTGCAGAATGTGATGCTTTCTCTGGAGACTCCTCTCAGCTCCAGGTGCTATATTAGAGCTATTTCATTATATGCATTATATATGCATTCTGTCTGTATTGCAAATATGTCCTTACACCACAGCACTGTAATTCTTAAAAAGGATGATGAAACATCTGTCCCAATCGTCCCTGAATCAACTGCACGTTGCAAATCCGCACTCTTGCCTCAGGCACAAGGGAAAATTCTTTGCTCGKTGTTTTCCTGGGAACTAGGAATTCCCTTTGTTGCTGTCCCTCCAGCTCGGGCTGCTTTCCCTGTGGTCCCGAGCAGGCACTAGATGGCACCTTTGGATCGYGTTTGTGGCACTTCCCTTCGCCAGCAGCTCCGCCTCGCTGCCCTGCCAAACAGCAGCGCCTGGATGGCTGCCACCAGCGCTGCTGCCCAAATCCTAAAGCATAATGGGGCTAAGGACAAGCAAGGACATGGCTAATCCCTTCTGCTGCTGCACAACTGCCTGTGCTGCCTCTGAAAATAGCACTGAACTTGAGGGGAATCGCTGGAATGCTCCACACAAGGCCTGGGAATTGGTATTCTTGAGTTTTAAGAGGATTCCCTAATTAGTGTTGCCACAATCAAATCCTCAAGGTGACTGGGGAAATATGAAAACCAAGGCTTGATGGTGACACTTTCAGGTCTCCATGAGGCTGCTGGTAGCTGCATAACACACACCTGCATGGACAAGATTGGTTCAAAAAGGCTAAAAAAGCTTTAGCAGTCTGCATCTTTTACTTAGAAAAGTAGTTTTCCCCTCCTTACCCAATTGCTGTAGTTTAGCTTATTACCACAGGGGATTTCTGCTGAAAAACAACTCAAGATCTGGACTGCTTCAGCTCTGAGCTATCTGACTCCTCCTGCTTGCTGCAGGATTCCTGATATTTTGGCATTAATGGCATTAGTGTTAAATTGGGGAGGCATGTGACTCATCCAGTTCYCTTATTCCTGAATACCTAGCACTTCTGTTTTTAAACCCAAGGAGAACACCAGCTGGTGAGGTTTGGTTGTGGATCTTTCCTGATGGGAGGCAACCAAAGGTCTCAGTATTTGACCATGCACATTCTGCCAGTGCTGTGCCAAGGCCCAAATTCTGTAACAAGACTTCAGCAAGGTCATTGCTGGCAGTTCCTGCAACCCCATCCAGCACAGCTCTGCAAACCAGCAGGTAACAGCAGGCCAGCAACAGCAGTGTCCCCTTAAATTCTTAAAATAGTCTGTGGGATTTTGCTGGGCACCTTCTAAGCAGGAAGGGTGAAAAGGAAGAAACTTTGGCTTCTCTGGTTTAAGGAAAAAAAGAAAAGTAGTTGAAAGCATGGTGGGAAAAACCTACTAAGTGCTCATTTTTATATGGGGAACTAAAAGGCTCATGCAGGCATTAAAACAGCTCAGACCAACCTGATTTCTTTCACCACTGTCTGACACTGTTTGTAAAGCAGCTGTAGCACCTCCTGTGCTGCTTACTCCAGGGTTAATACATGGTGCAGTTGTGCTCAGAAGTGGAGTAGGTTACTAGTTCCCTTGCTGGTGAGTGTTGCCTGTAGGAATGAGAACACAACATCACTCATCTGCAAAAACAATTTTCTTGTTTCTTGGTGCCAATGTTCATGTACTAATGGGAAGAATTCCTTTACTCATAGGAATAACCACTGAGATTTTAAATTTGTGCTAATGGGTTATTAATCCAATTACTGTTGCTTATTGCATTACTTCTGTACTATCCATGCAGTTTTGCTGTTCAGCTGAGAGTGGTACAAATAAAAAGCTTTGTGCTCTGAGAAGAGACTGAAATCCCACTGAGATTAGAGACATCTTGAAATGGTTCTCTCAGGTTCCTGAGGACTGTTAATTAACATGCCAGGTTTTATTATTTGGTGAAGAGGTTGAAGCTTTTAAGATATTGTTATGGAGAAAACATCACTGCAGCAGTTGGGTGAGAACCCACACTTAATGGGAGGTAAACAGAAAAAGTACTGAAGTATCTCTTAGGGAAAAAAAAATGGTAGGATGTACACAAGTCTGATTGAAAAAACACTCTGTAGCTTTTTTTTTTTCAACTTTTTCTGTACTCACTGAACTTTTCTGTCTTCTCTAACAATTTCTGAATCTAGTGGGCAACTTCCAAGTTTAACATGAGAGTTATGTTCACAAAAACTGGCAGCAGGGTTGGTGGCAGAAAATACAATACTCTTATTAGGAAGGGGAAGAAGGCAGGTACCTGGTTATGACATTTGGGAGTCAGCAGCTGACTCATCTGCCTGTGTATTGTCCCACATTAACTGCAGCAGTGCTCTGGGAAACAGGAAATGCTTTTGGAGAAACTGCTGAGTGGAAAGAGGCTGGGAACTGCTGGCAAAGAACCTGCCCCACTTTGCTGCTTATGATTGCACAGCATCAGAAGGAATAGCTGCCTGTTGGCCTGAATGCTAAACTCACCTGGTCTGTTCAATAAAATGTGCATTYATCTGCACAGATCTCAGGCAAGGCAGAGAAGAGCATATTTACAGCCTGTACTGTCCACAGCACATCCCTGGAAGTGTTCAAGGACTGGTTGGATGGGGCTTGGAGCAAGCTGGTCTACTGGAAAATGTCCCTGCCTTGTGGCAGAGGGGTGGAACATGATGGCCTTTAGGGTCCCTTCCAACCTAAACAGTTCTGTGRTTCTATGAGGTCCTGCATATTTGCAATTATTTTTGCTTAATTTGGTGAAGGTTTTTCTGACTATTGTGGACCCATAGTTGTCTTATGGAATTTCCTTTGCTTCAGCCCTGCCATGGTAGGAGAGATTATCCAGGATGCTCCAGTCAGACCCAGAGRAGAGTAACTTTTTCAGTGAAGAATGGTTAGTATAGGGTTTTGTAACAAATTTCTCTTGGGTTGCTYGGCCTGTGCTGACAGCTTCATTTCCTCACTTTCCTTCAATCTATGGGAGCCAAGTGGGGGTTATATCACCTCGGTGAGAAGCTGGTTTCCATTGCTGAGATAAACCTGGAGAAATTCTGCAGAGTTCAAGAGATGTGACCCTGGATTTATCTGAGCACAATGTACCAGCATCTCTCTGTCCTGTGTGGGTGTGTGTGCAGCACAACCAGCCTCAGTACCTGCAAATTGAGCCACTGATGGAGAAATCCAATAGAAATGGTTTGAGCTCAGTCTCCTGACTAAGAATTAGTGATGTAGGAGCAGCCAGGCACAGCAGAGATGGAGGATCCCGCAGGGCTGTATCAAGTGCTGCATTTTGGATGCTATTGTTAGAAGATGAAAAATGCAGGTCTGCCAGAGACCTTGAATATGGCATAGGAGCCATGGAGTGTGTTTGGATTTGTCACAAGGGAGGAGTCAGTATAAACATCTGTGTCCAGATGGTTGCCCTGAGCAGGAGGCTACAGCAAAGAATTGCAATTGTGTGTTCTCCTGTTGTCGAGTGGGAGCAGCCACAGACCTTTGACCAAAACGCCCTGACCTCAAGCTGCTGCCTTGACCCTGTTCTATCCCAACGTGAACTGGAGAATGCATGAAAAACKAAATACCTTCAGCACCATGGTCTGCCCTTTAGCTCAGGGAACTCTCAGTGCCTGCTGAAGAATTTAACTCCRTCTTTGTACCAAATGGTGCACAAAAATAGGTCAATAAAATATTTTTTTTCAATTGTCACTGGCCTGTGTCTGGTTTTGGTATGGAGTTCTGTGTATGYTGAGAGCACTCATAAGGCAGGAAAGTCCTTTGTGCAAGCAGGGTGACAGATCCCTGGCTGTGCACACAGCTGATCTCTTCTTCCCTGTCCATCTCTGCAAGCATCCAAGGTCCAGAGCTGGCCAGAGGCTCTGAGACCCCTGCAGAGTCAGATCTGTGGGAAAACAACTTGGGTGGCCCTTCTGAAGAGGTAAGGGATTTCACATGAGCTTTTTGGGGCCTTTTCACAGGTTTTTTTCCCAGAATCACAGATTAGTTAGGGTTGGAAGGGATCTCCAGAGATCAACCTGTCCAACCCCCACCAGGACAGGGTCACCTGGAGCAGGTGACACAGGAATGTGCCCAGGTGGGTTTGGAATGTCTCCGGAGTGGGAGACTCMACGCCCTTCCTGGGCACCTGTTCCAGAGCTCTGCCACCCTTAACATAAAGAAGTTCTTCCTCATGTTGAGGGGAAACTTTTTGCCTTTTAGTTTATGGCCATTGCTCCTCATCCTGTCACCACTGAAGRGAGTCTGGCACCATCCTCGGGCACGCCGGGGAGACATTTACATGGATCGCTGAGATCCCCTCTCARCTTTCCCTTCTCCAGACTGACCCGGGCCAGCTCCCGCAGTGTCTCCTCATCGGAGAGACGCTGCAGCCCCCAAACCCTCCCTGCGGCCTCCGCAGGACCCTCTCCGGCCGCTCCTTGTCCCCCTGAGGGAGCSCAGCACCGGGCTCAGCACTCCACATGTGCCTCACCAGGGCCGAGCGAAGGGAGGATCCCCTGCCTCGCCCTGTCGACCGCGCTCCTCAGACGCTTTTCCCCCGCAGCCCCGCCGCCGCCCTTCCCCGCCCGGCCGGTCCCTGGAGCCGGGAGCGGGGCCGGGCCCGGGCAGCGCCGGGCGGGAGGCGGGGGCGGCGGAGGAGGAGGGGCCGGAAGGGGATGTGACCGCCCGCCCGCCGGCCCGGGGGTTCCGGGATCTCCCTCGCCGCCTCCGCCGCCCCCCCGGCAGTCCCGCAGCCCCGGGGGTCCCCGCGGGCCCCTCGCCGCGCTCCGCCCCGCCCGGCCCCGCTGCCCGCCGGGCCCCGCTGCTGCCGCCGCCCGGGGATGCGGCCGGCGCGGTCCCCCCCGCCTGCCCCGGCCCGGCTGCTGGGCAGGAACCGGCCTCCCGGAGCTCCCCGGCCTCGCAGCCCCGCGCCCGGCTCCGCCTGAGGCAGCGGGCACGGGGCGCCCCCAGCGCTGCTCCCGACGCCGCCATGGCCCCGCCGGGCCCCCCGGCCCCGAGGTAGCGGCGGTGCAAGGAGCCCGAATCCCGGGGACCGAGGAGCCCCCGTCCCGTCCCTGCGCCCCCAGGGAGCGTGCGGAGCCCGGCCGGAGCTGCTGCTGCTGCTTSTCCCGGAGAGCTGACATGGTTCCAGCGCACCTGACCCTGCTGCGCTTCAGCGATACTTGAAAGCCGAATCGTCTTGGCTCTCTGGCCTTTGCTAACTCAATGCTATGCAAAAGAAAAGGAGGAAAAAAAAAGMAACCTTGACACTAGTCGTGGTGGGAATGGCTGTTTCCTGCCCTGGGTGAGCCCATGTGTGGTTTCTTGTTTGCGAGATGAACTGATTTTCCTTTACCCGGTGGAAGACACACTACATATGGCAACCCGAAACTTTGGTAATGCTTGGTCATTGCTGAGCGGTTGGAACTTTTACTCGTTTGTTTGTTTCTGCTTGTTTTTTTATTTTTTTTTAAATAAAGTCACCTAAGGAGCCTTGTTGCTGTCTTCAGGAGCCTTGGAGGAATTTGTCTTAATTCTTCACCTCAAGTGACTTTATCCCACTGTGAGTGCAGCCAGTGCACCCACCTCAATACCTTYTCCTTCAAAACTCCTTCCCAGCCTGGAAGATCAGGGATCACAGACTTCTTGGAAAACTTCTCGTCCTGGGAAAGGCTGCCCATAAGTTACTTTATGGGGCAGCAGCCTGGAAAAGTTCTTGGGGACCAAAGGAGGCCAAGTCTGCCTGCCCTGCACTTCATCAAAGGAGCAGGGAAGAAGGAGTCATCGAGGCATGCGGGCCCACACTGTAACGTCTTCGTGGAACATGGTGAGAAGTTTCTATTGGTATTTGCTTTAATTTTGGTTTGCTGAGCTAGGTACAATATGGATTTATTCAAGACCACGGAGCAGATATGGACATGTACTTTATGGAAGTCTTGTTTTCTTTCYATTGCTGCTTAATGCAAATSTTCTGTGATTGTTTATTAAGAAAATACTTGGGTCAGATTGCTTGAAACCTGAGGAGAGGTTATTGTACAGCTAAAGGTGAAATGCAAGGAAGTAACTTTTTTTAACATTGTATGAGTTTGTMATTTCTGCCTTGGTTATGTTGTGGTTTGCAGTTTGGGAAAGTGTTTGATCCTTTTTGAGTTGTCTGTGTCATAGTACAGACCAGCCTCAGCCGGTGGTGATGCTGTGGTTAGTGACAGGTGTTCTTTAATTATCTTTACTGAAGGGACTTTGCTGCTTGGAAGGGAAAAAAAATCCTTATTTTGGAAAGTTTGTGAACTTACTGCTGTTGTGAAAAGAGTTTCTTGGTGCATTTGGAGCACCTCTGCTTAGTGGTTTCTTGTAGCTGGTTAAACTTTTGTCCCATGCTGTGATGGATTGAAGTGCTAGAGGCCAAAAGTTTGGGGTAGAGCAACCCTGTAACTTGTTGGCCTTCTGCAAAGTATGGGGGGGAGTTCAGAATCTCAGCAAAGAAGCCAGATAAAAAATTCAGTAGCACTCAGAAATAGATTTGGTGACTGCATCAAATTCTTCCTTAAACAACAAAAAACAACCAACCAACCAAATAACCACCCAAAACCAAAGAAACTGTAAACTGAAGGGATCTCTGCAGAAGTGAGGTGCAGAAATACCTTGTTTCTTAAATTCTTTGGAGTAATCCTTGCTTTTGCACAACACTTWTAAAATTCTAATGTTCTTTGAGGTGACATGCTGCTGTCTTTGGCTGGAGAATGAGGTTTTGACAAAGCTTCTGCAACAGTTTTGTCCTGTAGAGGAAGTTTATCTGTGAGCAAAACAAAACTGCATCTGTAATCTTCATATAGCTAAAAATTGAAATATTTGCTGTGTCTGAGAACACAATCTAGTTTACAGGAAAAGTTTTGATTTGTTCTTAGTTTTCAAGGGCTTTGCTTTCAAACTTTTTCTCATTCTGTGTTTCTAGGAGGGCCCAAGAAATTCTCTGCAGTGTTCAACACACAGAGATCCCATGTTTGTACTGCTCTGCTRAAATACTGCTTTGAGTTACTTTATTTTCCCATACAATGTTTGGGCACTGAAGAAATCTGAGATAATTAAGGGAATATCAAGGCTGACTTGGCCCTCTGATGTTAAACCTGCTGCTGGATTTCTCCTTGCTTTCAGTGCTGTGGTATACCCACTCCTCCACCCCCAGTTTGGTTCCTGCTTTTACTACTTTGGACAGAGTTTCAAGGTCAGRTGAGATACAGCCAGAGCACTTGCTGCAAGCAATACAACCATCTTAGTCCCTTTGGTGTTTTGCTGTAGCAGAAAAGCCCAGAAACGTTCCTTTTTTTGATCATCTAACAGCCATAGGCAGATGGTAACTTCTTGCCARTGTGACCTGAGGTCAGCAGATCCCAGCACATGCATGAGGAAGAATGGCATCTCTAATGTCCGTGTGCCATATGTCCACAAGAGACCTTGGTGTCTTGGTTTAGRAAAGAATAAACTTGAAAGAGGRCATCAGGGCTAGGACATCTGTTAGGAGAACTGCAAAAGATCAGYCTAGCTTATACACATGAGGAAAAGTTTCTTCCTTTGAGTGGATGAAAARGTTCTTCCAAGTCCTGGCAGTAGAAGGYAGTACCACCGTTGTTTATTCAGCTCTCTYCTGAGTYTGGGCTGCTCCTGTCCTGAGAAATGCTGAGCTAGAAATCTGGACAAATTCAGAGGGAATACAGTTCATCTTAGAAAGCTTTTCCTTTTACTTTCAGTAATTTGCCTTTGAAATACATAGACTGAATGCTTTATAATTAATGAACAGATCAGTATTTAATGCCTTCAGTCCTATTCAGTTATYGTGCCATGGGCTGTAGGTCATAAAAATAAGATGGGTGTTTTTTCAGGGCTTAAATGTCTACATGTTTCCCTGTCATTACACAGTTTCTTCTAAATACTAAACACTGTATCTGGTTTCTCTGTTGCACTGTGGAAACTAATTTGTCCCAGGAAAATCATGTTTCTGGCTTTTCATAACTAAGAAATGCTTAAGGAGAAATTCCATGCTGGGCCCATAACCCCCTAGAGACAGGTGAATTCTTTAATGTACTTATCTGAAGTTCTTGTACATTAAAGCCCATGATAAAACAAACAAAAGAAGTTGAACTGTTGGTAGCAGGGCTCTCCTTTTAGGGTTGTGTTTTTATAAAKGTATTCATGATGCTGTTCTGGTGGGATTTTACCTGCAAAGTTCTGCTGAGGCTCATTCAGCAGGCACCTAGTGGAAGATCTGGATTGCTTCAGTGCTGTCAGATTTTAGTTGAAAGGGTTAGTGAATATTACCAGATCCTAACAGTGGAGGCAAAATAACTTTCAGGAAAGTAATTCCATTTCTTGGTCATCGCGCTYTCCGCAGCACCCAAAGCAACACATCAAGAGGCTTCTGAAAAGCCAGGGAGGCAACTGGCCAGAAATCAGCTCTGCTGGTGCTCAAATGTTCTGTGAGAATAATGCAGAAAGGCTCTAAATTTTGTCATGAGCTGACAATTGAGAAGTGCCTTAAGGGGAAAACCAGTAATCTATGGGCAAGTTTTGGGCTTCTCTCTTTGTGCTGTTGCTTTCCCCACCGAGGGTGTTTTACAAGCTGGAGTTCATGCTCGTGTCGTTACCCTGGGCAGCAGAGTAGCCCTTGCTGGGATTTTACAAACTTCACCCTGATGCAGATTACTCCAGCTCACAGTTTGCTTGCAAGCTTGAACTTGAGAGGAATTATAAAGGCAAAGTTTGCTTTTTTCTCTCTGCTTTTCTCGGTGAGAAATGTGTCTGTAGTCACTGCTTTTTGGGGATATCCAGCTGAGAAAAAAGTGTGGTCAGTTGATAGTTAAGCGGGGAAGACAATGTCAGTGCACCTTGAAATTTGCACACCAGTGTATCCTGTGCCTTTCCAGAACGTTAATTTTGGCAAAACTCAAACTTCTAAACAGAAAGGTGAGTTCTCAGAGGGCTCAGCTCTGATCCCAGAGCTGGCAGGAGTTGACTGGGACATTGGCAAACACCACGCCTTCTCTGACTGTCCTGTGGAGGTGTTGCTGTGCTGAATGATGGGCAGATCCCCTGAAGCATGTTGGTAGAACAGTATTTCCAAGCAAAAGCAGCACTTGAAGGCTTAAAAAATAAACTCTAATCATAAAAAATAAAATCTAATCATGTGTGATGCTGAGATGAGGAAGAGATTGATAAAGTACTCAGACGAAAATGGCCTTTTCATAGTCTTTCATAGTGATAAAATGTGGTCTTAAAGTTTCTTTTCTAGCAGGTGAGTGATAGGGAAGCTTAAATGAACTGTTTATCTCACTGTAAAGAGATAAACTGCAGAACTGGACCCATTTCTCTTACACATTTAGTGCTGAATATAGCTGAAGTCAGCCAACTACAGTCTCTGTCATATTAGATCTGGATTCTTTTTCTTACAAGGGTGCTGAAAGTTTTACTGCTTTAATTAGGAAGCAATTGTGCAAAATGGATCTATAGCACCAGCTTGCCACAGCTGCCAGTTGGAGATGTGCCCTATACAGTTCACTGTGAGGAAAAACCCCAACAATTAAAAGTACCATTTCCTACGTTATTGATTAAAAATAAATKTTAAGGGTCTTTATGTTTAATAATCTATCTTGTTTTATGCTTGTAAGTTTGAAATAGTGAAAATGAGTAAATGACATTATAATAAATTCTGAGCATATCCTGAGCTCATCCCACAGTGTGGGCAGCAGGGCAAGGGGGGAGATTCTCCCTTCTCTACTCCACTGTGCTGAGACCCCACCTGCAGTGCTGTCTCCTTTATGTGACAGGTGAGCTCAGTATGAGCTTCTCTGCAATATACATTGATTAGATGGTCAATTGCCCATACATGGAAATGATTTAAATGAGACTCCTTCCATACTAGAACTGTTCCTTCAAACCCATGTCCTTAAAACCCCTGCATTTATCTCTTTCCATTGTACCTCAGGGCGTTTTTATACTCTGTCTCTGCTTCACCAACTGCAAAAGCTGAGACTTCAAAGAAACTGCTTTACTACTTCAGACTCCACTTTAGACCATTCACCTGAAATTGGATCATTAGCACTGGCCTAATTGGAAGCCATTTCTTAGAGTCTGCCYTCAGTATTTCAGGTTTTCATTCTGAACTGACAAAGGCTGGAGATTTGGCAGGTCCCAAATTTCAATTTCCATCTCTATTAGGAGAGACTTATCCCCAGCTTTTGGGATCATTGGTTATATATCCAACTGCACTGTGCCTCAGTACTAGCTTGGTTAATGCTGACATCTGCTGCATGCTGAATGCAGATTTGTTTACTGCCTCTGACTGTATCCCTTTTCATCATAAAAATCACTTGCTGTATTTTTTTCCTCCTCCAATTATCAAATACCACTAGGTTTYGCTAAGAAGCTCTTCCACAAAACTCGATCTGTGGTTGGAACATGTTTGGAAACAGACCTAAGACATTCTAAACTGCTTTTTCACAGCCCAGGATGGATAGTGATGATGGGGAAAGGCTAATCCCTTTCCTGGGCAAAAGCAGTTCTGTTTTGTGCACTGACTAATCTTTGATAATTTGCCATATTTAAGCAGTTGATCTCCTTTGTGACAAATAGGTAGTGGTTGCTCATATGCCAGACTTTCATTATCAGATTATGCTAGTTCTGCATTCTTATTTACAAATTTTAATAGGAAGGCTGTGGTAGGAAATCAGGACAGGGAGGCAAGAGAAAGCTGCAGGGTATTAGCACAGAAATCCTTCCTTGYAGGCAATCATCTCTTTCAGCACACTTCAACATTTGCCATCAAACTTGCAGTATCTTACATTGGAGAGTTTAAATCKTAAGCTTGAAAGTGAGGAGCCTGACAGAGTTGTGTTGCTGGGAGTTGAGAGTGCTGAATTTCATCCCTGGTGCTCTGTGTCAGGCTCTGTGGCATGTGGCAGATCATGAGGGTGCAGAAAGGTGAAAATGGCCTTGGGAAGACTTGTCCTGTTGACAGTCACTTTAGGGTGGGGATGCTGCTTGGGTTGTTGGAACAACAGGGGTGTGTTTGCAGCTGTGCTTGTAGGAACTGTGATAAAGCAGACAAGAAATGATTGGGAGAGTGTTTTGATAGCCATGAGTTTTGGGCCCTGTTTGGAGTGTTTCAGCATCACCAGGACATTCCTGCAGCTCCATCAGTGTATTTGATCCACCCTGTAAAGTTTAAAACCAGGATGGCTGTGGTACTGTGTGGGTGGACACTGGGTGTGTTGCCATCTCTTTCAGCTGTATAAAACATCCGATTTGCATTTACAAAGACTGAAGGAAGTGTTTGAAATMCTAGTGACCTCCTGGAGTATTTTTGCAGATGGAATTTGCTTTCCTTTTGCTTTGGCAGAGGGAAGGGGCTGCCTTCTCTCTGCAGTGTGTGTTAAGAGCTGTGTGAGGAGCACCAGTATCTGCACCCAGCAGCATTCTGGCAGTTCAGCCATGCTGTGCCATCCTTGTGAGAAGTAGTCAGTCTTATGAAAGGTCTGTTGTGAATCCCAGAAGTCCTTTGCTGTAGGAACATCCAGAGAAGTTCCAGCAGAAGTGAGAGGGACTCTTGCTTCTTTCTTCTATGTCTCTTTATCAGTCAGCTCTTACTCTGCTCTATGTTGATTGAAGATCAATCCAAACAATCTGTAGAGGTTATTAATCTGCTTGCCAGAGTGTCCATTTAATTGGTTTAAGCAGGATTCTTGGGCAAAAAGGTAATGAACATTCAATTTTAGTAAGTAAAGCTGCCTAAGGCAATGTCTTTCCTTAGTTCTTAAATAAATTAGTTCTTAACTTTGGTCTTCCTTTAAACTTGTGTGTTTAATGCCAGTGCTGCACTTAGATATTAAGCATAAATTTTTGTGAGATGGCTGGAAGTTTCATCATGCTTGGGGCAAAATTTGATCTAATTCTGCTAAAATGGTGTGTTGTGCTCTGGGAGGAGTCCCTTTCTACACATCTTGTAATGCTGAGGCAAGTGTGTCCTGAATACCAGCTTGCTTTAGTTTTTGCTTAAGTACTTTCTGAAATTAGTGTTGAAATTAGATTTAGGGGCTTTTTTTTGTGTGTGTGTGTGTTTTCTTTATCCCCAGCATTTTTTCCTGGCTGTTACCAGCTGGGTTGTGAAAAGCAGGAGCTTGCTTTTATGCAGAGTGATTGCTGCTAATTTACATGGATGCGAGCAAGCTCATCATTCTTTCATGAGTGAGGAGACTGCCTGATTTATGTTGTGTCATCTCTGAGCACTGTTTTTACCTAATGAATAGAGTTTCACAACAGATTATTAATCATTAAGACTTTGGTTTCATTGTGTGTATTAAAGAATCAATATTGCTACATGCTGCCTGCCTTGAGAAGCTGCTTATCCATTAGTGCTGCTTTTCCAAGGCATTCTGGTGCATTTATCATTTTGGCTGACTTCAGTTCCTACCTTATTCCTGCCACGTCTTCCCAGGGCCTGAGCTGTGTCCAGTCTGCCTCTCTCTCTGCAGATTCCTCCTTTGAAGTGCTGTCTGAGCAGCAGCAAATGCTGTTTGGTCCAGTCTCTCCTTAGAGCTCATGAAATAGTAAAAGGCTGAACCTTCCTCTGCTGTGGTTTGCACTCCACATTTGCATCAAAGRGGGAGTGATGGCCTCAGAAACTGGGAATAATACATGATGAAGACTATATTGAATTACATACTCWGCTGCCTGTTAAATGCCTGGGTTTTGATGGCAAGGCTTGCTGGAGGACTGCATTCCCCTGTTCTCTGACCTGCTGTTTGTTGCCTGTCCTGTGTCCATCTCTGTTGGAAGTACAGAGTGACCTGGGCACGTTCCCTGTGTTTCCCGTCGTGCTGATGTTGTAGAGGAGGAAATTTCACTTGCTCTGCACATCCAATCTACTGAAACACATTCACATGAGCTCTGTCAGGTTTTGTAGTGACCCCAGTGAGCTGATCTCCTGCCACTGCACACCTGGGGGAACTATTTCATAGCCTTTTTTTTGTGTGTGTGTATGTTCCCAGAATAAACAAGGTTGTTTTTCCAGAATGTGTGAATGGTAGTGGGATAAGGACATGGAAACTTTAAATRGGAAATAATTTGGGCTTTCAGGAAGTGTTTGTTCTGTCATTTGTGTTCAAGTTGCCCAAATTCAAAGGCTGCTTCTTAGGTTCTGCCTCATTTAACAAACCTGGTGAAGGGCTGTTCCCAAGTTCTCAGTTCCTGGCCCGATCATAGAGGGTTATTACAGGGCTGTTTTGCAGTAAACACCACTCTTTTCACTTGGGTTTTTGTGAATAAAATTATTTAATTAATTTTAAGTGTTTAAGATTATTTACCTAATTAAAATTTAAGCTTTATTACAAAGGTGTAAAGCAAATGAAATTGTCATTTGGGGYACTGGCCACCAGATGTCTTCTGTGACTCTTCACTGACTTGCTCTGATTAAAACAATCCCTGCAGTGAGAATTGTTTTGGAAATGAGCAAAAGTTTAATGGTGAGAACCAGGGTCAGAAGTGACAACTGTGAATTTCAGAAACAGTGGCTGTCAAGTCTTTTTAGATCCTATTAGAACCTGTAATCTTTGTGTGCTTGCTTGCTGATGAAAAAAAGGTTGAGTAGGTGATGTTTGCTTTTGCTGTTAATGGGAAAATCTTGCTCCCTCATCTCCTCAAGCTCCATTTCTGCCCATTCTTTGTTTGAAAAATAAATAGTTTTCAGTTCTGCATCCCTTTTCACTTACTGTTGTCTTCTSTATTTGGTCTAATTCCCCTGCTTCTTTTATTATGCAGCACTGACTTTTAAAAAATATAAATACTTTCCTAATATTAAATATTAGATTCCTCTCGGTACAGAAATTGATTTGGTAAATCCTCCYGTAGCATTGAGTTCAACATTTGAGAACATGAGCTTTTAATGGCAAGGATGCTCAGGGAATATCTGGAAACAAATTCAGCCTGTGACACTTATTTACACAGTTGGTGTTGTCTGAATGTCAGAATTGCTCTCACAGAGCTAATTGTGGAGTTAAATTGTTAGGAAGTCACAACAATGCTTACAGAAGCARAGCTGTAATCTAATAATACTCTATTTCACTCAAATCCCTTTTGGGTGGGAGAATTTTATAATAACAAAGAAGATTTAGTGTATCTAGCAAAATAGTTTAAGCTATAAATATGTATGTGTGAATGGGATTTTACTTTTATTATTTTTATTGGCTCTAAGTTCTTTTCATTCCTGATACCAGTCTGACAACGCATAATGTTCATTTAAAAACTACATCCCATTTTAGCCTGAATAACTGGAACAGCTATTAGAGCTGCTGTTGTCTGGCTACACCTCATGTTTGCAAATAACTCAGGAAAGCTCAAATGAAAAGTTTTGAATAAATGCCAAGCTGTTATTTCTTCTTTAATATATTTAGCTGGATGGATAAGAAGCTGCATTTAAAAGTCTCTGCAATCAAACCATTACTTAAAGGACTTATTGATGGATTGCACTAAATGTGTTTGCTATATACATTAGTTTTTTTTCTCTCCTCAACGTGCAGCTGTTTAATAGAAAATAGATGTCCTTTACAGGAAATGAACTGGAGGGAAGACAAAGCTCTTCCCATCATTTGATAGTGTTGATGTTCATACAGAAGCTGTAATTTCCCTGGGCTCTGCAGATTGTCTGTTATGTCTAAATAGTGCCTCCCACACAGAGGTTTGGATGTCAAGGTGCTATCATGTTTCAGGTATTAAGTAGTAATTATTGYTATGAGGTGATCACATAAGACAGTGTAAGTGTTGTTCAACCTTTCMAATTCCATGTCATTAGGGAAAAAATGTGTTGGGGGAAACTTCAGTCTAATTTAGCCCTTACTGTGAGAACTGCTGGTGGTTTTTACCTTGCTCTTGCTGAAAAGTGGGATAAAAAAGGCTTTTTATGACCACAGGTACACCACCAGATGTGGTGTGGGTTGTTGTGCTTGTGAAACACAGCTTGGAGACATCATCTGGGGGTTAATTCTGGGTTTGCTGCTGCAGTGGGTCTGGAGAGGGCCAAATCCTGAAGGCTGTGGCTGGTTAGCAAAMTGTACTGAGCTGCCTCTTAAGTAGGTAATATTTTGAGCCAAGCAAAAGGAAGAATTAGAATAATAAAGGTTGGATTTTTGGAGGCAAATGCTAGCTTGAAATGCTAATATAATCATCTTGGTGACTGCAGTTTTGCCTCTGCAAAGCAAAGGCAGTGCATGACATTTCATTGAAGACCTGCTGCAATGTTGATAAGCCGACCTCTCCTGAGAGAAATCCTGAACTTCACTGAGCAGCAGCGTGGCTTTGTAATTGTGGTYAAAAACACAGGATTTGAAAAACATGAAATGAAAATAGATCAGTGCTGCATTTATTATCAGGTAAGGATTCAAAGAAGCGTGAAATGTTAACTTGAAACATTTGCATTCCACTCATAGGAATAAGTAGCACAAATCCAGTGAGGTGTTTTTGTTCTAATTTATTAACTCGGGCTACTTTTCCCCACAAAAGTGGATATTGCATTGTGTTGGCCATGTCCACGTCATTTAGTCCTGCATTAAAAACACTGAGGGGAAAGTCACAGACCCCAACAGAGCAGTTGCTTTCCAGCTCAGACATCTCTGTCATCYGCAGTGTTCCCAAATTAGGATGCATTGGGCTTCAGCAGGGCTGGGGAGCAGGATGATGTGGAGCCCCTGGAATGAGACACATTTCATGGCCCTGGACAGCCTTGAATCACCCTGAGCTGAGGGTGCCTCGTCACCCCAGTGCCCTGAGTCACAGCTGTGGCAGAGCTTTGTCTGCCAGGAGATAAAGGGTGGATGTTGTGGCTGCAATGGGGAGATGACCAGTGAGCCACTTCCGAAATAACTACACCGTGTGGTAGCCAAAGTGCTTGGTTGGGCTGAAATACCTTGGCCATTCTGCCTTTAAATTACCCATGGATGTCACAGTTCTTTAAATTCCAGATTTAGAAGGAAGGTGGCTCTTCTGTGGTTCTGAGGCTTTCATCTGCTGAAGCTGTATTTCAGAAAGTTGATGTGCTGCTTGTGAAATGCTCCCCTAAGGCAAACAAGCCCTTTGGGGAGGGGGACTGAGGGCTGGAGTGAATCAAACAGGCATTTTACGTTTCAATTATTAATACAGTACTTTTTATGATTCTCAAATTGGAATTGCTAGCAGCTGAATTTTAAAAATGTACAAACTCCTAAAATTTTTAGGAGTTAAACTAACCCTGTGCAAGTAAAGGTGCTGTCTTCTACTCMAAGACCTATTTACTACAGTCTTGCACAATCACTCTTGGATTTGAGTTCTCTTTATCTTGCTGCAGTGTGTTCTGTTTGTGTCCATAAGGGATGAGTTGAGGGGAGCTCTGCAGCCTCCTCTGGAGAGTAAGGTCTTACCTGAGAGGACTCACACTCAAAAAGTAATTGCAGGGTGCATTCCTGACTTGTAATCAAATTCTGATTTATTTAAAATGGATCCAAATAAGCYGTGCCATTAAAAATTATTATCACAAGGGTGCCAAATGCAAAGCTGAACAAACGGATTTCTTTAGACTGCAGCAAATTGGATTAGAGTATCTTGGATGCTTCCCCTTGTGCTTCTCTTGCCATCAAAAAAGGTATTTAAAAAACCAATCTGAGTGCAATACTTTAGGCAAAAAAGGGATGGAAGAGGAGGAGTGAAAGAGCTTTTGCTGAAGTTCTGTCAGTGCACCTTGATTCAATGTTGTGGTGGGGCTGAGCTGTGTGAAAGCAGCTCCTGCTCAAACAAAGCCCCACAGCATCCAGGGATGATGGAATTCACCTCCTTGTGCCATGCAGCACTTCTGACTTGTCTGGAGCACAAATCACCCGCCCTGACTCTTGATTTCAGAGGCTGACACGTCAGTCTGAGCATCCAAGGTTTGCAGCTGTGGTGAGGGAATTGCTTTTAGCCTGGCATCATACCTGGGACGCTTTATGAAGCTTTGGCTTGAGGAGCTGGCCTTGCCAGGGGTTGGCCTGGGRKTTTTTTATGAGATGCACAAGTAAAAGCAGATAACAGGGATGGGGGAGGAGAGCCATGGAAATGTTCAGGGCTTCTCCTGCTTCCTGCTGTGGGGGTGGCTGCCAGCCAGCCTGGGTGACAGAGCTCCTGTTACTGTGAGAGCACAGATAAACTGCCACAGGGACTTTGGATCCTGCTTTTCCTTGTGCCACCTCCACTCTTCCTCCCACATCTGGCCCTTGCACACAGTAGCAATGWGCTACCAAAAGCAGACCAAATAATACAGAAAGAAAAGCAGCTTTTTCTGACATCAGTGTTAAGTTGCCGAGAATAATTGAGATTTTTTTCAATCATTTCTCCTCCGTGCTGGAGTTGTCCTTGGATAAGTAAAATGTGTATTTTCAGGCTGGGTAATTGAGGTTTGTGTAGGCTGTGACTCCAGGGATGCACTGATGCTGAGGCAGATGAAGTCCTGTGTTACTCCTTGTAGCAGGGAACAGCAGATAGGTAACAAGTACCTGCTTGGATTGTTCCTGAGTCAAAACCAGWTCCTTTATGTTCTTTATCATCATAAAGCTCAACTTCTTGCTCTATAACCCATATAAATAGGTAAYAAGATTTCTTCATAGGAGGGGTAGAAGGTTAAAAGTGTGGAAGTGCTTGAAGGTCCTCAGAGATGGAATAGTTTGTGTTTGCAGGTTTAAATTGGAGGCTCTGCCTTTTGTAYAGGAACTGATGGCAACATGGAATGCTGTGCACGTTTATTTGGCTTTGATTTATTCATTGGAGTGGGGGAAGATGAAACTCCTCCTGAATAACACCTCTAGTAGGTGCCTATCYTATAGCCACCCAAATTTGATCCTTTTTGATCCTTTGAAAAATCTGTGTTTTATATCTCTGATATTTCATACTCATCTTTTAACTGCTCACCTTTTGTCTTCCAGTGTGCTAAAGCAGTTTATTTTTATTTGTTTTGATTATTTTGGGGTTGTTTGCTTTCTTTGTCTCCATCAAATTGGTGCTTTTTCTCTTGGAGAAATAACTGTCCAATTTCAAATTGGATGCTCTTGCAGGTTGAGTGATTGCTTTGTATTGTGTAAGACTATGGAAATCCTGCTGTTGAGCTGAAGCAACTGAAATCCTTGTTTAGAAAGGAAGTAATAATTTCTTACTGCCTGCTAGAAAAGCTGTTGGCCTGCTCCTGCAGGTGACCTGCCAAGGATTTAAGAAAGAAAAATTGGATTTTATCCTCTAATTTCCTGGTTTTAAGATGGTSAAAGCTGGCATGAAAAATGGTGGTTTTCAGAGAGGGGCTTTGTCTGCCCAAAGCAGCAAAAAAGAGCAAACCTAATTTTTTTTTTTTTCCTTCTCAGGTCAGCTTTTAAGTTCTTGGATATATTAGCTTGCTATTGAAAATAGTATTTCTTTCTTTCTGCCCCTTTAAGTAAAGGGAGATGGCTGCTTTGCCCACTCAAACTGATATTTTGGCATCTTTCTATACTTGTTCCTTCTTGCTGCATTTTGGGAAGATGGTCCTTAGAGATTTGCAGTGTCTTTTTTGGGACAGCTGGATTTGAAARGTTGGTGGCATTCGGATGAGGTGACATCCAGACATCCCTGCCATCCCTGCTCTCCTCTCCCACCACAGCCTGTGACCCTTGAGCTGTTGATCCCTGTTTCTGTAATTAAACATGCAAGCTGGTGTAACTCCTGAACAGCCTGATGGTAGAGAACACTTCTGCAGKCTCTAGGGTGCAAAGTAACACCTCCAGCAGCTCAGAAAACCAGACATGTTCTTGGGAAACTTGCTTTTTTAGCTTTCTTGATGAGATGGATCAAAGCTTTTAGCCAAACTCATCTGTATGACTGGATCACGCTGTCTGAACGAAGCCTGAAGGATTATGTGGACAGGAGGCTGTTGTGAGTTATAACAAGAAGCTTTGTTTTGAAAACCTGTGTTTTTCTCCTGCATGGCAATTACAGGGGATGGGGCTTAGATTTCCACTTTGTTCTCACCAGTTGTTGAGGCCTGACCTGGAGCTTGCTGGGAGGTTGGCAGTGTGATTGCAGTGCTTTGGAGCAAGACAGACACTTGGGATTTCCAGTTCAGGCACTTTTTCTCATGCAGCCTGCAGATTTTTTATCTCTTTTAACAAACAGTCGCAGAAATTGAAGAAACAATGCACAGGTTCAGGTCTTGGCAATTTCTCTTCTTCCRTGAACCCTGACCAACACAGCAATGGGAAAGAAGGAACATAATTGTAGCAAAATGTTATGTGTGTCCCCTTCATTCTGCAAAGCCTGCATTTTAGGGAAGATTGTATTGCTGGACTCAATAGTCCAGAAACATTGTCCTTCCATTTCCTCTACATTGTCTCTTTCCTACTAATATTATTTTCATAAGAYGCAGGCTGAATTAATGCTGCTTTTTCTTTTTAATATACATCTTTTCTGTGTCATAGCACTACCATTCCAGCTGAGATCTAGTTCATCCTTCAGCATCCATATTCAGAGGAAAAGTCTTAAGGATTATCAAAAAGCTAAAGCTGGAGGAGGCCATCTTGCCTTCATGATCCTTTGAGGTTTGAGATTTTGGTTGGGAGCATTTGGTATTTTTTTTTTTTTTTACCTCATGTCTGGGGACATTTTATCATCCTCCTCTTTCCTGTTCCAAGCAATTACCATTTATTTTATCTTCAAGCAGCAGCCTGTGGCAATAAATTTTAGGAAATTCCTTCCCGCCCTTTATTAAGCCCCACATAATAGCTTCCGCTACTCACTCATACATTCATTAGGAAGAATTAAACGAGTGCTGGCGCCCATTAGCAGAGCGTTTAATAACCTCTCCAAGGGAAGGTGCAGCAGATTGGAATAAATGAACAGGAGCAAAAACAAATGAAATAACTTCAGAGAATATGCTCAACTAATTCGTTCTTGGAAAAACTGCTTATTTACATGAACGTGGCACTTGAGGAGGTGTCAGTGTGAAACCCCTGGCAGAGGAGTCCCTGAAGAGCTACAGGCAGTGACAGTGGTGTCTGGGGGAAGGCTTCTGGGCTTTTTGGGGAGAGAAAGGGCATTTTAGTGTGTCCTGCCCACTTKCCCAGCTGCTGGTGCTGTCAGCCAGGCTGATGGCTGTGCTTATGGACTGCAGGGAGGACATCTGTCCTGTAGGAACTGGGCCATAACTAATAGCTCATCTCATCCTGTAGCAGCCACACCACAGTGCTTGGATGCCTGTGATGGCTGATCCCTGCCAGGCTGGGCTATGGGGAAAACAGACTTCATACCAGTAAGGAAATTACTCCTCCTCCACTGGTTCTTAACTGTTGTTTTAAAGAAGATTCATGCTCAGCTGACAGTTGGCATAGGAGAGATCAGAGTCTGAATACCCCGACGTGGCTTTTCCAGAATAAAGACAATATTGGCGGCATTGCTGTAGGGAATTTCCTTAGGAAATCTCAGCTTGTAAAGCAGACTACAGATAGACCTGGAGCTGCACATTCCAGGAAGAATTTTGCCACTAGTCCTAGTACTTTCCATTATTTGACAGTATTTTAATTTTTATGTGTATGGTCTGATCCATGCAGATGAAGGAAAGTTGCTGGGACTCATGTGGATCCAATTGCTCTTTTGCTGGATGTGCATTTCCTYTTGTCTTGGTGGAAAACAAGCAGAGCTTTAAGATCTTACTCCTGTGTGTAACCTGTGATAGGTCTGTACCTGGTGTAAAACAAACACTGCACACACAGTGGCCTTGCAGTGTCACAGTAAGTGTCTCTCAGCCCTGCTCAGCAGCCCTTCCTCCTCCAGGATCTGATATGACACGTTGTTTTCACACACTTCAAAGCTTCAGACTGATTCTCTCTCTTGAAAAAAAAAAAAAAAGAAAAATTCGAGTAAATAAAGCAAATGAAATCTCTACAGTAGCAGTTTTTATGGCTAACATTTCATAATGGCAGTGCTGACAACCTCATTTTCATTTTGCTGTTACCTGTCTTGGAGACAAAAATGTCATTGTTCAAATGTAATTCAGGTCTTGTGGATGACAGATTTTTCTGAGAYTTTGTGTTGGTTTTTTTCTGTAGTAATTTCTGATCTCATTTGGGGAGCTCAACGAGTTGAGAACAGTGACACAATAATTGCTGTTATTGAACCAGAGAGGCAGTTTAAGACTTTTACCTGGATCACTACATTTGATTGATATTTTAATTTGGTTTTCTGGCAGATGAAAGATAATGAGAATCAGTTTGCAGTTGAAAATATTTGCACTGGAGAATTCCTAATTCTTTTTTAATTATTGCTTTTTCTGCTTATAGTACATGTGCAAGTTTCCTGTTTGAGCCCCCTCATTATATTTCAAGCATCAACAGTATCTGAATGGAAGGAATCTGCACAGATCATTTCAATATGCTGCTAATATACTCAGAATATCTTTTTCTAGTCTCTGTGCTGGATAATAGCTCGGGTAACAGCTTCCAGACACGTAAATAACATTGCAGAGACGCGGAGCAGACTCCTTAATGGATAAACGTATTTATGAACCTGGTTATTTGCATTGCTTTTTAAATGGCCTGATCACCCTTCCTCCGAGGAAAAGAAGTAACTCGGRTACATGTTGAGCAGATTGGTTTTGGCTCTGTCTCCTGCTGGGGTAGGTGGAAATGAGGTGTTACTTTGAGCAGGACTGAACCTGCAGAAGAGCAGGGTGCARTGCTGCTGATGAGATTTATTCCTGTGGGGTCCCCGGCAAACAGCAGCGTTGGTAATTCTTGCTATTTTCTTGCAAGTTTGCAGTATTTCCTAGCTGAGCCCTGGCTGCTGGATGGAGGCAGTGAAAGCACTGATCACAACCCTCCAGCACTGCTCCCTCCACCTCCAGCTTTTCCTTCTCCAGCTGCTTTCCTTGCGGTGCCAGTTGGTGATGCTGGAGGAGATCTCTTCCTTTTTTAATTACTCTGCAAGCTTTTTTTTTTGCCCCATGATTTGAGAAACTTGCCTTAAGGCACAGCGTAGGTTGCAAATGGTCGCCCTCATGCTAATATAAGCTAAAAATTGTAATAATATCTGTATTGCCTTGGAACAATTCCCTGCTCCTTCCGCCCTCCCGAGCGACAGGAGCCTTTCAGCGCGGTGACATTTGATCAGGAGTTCAGGCGGAGCGGCAGCTTGCTAATGGATTTCTGATTGTTCTCCTGGTCCATTCTGCTGATGAATGGAGCTCTGGCAGTCYGGGGAGCCGACAGAAACGCTCTGCCATCATGTCATTGCCTTTCTCAGGGAGAGGACAGGAGCAGGATTCCTCTCCTGTCCCCCTGGCTTGCTCTCCTGCTCAATTAGAAGGGATAGAGAGGAGCCGGCTCCCTGTTCSAAGCTGAAATTAGTTTTACAGCTTRTATTAGCTCTTTCCTGGGCGTCTGCTGGAATCCCTCTTTGCTCTGGGGAGGCTTGAGCAGCCTTTCCTATGGCTGTTTCACTCTGTGAATGCCTTAAAGCRCTTTTCTTACAGAGCTGGCTGATGTAGAGCTGTTAGTGGGAGGTGTGTTTTGGGCAGGGGGTTTTTTTTGCCTCCTGGACAAAAACACCTTTTTACCTCTCCATTTCAGGCCAGGGAAGCCACGTCTGCCTGGGGTTGACATGCAGGGTCCCCCTGCAGAACTGCCCTCAGTAGGGCTTTTATGCAAGGAGTTCTTAAATGTGCTGTGAGTGTTGGTTTAATAACTCAGGGTATATGGTTTGGGATATCCAGTTGAGGGCTTCTGGGTGCTAGTGGGAAAATTCAGGATGATCTCTTTATTTCAGTTGTTACAGGACAGCAAACGTCTTTAAAATAAAATAACATTGTAAAAAGAAAAAATTATTCTTAGGAATGATAACTGAAAACATTTTTATTGACTTAAAATCAGCATTTGTGGCCCTTTACCATGTCCAAGAACCTGAACCAGCTCATTCCTTTCCCTTGAAGGATTGACTCCCTTCCGACAACTCCCAGAGAGCCACAAAAGTGAATTTTGGGCTTTGTAATTAAGATATCTTGAACTATTTCTGATTTGTCAACATGACTGATGAAAGGGATGATGCATTTCTTTTCCTTTCACTGATAAACGCTCGCATGTGGAGACATTCTAGGGGCTTTGTGGGTGTCAGTCTGCACTTTGTGGGTGTCAATCTGCAGAGTGCCAGCCTGCAGGCTTCACTGCTGGGGGGCAGTGACACAGCTCTGTGATCCCCTTCAGGCTGTGCACCCACGTGTTTTGTTTTCTGRAAGACTCCAGGCTAATTCAGCCTGGGGTGTTGAGCCTGTTGAAGATAGCTGGTGATAAACAGTGTTGTAACAGACCTACATAATAAACATTAATAATGCCTTGCAGGATGTTTTATTTCCCATGCATCTGAGAAATACCTGCTGAGTGATCTAGCTCACGTTTCACTCGATATTAATCCCCCCTCCCCTCAGTTTCAGAAAAAGTAGCTGATGAATTGTTGGCTTAGCTCAGTTTTGTGGCTTAGAAGTTCAGGCTGTGCATTTCTTTCCGTCACAATCTCATTATATCCCACAGCTGCCTCTGGCCTAGTTCAGATAAACAGTGTTAACTCGTATTTAGCTTCAAACCCTGTGTGCATAGGCTGTGCTGYCTTTCCCTTGCACAGGTGAGTTGTTCCAAGGTAAATGCTTTCCCTGCAGGCAGCTGTCCCTCGGGAGAGCTGATGAGTGCCCCATGATCCCTGGGTTCTCAGGAGTMATTTTGATTGGAATCCTTGTGAGGAGAACATAGTTTTCTCAGGACATGCTGTCTTTTGGTAGGATTTTGAAATGGTGCTCTCATAGTTCTAAGAATCTTTTCACCAAGATCTTCCTGCTTCTCTAGGAAGGAGAAGGCCGGTTTAATCTTCCTCTCTTTCTATTACTCACTTGTTTTGACTGGTATTATCGCTCTTCCTGATTTTTTTTTTTCCTGTATCCAAGATCTTTGTGCCTCTTCGATTTCCTGCAAACCTAGCAGAGCTTATGGATCAGTTTCAAAGCCATCAAATACAGACCTGCTGGGCTCCTCACAGGAGGGCCAGTGTTGAGGCCACAATACCTGACGGTGTCACATTGCCCAGTGCTGTCCCCGCTGAGATGTGCAGCTGGAGCTCCCCTCTCTGCCCTTTTGTTTGACTCCTCCATAAAAGCAAACTGATTATTTCAACTTGTAATAGTTATACCCATGTCCTGTGGGCAGGCTAATACCAGGTATCTGTACAAGCTTCCTTTATCTCTTCATTCATAGTGCAGAAAATGTGAATAAATGTGTGGGGTTTTTTCCCTGTCAGTCTGTAGTGCTTTGGTTTAGTGACTGGTTTGGGGCCTTGTTTGCTGTTTGAACTACTCCATTTGGGTTTTTAGTGTTTTATTTGAAAGCAAGCCATCAGAAYAGTGTAGTCAAGTGTTTCCAAACTTTCCCAATTACGTAGAGRATAATCACTGTGCCAGAACCACCAGGCATCTTTCTTATCATACATGTGTTTTTTTCCTTTGATTACAGTCTTGCTGAAAGACAGCATTTAGGCAAACATTCCTCTTTGTGTTCCCTGGGATGGGCTGTCAGTTTGTTAGGCTTCCAGCAGTCCTGTTTATTCACGTGTGTCTTTGGAAGAGTTGYGACACAGCAGGCCCATTTTGCCTTTGTTCGCTGCTAAACAATTAGAAAATAATTTATGGCTTTGCTTTTGCTTTTGAATCTCCTAAGAAAATGATGGCATATTCTTACCCCAAGAGCTACAGCGCTGAGCCCTTTGCATCAGAGAGAAGCTGTTCCTCATCTGTGTTGGCACAGCATTGGGGCACTCTGCTGATGATTGGGCCATTTGGCTGTTACTTAGAATTAAATGAATAATGAATTTTCCCATTCATGCAGAACCGGGTAAGTGTTAGAAGTGATGTGTGTGTTAGATCCCTGCCTGGGAGSAGCAGTGTGACTGAGGAATTGAGTGCAGTTCAGGCAGGCTGGAGTATCCATGGGTGTGTGGGATCATYAGTGCTTCAGGGTCCATCTGCCCCTCACTAGCAAGCAGTTGTGTCTAACAAGCAACTGAGGGTTTATCCTAACCCAGGAAAACATTTGTGKTTGTGTGTACAGAATTAGCACCTGGGTTTATTGATCATCTAATAGTGTTTTCTTGGGCTGTTTAACCTGTTGAAGGTTAATTTAAAAGAGGAATGGCCAGCATAGGGACCTGATTGTTAATCTGAGCACAGAAGTAAGTTCTTTATGCACTGAAATTGGTTTATAAGCCTTTTCTAGATTGCTTTCCCTCCACCCTCTGCTCTGTGCCTGGCATTTTTTTCCCAGCTTGACATAAATATTTGGCTAAGGCTAAAGGGATGAACAGAATTACATACTATCAGCAGAATTAGAGGGGGGAAAAAAGGTTATTCTGCCAATCACATCATGCGCTGGGTAGAGCAAAGACTTGACTTAATGCATCTTATTGTATTTGGCATATGCTAAGCAGGATGAGGATCCAGTGGGTGCAGGTCATCGCCCACTGCCAGTTTCCCAGGCTTTGGGAGAGCCTCCATCCAGGAGCTGGAGCGAGCTGCTGGCTGGAACGAGAGGCATGTGTCGGTACCCGCTCTGCAATGTGACCCCTGCTGCATTCCCCGGGCTCATTCCTGGCATAACTTGGCTTCTCCATCACCACCCCCTGTCCCCTGGCTGGTTCATGGGCGGGCTGGAGAACCGTGGTAACCCCAGAGCCAGACCTGAGGCTTGCTTAACTGTGTGCCTGGAGCCTAGAGAGCAGCTCAGGGTGTGATGTGAGCCCACCAGGGCACAGCAGGAATGCTGTGGCAGGAGGGGATGGCACCTAGGAAAGGCTCATCCTGTGACTGATGTGCTGAACCAGCCAGCACTGCTGTCCCAGCAGCACAGCCAGGCTTTAGAAATGTGCAGTCTTGACCATGCAAAGACACTTAACCTTGTTAAGGGTAGGGTAACCTCTTCCAAAGTAATTTAAACAGAAAAAAGAAATCTGTAATGCTGGAGTAAGTGTAAATTACTGGGTTATGTGTCTGTACGTGTGACCTTTGGATTATAGCAAAGTGTCTAACAGGCAAGACCTTTTGCCTTGGGTTTTCTTCTAGAGTGTGCTCATCAGCCTGAGAACAGCTGCTGGTACGAGATATAATTAAGGTTTAATTGGAGATGTCCATTAGGAGAATAGATGAGGAACACTAGGAGAAAATAAAGAGAATAAACTGTGAAGGTTGAAAAGAAGAAGAAAGTTTAAAGAATACTAAACTGAGAAATGGGAGCTGATGCAATATTGGTGAAATGGAGGAGGAAAAGAAAGGGCTGAGGAGCCACACTGGWGCCAGAGGGCATTAGAACAGCTGAGCTGGAAGAGCAGATCTCAGAAGTACAATTGCCTGAATTATTCTGGGATGAAAGAGAAGAGGAGCTGAGGAACATCAGGACATGAATTTGAAGAGCTTGGAAGTGAAAATAAGTGGGTTTTAGATGGCAGAAGTATAAATGTTGAAGGGCAGGAGGCCTATTGGGGTGAAATGATGAAGTGAAAGGTCTTTTGCTGGAGGGCCCTGCAGTCCTTGGAGAATGGATTGTAATGGTTCTGCCCCAATGGATGGGAGTGGGTGTTGRATTACTAGCAAGATGCCTTTTCTTCAAAATATCATTGTTAATCTCTCTTAGTGTCAGTGTTGTGTTCAAATAGGAATTTACAGCCCTTGCTTTTGTCTTGTCAGTGTTTCAGAGGGGGTTGTTTATGTCAAGCACATTGGCAGTGGCACAAGAGAGGTGAATTGCTCTTCCAGTGGTTGATGTCCCTGGTTGCTGCTCTGGGACAGCACCACCAGACATCACAAATCAAAAGCTCTGCAGCCAGTCCAGTGCTCCAGAGCCTTGCTTAGCTGAGCAGTTTATCCTGGTGGAATTGTAGGGGTGAGAATACCTCAGGATGTACTCCCTACCTTCCTTGTGGCTCTGCAGGGTCAGAGGCATCAGGGAATGCATTGGATTGTCCTTGGCTGTGCAGGGAGTCCAGACTGGGATGAACTGAAGGCTGATGGCCATTATGGATTGCCTGGGATGTTTCACCCTACARACTCTAGCCAAAATGAAAACACTTCCTTTAAACAAAATATTTAGCCAGGCTGTATTTAAACATYCCCTGCAGTTTCCTTTCTTTTATAYTGCTTGCCTAAGTAAGTTGGAAATTCTGCTGTTGAAAATGGAAAACTCCATATTGGCAGTTTCCACTGAATTTTCTAAATGTGAGCACGTGAACTCAGTGCCTTCAGATTTTCATCGTGCCCTTTAGCAGAGTTGCTTCAAGCTCTTTAYGGAATGAAGTGCCTTTTCCTAAGAACTGGGGGATGTTTGAAATGTTGAGAACAGATTTAGTATCTTTTGATGAGAAGGTTAGCCTGGTGCTTAGAGCAAAGTCCTGGGAGCTGTGAAAGTGCAGGGCTATTACGCCAGCGGAGCCAACTGACTTTCCTCTCTGTATGACCTCCAGCAAGTCCTCAGACCTCTTTGCATATCATTCAACCCAGCTGGAAAACCTAAGTAAACAGCAGGAACCTTGCTTCAAGCCAGAAGCCCCAACYGGCTGAGTTATTCTGGGGAAATGGAATAAGTGGTGAATTAGAATCAGGTAAATAACATGTAGATTGGATTGCTTTAAAGAGAAAATAATTTTGTAAGTGTCCAAAACCACTTTAATTTGGCTTAGTTTGAATGGGTGGAGTGATTGCTTTGTCCTACTTTACAGTAAAGGGAAAAAAATATCTGCTCACAGTTCCTGTTTTCATCAGACTGTTTACAGAGTCTGTAGAAATTGAGTTAATCAATATTTCTATTAGACACATCTTTGGGCCCTATGCCACATGCCCACATTTTAAAACCCTTCAATCTTGTATCATTTATGGAGATGGTTTTGTCAGAAATAGTACTGTAAATAATTTATTCTGCTGCCAGTGCTTTTCTAAAGGTCTCTAGGCATGAGGCAAGATTTCCTCCAGGAGCTGTAAAGCTTCCAGATCAGTTTGCTGTGGCAGAAGGATTTATTTTTTTTTGAGAGAGACAAGAAGGATGGTGGAAATGATGGGTTATTTTAGGGAGTGGCTGGAGACTCTTTTGCATCATTTTTAGGATCTAGAGTAGAGCAATTAGTAAAGTGGAATCTGTGTGGGTTCTGTGGGATGAGCTGGGTTCCTTGGTGCTCCCAACCTCCCGAATCCGCAGATGTCTGTGTTAATGCCCTGGAGTGTGGGTCTGGATGGGTTCCCTGTGGCTGTGCCAGCCAACTCTGGCTCTGGAATCAGCCAAGGGGCAGCTAAATCGACCTGTTTTCAGCCCTGGCATGAAGGTGAGCTGTGCTGTAACAAGCACCAGGTGCAGCCCCTGGTTTTTCCCTGCATTGCGCAGCGGCAGCAGAAGCGCAGAGGCTCCGCTTTGCAGGTTTGATGTTTTCCTCTCTCAGGTGATGCTGTTTTTAACGAYGCTGTCAGCTGCAGAGGAAATGTGGCACCGTCGTCCCTTTGTACTGTTCAGAGCAATTCCTTCGTGGGTGGCTGGTGAATCCAGGCCTATTGCAGCCTGGAACAGGAGATGGAAATCTGTCAAACTTCTGTAACTTCTGAGAGAYGGGGAAACTTTGTTGATTGGAGAGAAAACCTGGGAGGCTTGCAAGAAAGTCACTACTTCCAATTTACTCTCAAAAATCTTCCCAGGTCTTTAACACTGTTTTGGATTTCTGAGTAATGAGTAGAGAGTGCAAAGAAAATACCATGTAAACTCACTTGGTTTACTCCCCAAATAAACTAGAAGGCAAGTGTCTAACAGGAAAGCAGGCACAGGTAGCCTAAATTATCTCCAAGCTTCAGGGCTTGATGACCCTTATGGGTCCCTTCCAATTCAGAATATTCTRTGATTTACTGCAAGTTTAGACCCAGAGAGCTGATGTAGCTTTAATGATGGTGCATCAAAGCCCCTTCTAAAGCACTGAGAGCAGTTATCAAGAGACTACTTGGGTATCACGTGCTCCATCAWTGTGCTCTGATGCTCTCTGGATATAGTCTGTATACAAGCAGTAACCCACAAAGATTGGTTCTTGTTATTGATGTAAATCTTGGTGGTTCCTGGCAATGCCCTTCCCTGTCTTTACTCACCTTCAGTCACAYGTAGAGAAATCAACATCTTCAAATGAATTAAGATTTAAAATAGAAACCGTGGGGTTTTTGCTTGGAGGAGTGACAAAAAGAACAGCCTGGCTACTCTTGTAGAGCAGATGGCTACTTACAGGTATGAGATGAAACAAATCAATCCTGTACTTCCTGTATAGATCACAATGTGCCTGATGCAGCTGAGGAGTCTCCCATCCCTGTGGATGCAATGGTAATGCAGTTTGCTAACAGCTTCACCAGCCAGGCTCCAGCTTGATTAATAGATGAATCCTCAAATGCCTGCTTTGAGTAGATGTATGTACTCTTAAAAATTGCCTTTTTGTAGTGCTTTGGGAAAACACTAAGTATAATAGTTAAAAATAACTTGTATCACTTCATGTCAGGTATAAAATATTGCATTTTGACTCAAACTGCAGATTAAAGTGGGAGGCTGTGTCTTTCCTTCTTTTTGTTTTACAGCCCCCAAGGTGGCTGTTTCACATGAAACAGTGTCATCAGGCTTTGTTGTCAGTGATTTTTGTGCTTCAAAGGAAAGGATCAGAAACRGAATCTACCAGTTTTTATACTGACAGAACAAACCTCGCAGTATTTGAAGTTTCCTTCCAAGATAATTTATGTTTTCCCTATTTTGGTTTAGTTGCACGATCTATCCCCACATTACCCTCAGTGTGCTGGGATGTCTTGGGACAGTGGATTTTTGGTTGTCTTGGTCCAGCTGATGGTGTGTTTGCAGCTCTGCTGACCTCATGCAGCCGTTCAGAGCTCTGCCACTTGGTGACAGTCTTTTAAAATAAAACCATCACCRCTAAAGGGAAGGTTTGAGCTCGACTGACCAGTGTGTGTTTCTCCACAGTAAATCTCAGAGGAAAGAAGGCTGGGCTGCAGTTTATTTGCATGTGGTGTGCAGGGATTCAGCTTCTCAGTGCTGATCTGCTCTAAATACCAGGTTATCATTTCTCATTAAAACACTCCCTGGAATATCACCTGCTGGTAGGATTTTTTTGTGGAGCAATCAAACGCAGTGAATGGCAGGTCTCTATCACTGCTGTGTGTCTCAGGTTGTCACCAGGGGTGACACATATCCACACATTCACACCTTGTGAGCAGCCTCTTCAAGGCTGCTCAGGCTATGCTGCTCATCTTTCCATGGAAAGGCACAATCCCGGTGCTGCTGAGGTGTTTGCTAATTTATTCTAGACAGTGAATCTGTTAGCTGGACTTTTTTCAAGKGAAGAAAATATGTTTCAGGCAGGTTTCCTGCGTAGTGTCTGCATGGTAGCTGGTCCATACCTAATAACTTGCAGCCAAATTTAATCCAGGGATAGAGGGAGAAGTAGGGAAAGCTCATCTGTCAATCTTCCTGCATAGTAGAAGCGGGTCAGACGAGTATTTATGTTGTACTACACAAACCACGGAGTATCTTCATTGAATCATTCCCCTTTATCTTCTCCTTCTGTTCAAATCTGGCAAAATTCTCACGGAAAGTCAGAGCAGTAGAATGAAATAAAAAATGAAGTTTGCTCTTTTTGTGYTGCTCTATGGCAACACTTTGCCTGTTGAAACATTCATGAACCCATTTAGTATTAAGCTATTTTAGTGGATTTCATGCTGCTGGTGCCAGGAGAACCTTTCTAGTAGCTAAAGTCCTGAAGCAAATCAGTAATCTCAAGAATTTGGGATCAGTTTTCTCAGGTTCTGAAATCTGGCGTGCTGCAGAGTGAGATAATTTGTGTTGTGTTCAGTTCAGTGCAGAATTGTGGAGGTACCCAGTAAAGTCAAAGCTCTAGTGCTTTTCATAGAATTATGGAATTGTTGAGGTTGGAAAAGCCCTCYAAGATCAAGTGCAACCRTTAACCCTGCACTGCCAAGGCCACAACTGAACCTTTTAGTTCAGTTGTTTGCAGCTCRATCCCAGGATTATAAAACAGACAGAAAGAAAACCTGGTAAAGGCCGATTTCCTCTAGAATAAACCCACTTAATGGGGTTGCTGAAGGCAACAGAGAGATTTTGAGGTAGAGCCTGTTCCTCACCTAATGTAAACTTTGATTAGAACGTTACAGTGTTTCGATTAAACATTACAGTGGAAGTTTCCTCGTTGTATTTTGCTTGTTTCTTAAATCCCCCAGGGTGGGAACATTGGTGTTACCGAAAATGATTTTCCAGTTTCAGCATGACAATACTACAGAGCTGTTTCTGAGCTGTGTGACCAGGGACTGCAGGTACTTGCACAGCACTGGGTGAGTGAGATTTCCCTTAGCWGGGGGCAGGTGAGCAGGAGAAATCTGGTTTCTGGAACCACCACAGCAATCCCTTTATGTTTCCTTATCTTGCTCAGTTCCAGACAAAAAGTCATTCCCAAGACAAGCTCTGAGGGGTGCTTGTTTTTGTGCAACCTGAGCTGCAGCAGGCTGTCAGGGTGGTGTGGGTGTCTGTCTCTGACACAGGAGGACAGCAGTCTCTCTCAGCCGTCTTTCTGTCTCCAGCAGCACTAGATCCTCTGTCTGGGCAGAGGATCCTGTCTGCAGTGCTGCCTCAGCTGCTGCTTTCAGACAGAGTCAGCTCTCACCCTCTGATTCTCAATGGTCTGGACAGGATGGAAGTGGGAGGAGGGGGCAGAAATCTTCTGTATTTGCAGTTTTGACATGGCAGCAGTGGTAGAGCTTTGGTTTTATGCTCTGTGTTTAAGGCAGGGCACRGTTCCCTTCTGTAAATTCTCTGATGCAAAGAGAAACACTCAGAAAATACGTATTTCTCATTGCAGGGGGAGGATGCTTTAGGGTTACCTAGTTAAACTCTGAGTTTCCAACACAATACAGTGTGTTTGAGAGCTCTGGATCAGCAGGACCAGGGGGTCTGATCCTCCTTCAGTAGGCTGTTACCTTGTTTTGGATTCTGTAAGTAATTAGTTTGGGACACATGGCACAGAACCATAGCCAGAAGATAATATACTGGATTATTTAGGTAGCTTGGTGTGCCAGAGAGATGAGTTTTGACTCCATTCCTTTCAATCTCACTCATACRCTGGAGGAGCAGGGGAGCAGCTTCAGCAGCTCAAAGCTGGCCTTCTCCAGCTGCCCCAGAAGAGCTCTTGCTTGTGTCAACACTGGAGACTCAGCTCTCTTGGAGCCCAGGTCACGAAGGATAGCACGAGGCCGTTTTTTCTGAGTTCTTTCCCTTTTCTGCAATTCCTGAACTATTAATCAGCCTTTTTGAAATAACTGCCATGGTTTTCCAACCAGGAGTGTCCGTGAGGCAGCGCTCCATCGCTGGCCACGATGACACTGCTTGGCAAGAGCAGCTGCCAGGTGAGTGAAAGTTGATCTGGAGCTGTGGAGCCAGTGGAAATAATGTGGCCTGGGACATGTGTATGCAATTTGTGCAGATGATTCAAGTGAAAGCCATGGCAACTGAGATAAACAGAGGGAAAGATACTGGAAAACCAGCAGTGGCTTCGTTTTAATAGYGCAGCCTTGATTCCAGACAGCTCAGATGTTTACTAGAAGAGTTCCATCTTCCTGCATCTCTTCCTCCCCACCACCCCCATTGCTCTGCATGCACTTAGTCATGAGATCAGATGGCTGCCTGGATGAAGCACTGCAGGCCAAATTCCACTGTTCCTACTGGAGCAAAAAAAAGCCATCTCCTGTCTTCAAATATGGGCTGCAGAATYTCTCTCCCTGCTTGCACACCCGTGATTCAAAGCACCCTCATAAAAACGCATCTTAGAGCTTCCCATGGAACAGAAATGAACATTCTGAAGGCGTTGTGGATTATTCGGCCTAGTGCTGAGCTTGGGATGTGCTTTTGCTAGAGGTAAAACTGCTGGGCAAGCTCAGAGCCTGTGCTGCCTAAAGGTGATGTCTAGAATGGAGAGAGTTGAGCACGCCAGCGTTAAAGCACACACAGCACTGCTGCCCTTCCCTGTGTGAAATCACAGCGAAGCTGGCCCATCCTGTGGCTGTTGAATAACAAACAGCTCTCGAGAAGATCCAAGTCCAGCATCCATGCCAGGGCTCCATCGCGTGCTTGGCAGCAGGGGCCGTGCTGGTGTGTGGGCTTTGGGCAGGAGAAASCTCAGGCTGCGAGTGGAAACAGCGCAGCGAGAGCAGCAGGCGCCTTGTGCCGCTCCGCCGGGACRGGGCTGGGAACGAGCACCCGGGTTCTGTCTCCAAGTAAACGATGCTGYGCTCGCTGCCCGGGGTTGTGTAATCTGGCACAGGGCTGCAGTTTTTGGGTATGCTTATCCCAAACCCKCCCCCCCAAGGGAGCTGCTGGTGATTCACCTCTCTGCATCACAATTCCTGACGCTTTTCTAAGCGCTGTCCTTAGCCTGTCCTTGGTTCACGGGCTGCCAGTCCGGCCTGATTGGAAGAAAAGGGCTTTCAAGCAGTGTAAAAGTTTGCCAATTTACTACACCAATGCATTAATCCTGCGTCAAGACTCTGTGGCTCATTTACTTCTGCTGTTGCTTTAAGGGTGAACCAGAAGACACAAAAAAGTTAGAAAAAAAGAAATTCAGCTAGCTGTAGAAATGTGATAAATGACCAGTAATTTGATTGTGAGCAAAAGCATTCCTTGTATGCAGTTTTCAGTTCACAGTTAGTGAAACAGTGCGTGTTTGTCTGTTTAGAAAAATCTGCTCTTTTTGTTAAGAACTGGCAGGATCCTCAGTGCTCTGTCTTTCCAAGACAGTGCAAATACTAATTTAAAAATCTATATCTAAATAAAGTTGTTGGCATATATTAACACTAGATATCTTTTTCACATATGGTTCAACATAAAAGTTCCAATTCTGTACAGATAATGTGAAGCTTTGTATGCCTTTTTAATTTATTTTTTTTATGAATGACTGAAAGTAAGGATTAAAGCAGGGTTTGCAGGTACCCTCCACGTCCTTGTTTTGAGTAGGAATGAAGCCAGGGCATTGATTTCTGAACTCTTGGCCCATGTGAAACCATCCTGCATTTGATAACATGTACATTCTCTTGTCCTGCTGCCTGCTCTTCTTCTGTTGGCTCCCAGCTCCTCATGTGCTCCATGTTCTTGGTCTCAGRTGTTGCAGTGTTTGTGATAACACCTGTTACTCTGCAGTGTGAGGAAATGTTAGGTGCTCCCTGTGAGGCAGGAATCTGGAACCCTCTGCTAGGAAAAGGCTTTTGCCTTTCTGCTCTAGAGAGTGCAGTGTGAACAGGTTTGTCTTATTAGACATTTATCTTCCTTAACTTGGCTTGAATGGARTGGGCAGGCTCTCCAGCAAGGGGGCCTTCTCCCTAGGATGTGTGTTACCAAGGTTAGTGGAGATGATAAAACAAGACACTCCTCTTTCTCTCTGAATTTGTTCTCCACTTCATTATTCAGTTTTACATTTTTATGTCACTTCCAGTTCTTTTATCAYGGTGAAATCTTTCAGATCGGATAAAAGCTGAAGGCTACAAGCAGAAACCAGAATTTTTCAGCTGCCTTTGCTATCAAGCTGCAAACATCAGTCAGAAGCCCAGTGTTTATTTCGCTTTTGTTACCATTCCTGTATGAAAAAAAAATGTACATAAAAGGGCTGTTTGCTGACTTGCAGTAATTGGGAGAACACAAAGAGCTGAGTGCAGGGATTCAGAAGGAAGAGAAACAGAGTTCAGTCTTGAGTCATGGAAAATGCTTTTCCCAATCCAGTGTTTTATGCRTGCATCTCTCCTCATGGTGGTTTCAGGTCTCCTCACAGAGTCCACCCACGAGCATGTGTGCTTAACCTGTTGGAGTGTTAAATCCTGGAATAGATTTTCTCTTTTTTTACCTGCCTGCCCTTGCTGGGAAGATAGAATTGAGAAACTGGGAATCAGCTTGGAAAATTTAGTGTGGCTTTGAATTTTCAGGGTGCTTTGAAAAGGGTGCAGCTTGAGAGCAGAGGTTTGCACTCAGTAATAGAGCTGGAATTACAATCCCATGGGAGTAGGGGCAGAGCTGGATGGGTCAGAGGAAGTGATGGACCAGTGTTTGTAGGTGTTCTGTCAGGACCAAAATATTTTCCACAGGATTCAGAGTGGAAACTTTGGYTTTCCTAGAAGTATTCCCAAGGAGAAGAAATGCCAGTGATTAATCTGTTTGCAATAAGAACCAAAGTTTGCCCCCTGCTTCACGGGGTGATGCCTGCTCAGGAAGAACACCTAATTTCCATGGTTCTTTGGTGGCCACTTTCTGCCTGGAAATGTTTGGAGCCTGTTTTGAAGCTGTGCAGAAGAGCATGCTTGCGTCATCCAGAAAATGCAGTGAGTCAGTGGAGTCCTGAGGGAGCTGTAACGGCTCAAACAGAAACTTGGAAAAKGAGATGGGGATGGATTTAAAGATACAGCATTTGTGGCTGCTGCTCTGTTTCGAGATGGTCTGCACTCAGCAGAGGCATTGGTGAGGAAGGGGTTCAGGAARGACTTTGCTGCTGTAAAATACAAGTGGAGCTTTATGAGTGATCCACCCGGGACAGGGTGTGGGGACTGGAAGAGGGTGTTAAGCAAGTTCTCCTTGTCATTATACTCAGTAATTTGGTATTCAGGGAATCTCCATGAATTCTTCATTGATATGTGTGTTTTGGTATGTTAATGAATAACTTATGGGGATGGACAGGAAGGAAGGTGGGGGCAGCCTCTTGGTTTGGCCCCCACTCCTCCTTTTCCTTAACGTTTTCAACCGCCTTCAGATTTGGGATGGTTTCCACAGCATTACAAGCTGTGTGTTGCTGCAGTGCAGCTGTGTTGGGATTGCTCTTGGCCCAGCTCATCTGGCCCAGGAGATGCCCCAGGTCCTGTCAGGGAACACAGTGTGGTTTGTAAGGATGTGCTCAGGTCTCCATGGACCACCATGGGCAGGTTTGCTGTCAGTGCATGCTGCCCTTTCTCTTTTGTGTCCACCCACAGCCAGACAAACTGGATATGGGGTCCCTCCTTCCTCCAAACCCAGCAGTGATCCACAGCAGRACATTTCAGAGATTAGGTGTATTCTCTTTAAAATGCTTCTGGTTCCTGTTGTRGGTGAAATAGCCAAGGTCTGTCATGATACTGTTGGTGTGTTGGTTGTTTTATTTGAAAGCTTTCAGGGGTGTGAACCACWGTGGTGTTTGGGTGCCTCAAACCCACAGATGAATTAATCTTTGTGGTCTGTTTCTAGAGGGAAAAAGTACAAAGAAAAGATGGAAAGTGGCCTAGCAGTGAAGTCAAAGACAGTGTCTTGTGCTTATGTATTTCCTRTTGTTTCTGCTTCAGAATTGAGAGCCCATTTTCCTCATTTACCAGACCAGCAGAACGAGGCTGTTCCCCCCAGCAGAGATAGTGGAACACAGAAAAAAAAAATCCTGAAAAATCTTCCCTCCAGATAGGCTCTTTCCCTGCTTGGACAGAAAAACTTGAGGTGCTGAACTTGGTTGGTTTTTCTGAGCAGGGCAGGGTAAGAGGCATCAAAGCAAGCTTTACAGGTGAGATGAACCTCCAGAGTGACTTTTCTGTAAATAAAAGAACGAGTTTCTGGAGAGCCAAGGATGAAGAAAAAYGAGAAAGCCTGGCTTTTCCCATTCATTTGGGTTTTTTTGAGCAGGGGCAGCTCAATCCCTGGGCTCCCTCAGAGCTATTCTTACACTTTATTRTCAAGAACATGAAAGCATTTTGTGACTGTGATGTGTATGCACCTCAGCACTGCAGTTTAGCTGTTTTATTCAGACCAGGAAAGCTTCATTAGTTCRTGCTGATTGAAGAGTGATACAGTCCCCAGCCATCCTAATGCAAATTGATGACTCATTTATATCTTTAGAGTTGAATTTAAATTTCTATAAAATTTTAGATTTAGGCAAGTAATTGCGTTACAGTTTTGTGGCTTCTGTGAAAATCTATTTTTTTTTACACCGAGGGCCATATTTCAAACTTGTGACCTCATTCCCATAAAGCAAAGCTATTTCATTACATCATAGCTGTGCAATTTGCCTTCTGATAACTCATACACATTTATGTTGGATCCATTAAATACTTGTCCACTTAAAGAGCTGGCAGGCATTAACATGTTAGCATGTAAATATTAATTGAAAACAAAAATAGAAATTGGTATTCTTTTGGCCTTCTTTTTGACAGTTTTGTTGAAAACAAATGAATTGTAGTTTTCCTTTCCATCATCATCCTTCTTGGTTTCCAGAAAAAATGATTAATGAGCTTTAGCCTTTGCAGCTGCAACATTTGATTGCAGTCTGACTTCACTAGTGATGAATACGGAAATATTTCTGCAGTTAATTGGATGTTATCAAATCCACAGTAGGTGACTAAGACCATACTCAGATGTAGTTGTTGCCATGAGCAGGATCTTTGAGGGCAGGCTTCCCTCCATGTATAGTGATATCAGTTCACACTCTATATTAAATAAATACTTGAGGAGCTTGGTGTCCAAGATTTCCCTTTGCTTTGGAGGAGCTTAGTGCCCAARATCTGCCCTGTTCCTTTTGCTTTGAGGCACTGAGGTTCCCCTGCTGCTCTGATTAAAGTTAAGTTTCAGATAAGTTGAATGGATTTAGGGTGGGAAAGGATCAACATGTATTTGAAACAGTACAGTGTGTCAGTCTCATACAAGATGCCCTTTTATAGGCTCCRCATAAATGTCAAATATTTTAGCTTAGTATTTAGCAATGGTCAACCATCTTTGAATCCCCCTGAGTTCCAGCACTAGTGCTCTGTGCTGAAATGACTTAAAACATCTTTCATGGCTCTGCAGCTTTAAATTGCCTTTTTTTTTCCCTTCTCTGAGCCTCTTCTGTCACCTCTGTTTTGCCAGCAAGTCTTGTGAAAGCAGCGTCCCTTGTGATTCAGATCAAATGACTCTTCTGGCAGCAGGACCCTCCTGTGGGGAGCAAAMCGAGGCCAAAACCCCACCCTGGACCCCTCAGTGCTCTGAGGATGCTCTGTGCATGGGATTGAGCAAACCTTCCTCCCAGCATGCTGGGACAGGGTAGCACCAAGAATAACAGGAATATTTTCTTGGTACTGTCAGCTTGGGAGCTGTGGAGTTAAATTCCTTCCTCAAGCTTTGCCCCCTTGGTAACACCTCCAACACACTGATTATTCATGTTAAAAACAAAAACAACAAAGGGATAATTGCCCAAACTTTGTAAAATGGCTATTTCTGCCCATTCAGCCTCAGATGGTGTTTGACCCTTAATACAGATGGTTTCACTTAATGTATTTTGTTTAAACAATCCCTGTTCCTGGAAGTGGTTTCAGAATAGGCTGTTCCTCATTGCTGTTCATGTTTGCTTTTTCTTATGATATTATAAGAAGCTTGAAGAGAGTGGATTCAGAAAAGGGCAGTAATCAGTGTTCACAGGCATTTGTGGAAGCTTTTGTATTTTCCAATTAATACGATGTTGACTCCTCAGGCTTTCAAGACTGGAGTGGTTTGGAGCACTTTTGTCCTCAGGCTGTCGAGCTCCCTGTGCTTCTGTTATTCCTCTCTCTGTGCTGAGAGACCTCAGGGAGTCCCAGCACATTTCTGTGGAACAGCTTTTCATCTGGGATACCTGGTTTTCCTCCCAGGATAGGCTTCTTGGTGCTCCATCACACAAAAASCTCCTTTCTCTTGGATGCAAACAAAGTGTTTCTGTGCAAGGGGAGAAAAAACTGTCTGTTGTGCTTGGAATTATCTCCCTCTCATGCCTGTTAGGATTTCTGCATGTGCAGACRTTTTGCAGGTGGTGCAGGGTGTGTTGGTGATACTGAGCACACCCTGAGTGAGCTGTGAAAAGCCTCCCTCAAGTTCCACATCAGGAGTCTTAAAATCCTGCCACAGCCACCAGAGGCAGCCCCACTTGATGGAAAGAATGTGTGTGCCCTTGAAGTACGTGAGAAGTGTGGTTTCTGAGCTGGAAGTTGGTGTGTTGGGTGTGTTAGTGAATGTTTCACATTGGTGTGGTACCTTCTAGCAGTGGGTCCCGAGGCTGGGACCTGATTTGTTGTTTGAAGGTTTGTAGTAGTTACGTTTGGAAAAAAAAATGGAGATGCCAAGTCAGGTAATTGTTTATCCACAGTGATTGGAGAAATCTAAAGTAGAGTTAGAAATAAAATTATGGCATGTYTGTTCATATGATGAAGCAGAATAGTTAATTTTCCCTTATTTTATTTCTTTATTTTTCCTAAAACTATTTTTTTTTCTTAAAATCCAAGCCCTGCTTGAGGGGTTGACAGTGTAAGCAAAAGTGACCCAAGTAATTTATCACCAGGTGCTTCCAAAACARTAACCTGCTAATCCTCCCAGTGACCTTTATAAACACTTCAGGTRGAATAAAAAAATGAGAGATCACATGGTCTCTGAGGTTTTTTCATTTTATGAATGATGTGTTACTTGGCTTAAAATCCTTTTGTGTCACCTCCTCAATATCCTSTATTGTCCATGCAGTGCCCTTGCCTCATCCCCCTTGACTCCAGGGCTGCTGAAGATTTCTCGTCCTGATTCTTTCTRTGAATGTTCCTCTACTTTGAGATTAATTTTAAAATGGGTTCTCCTGGCACCCTGACTGCTGTATGTGTGGGAGGGAGGGATTAGGAGAACACAGGAGCTCTTTCACCATCTGAAAATCCTCTGGTCATGCAAAGACTGAGCTGAACCAAGGAAGGGAGGAAATCAGGATGTGTGGCCTAACAAAAACCAGTTGGTTGGCTTTTGCTCTGGGTATTCCCACCTGGTGTCAGCTCAAGCCAGAGCTTTCCTTCTCTGTCCAGGCTGCTTTTGTTAGTTCACTGTTTTTTCGTCTTTATTCCTGTAGTAACTCAATACAACATCTCTAACTTGGCTGGGCAGGCAGAGGAGCTTGCCTATCACTGGCTTGAGACCTCAGTATGGACTGGCAATCAATGAGGAATAGGAAGAGCTGTGAGTTAAATTACAGAGTTGTGCTATCTTCTGTCTGGAACTTCATGGAACAACCCCAGAATCAGGAGGAGCTTAGAGTGGAGCTGCAGAGGAACTTGTTACTCCAGAAGGTTTCTCACCAAGCTGTGTTTTCTGGGACTGCTGTGTGTATTGCAGCACTGCTGCATATCTGGGTATCTGTCAGCTCTCTAGGAATTTGAGGCATTGCATTCCCTAGATCCAGACTGGAGTGCAGCCAGTTCCTCGAGGCTGGATGAAGTACTTCCATTTCAGGTGGAAGCACGTCTCCCAGCACAGAATAACAGGTCTATTTGAGGGTCTCTGAATGATTGATGAAGTCCATCTATAGCTGATCCAGTTCTAYATTCACATTTATTTCTTTGGGATTCATTTGTAGCTCTCTCAGTCGGAAAGGTTGGTAAGATTAAGCTGTTTATACAACTTGTCGATACAGATGGTTTACTCAGTATTCTGAATTAAACAACAGCTTTGCTGGCCCCCTCATGATGCCAGCTCTGTTATTTGTGTGAACATACACTGATGAGACTCTTCACATTCTTGAASTGGGTCACCACATGGTTTTGTGAGCACCAGTGCCAGCAAGAGGGAGAAGATGGGAAAGGTGGGACCCAGGCACTCTGTGTTTAGATGGGGTTAACTAGTTGAAGACCCTCACTCTGTGTCAGCAGGATTTCTTCCCAGCTTATCTCACTGTTTGTCTGTAGCACTTTCCTGCTTCCTGCCCTGCTGCTCCATTGTGCAAGTTTTCAGAGCAGTCACAGGTATTTCAGTTTTGTGTTTGTTTGTTTAAATATTTGTGCACATCATCAAGGTCCTCTTGTCCCCTTGAACAGTGATGTGACTCAGCTGAGCCTGACGTGAAAGAAGTGTCCAGCTCACCCTTWGGAGCAGGGTGGGATGGTTTGGAGGGTGCCAGTGGTTGTTACTCCTTGATACCTGGCACTTCTCCCTATTTTCTGTCTGGTATGTGGGCAGACAGATTCAGTTGGAAACCTCAAGACCACATGTAACAAATCTGCTCCGAGAATGGTGATCTCTGATTAATRATGGGCAGGTACAGAGGGAGTGAATAGAGAGGRACTTTTGGGGTTACTGGAGATCARTAGCACTGRTTTCTATTTTACTCCTTCCTTTATSTTTCCACTTTCTGCCTGGAAAGGCAGAAAACATGCAGAGGAATTGCACAGTCTTGTGCTATTTTCTAAATCTATATTCAGATACRACATGCATGATTAAGCATACCAAAAAAACTCATCCTGAAAGAGCTTAGCTTAATAACTTTTGCCCCTTATGAATTCAGCATCTGTTTTTTGCTTTGTCTTAATGGTGCAACCTAGGGAGAATGTTCCTTTAGCTTAAAAAAGAAAATCCAAATTAAACTCCTTCTTTCAATGTGTTTTTATGTTTAGGAATTGGGAAAGAGCATTCAACCTTTGTGGGAGTTTAGCACTTGAACTGCATTTGTGTATGCTCGGAAGTGCATGAGTAAATCAGAGAGTCTTTTCCTGCATCCCTGCTCCAGTTGGACCAGGACAGAGSTGTATATACACATTTTGCTTTTGCCTTTCCTCATGGTGAAGTAGCTTATTTCTGTCTGAAGTTTCTTCCTGTCGGCCCCAACCTTTGCAGGAAAAAATACTGGTCCTGCCTTTACGTCATAGTCCCAGCAGGACTCTCAAAACTTCTTATGTGTCCTGACAACAAAATGAAATGCTGAACTGTTTGGAGGGAGCYATTGCTGCAGGCAGTTCTAATTAACGGGAAGCTTTTCCTTTCTGGGAGCACATATTTACTTTCTTACACTGGGAATAATAAGCAATTAGTGCTGTGGAGCACCAGGCACTTACCTGCACATCTGAGGCTGAGAGTAGATCCTGAGGGTGGATAAGTAGAGTAATTCAAATCAAGTGACTGTAGATGGCTTTATAGAGTGGGGTTTATGCTTATATGGATGCTTTTTTTATTTTTTTATTTCTATAGTTACAAAGGGCTTCCACTACTTTCTCAAAATAATATGTATTCCCCTGTGGATGAATTAGTGACGTCTGGAATTCCTGAGCAGAAGGCACTGGAGTTTGGGGCTTTGGGTTGGATTTTTGAGGTTTTTTTTCTCCCTTGGTTTGTAAAAAAAATTAACTTAAAAGAAGAGGGAAAAGCACACTCATTGCAGTGTCAAAATATCTGTATGTTGTAAAGGTTTCTGCCCATTGATATTGATAGTGTTCAAAAGCACTAACTGTCTAGCTTTAGATCCCTAGAGAAAAATGATCTCTGCAGTCGAATTTATCCTATTCTCCTGTGGCTGTGTGTGTGCTACTTGAAATTTTSTGCATTTCAGTAAATTAGGATAATCTTTGCTGAATTCAGTGCTGAAAAAGCTAAGTAGAGTACAGAAATGATGTGTGGCTGGGAAGGGAACCTTCACCTGCCCTGGAATGGCTGTGAAAATGTTGATACTGCTGCGAGACCTCCTTTGTGTCATCAGCTTCRAGGCAAAGGAGTTGAATTGCTCCTCGCTTTGCTGGATTATTTGTTTATTTGTGCATCATTATTTGCTCTGYGTGGCTTTTATCCGTTTGCTTTTCAAGTCCTTTGGTGATTCCCACACCTGTGGCAGCAGCAGGACACGTCCATAGATGCGTGCCCCAGCCTAAACTCTCCAGCTGGGAGAGAAAACACAGCACAACCACTTTGGGTGGGGAGAGCCAGCAAGGAGTTCCAGCTGATCCCATTGCTGGAATTCCATAGCTGATGCACACAAGGTTGGCCAGGGCTCAGGGGCTCAGGACAGGTCGAGGTGCAGGCGTGGATCAGGCGTGTGCTTGCAGCCAGCCCTGGATAAACCTCTCCTCCTCCATGTTCCTCCTAATCCCTGCTGGGTCTCATGCGGCAGCGGTTCAGTAATACTTGTTTTCTTTTCTTCTTCTCCCCTTCCACCCCCTCCTCATGTGTAATTTGATCTCCGAGGCCTGCTCTTCTGCTTTGGCAGATTTTTCTGCTCTTGAATGGAAGAAATTTAACCACTTAGTTACTGCCACGACCAACCCCTGCTCGCTGGTCCCTCTGGCTCTTCCTGCGGACGTGCTCGGACTTACCCAAGAAAAGCCCACAAAGTCATCAGCTCTGAGGGGTTTTAACCTCTTCTCTTGCCTTTTCTTTTTCATCTGCACTTCCTTGCCTTTTCATTTAAAAGAAATACGGAAATGCTCCCACTCAAGATCTGAGTCAGTATTTGGCAAAGATATTCCTCTCAAATTTGTTTGCTGATCCTCTCCAAGCATGTATGTTTTCTGATTGTGTCCTGGCTGTCTGTGATTCCTCCCTTCYCTGGGCTGGCAGAAAATACTGAACTTCAGCAGGATCCCTAAACTGATGGAATTGTACCTAATGCACAGGAACTTCCAGTCCCTGCTCCCTGTTTCGCAACCTTAATAAACTGCCTGGACAATGGAAGTTCAGTCATTACTAGTCAGAAGGAATTTGTGATTTTTGTGTCTTTAAGGTACACTGCTATATTTTTTTTTTGGATCTGAAAAGTGCAAGAAGCTTCTTCTTTTTTTTTTTTTCTTTGCCTGCAGATGTTTCAAAAAGYGTTCAGTGGAAGAGGCCCAAAACCTTTTCAGTGATGGGTGATGAGCCCCATTGGACTTGAATTTAACCTTGCAGGCATCAAATGCTAATACTTCAGGCAATTCCCTGTGGAGCTCATGGCCTGCCTTGTGTTTTTACATGAACACAGTGAATACAGATCACCACTGCAGGAATTTAGTAGTTTGCAAAGACATATCACCATTGAAAGAATTTAGSAGTACCTTCTGCCTTGTTACTACCTTAAAAAAATAAGGATTCTGCTCTGTTGCTTAAAAGGAATTTCAAATAGTTGAACATTCCATCTCTGAAATCCCACCACTTCCCAGCCACCTCCTTCGCTCATGAAAATTGCAAATAACAAACATCTGTTAAATCAAGGAGAAAAACTAACAAATGCACATGCTTTATTGCAAAATCCTTGGCTTTTCTGTTGATGTGTACAGTGSACTTTTTGTAACCTGGCTTTTCTTGGTTTTTTGAAGTATCTACTGATGGGAGTGGGACCTAGTAAGTCCAAGTACCAGAATATATGTTTAATATATATGTGCATGCAGATACYTCTCTGTGCTCTTGCAGGGCTATTCCAGCTGTGCTGGATGGTGACTGAAGGAAGAAAAACACTCTTTGCCCTCAGGTGCTGACTTGCCTTTGTTCAAATCATGTGTGTGGGTTTTTTATTTTATTTACAATAATACCTATTGTAGAATGGTCAGAGTAGTAGCAAGAGGCTTTTGTTTTTAACATGCTGTTTTAACTAGCTGTTGTAAACATGTCAGCTGSATCTKGAAAAGAGCTTAAACAGGATGGTAGAATGGTGGTCTCTAAAAATGGTTTGTGTCTGAATTGGAAAAGGAGAGACAGAGGTTTCTACATAAAAAGCTGAAAGAGAGACACTGACAGCACTGGTGGAGTGGTTCTGAGTTAGGGCAGTGGTGGAGAAAGGCTGGCATTYACACACATCTCTGGCACAAAGGTTCATCTGGGCAGAGTGGTAAAACCACTCCAGCCCTGTTTATCTGGGTGTGCATTCCTAATGCCAGTGGTTTTATGGATTCCTGGAGCTCACCAAGTAAGTGGTAGATCCCTCAGAATTCTGGTTGCTTGGGCTTTTCTCCTGCGGTGTGTGAACACACATTTTACCAGGCTGATGTAGAGCATGTTCTGTGTGAAAATACCAGCAAGGACTTTTCTCACCCTCTCCTCATTACATGGCAGATAGTACAAAAAAATCCCAAATGTCATTGCCTTCTTTGTGTAGTGCTGTCATAGCCAAGGAAGTGAAGACCTTTGGAGTGTCCTGGAAGACTTGTTTTCACTTGTCCTTTGAAGTAGCTACAAGGTGTCTGAACAATCATTTGAGACTAAGAGGTGATGGACTCAGGAGACAGTTATTTAAATCTGAGGTGGTTTTTAACTGGCTGGGTGTGGGATGTGCACTCACCTCTAACCCTGCCAGCCTTGGGCTCACATTCTGCTGTGCTTTCTTTGGCAGAAGGAATTTCTCTACCATAACAAATCTCTCATGATTCAAYGAGCTCGACTCACTGAAGTTGTTGTGTTCACTGCAAACAGCTCTACAAGACTCCACCAGAGTTTTTGTGCTGCACGTGCCAAGAAGGTAGAGTTGAGTAGCCAGCATTTGAAAGCTGCTAGTCCTCTCTATCTGATAGACAGCATTATTTTCCCAAACATTTGGCACTTTGTGTCTAAGAGTGGATGAAGTTGTTTAATGGTGGAGGACCTGAAAATCCCAAAGAAAACTGGAACCTGTCAGACAAAGCAGGACTAACCCCCAGAAAAACAGGGAATGCTGCATTTGCTGTAGGATCAAAGCCCAGCTTTGTTACCATGCATAGCACATGCTGTGGTCATTCATGGATTTCAACATAGGCTTCTTGGATTATTTGCATATACACATACACACAACATACACAGACACATTTTTTAATCAGGTAATGGTGTTAGTATGTGTTATTCCACTATGTGTTATTCCACTTCCATCAGAGAGCTGTCTAGCATGGGAGTGTTCCATGGCATGGATGTATTTTAATCCTAAAGACAGTGATCTATGAATGCCCCAAATCACATGTAATCTTACCACTTACTGAGAAAAACGCATCTCATAAATTACGTGATTCTACATTTTGTTGCTCCAGAGACAAAAAAACTGTTACACAGCTGGAACTGAGTTAGTCTTTWTCACCTGTGGGGAAATTCTCAGCTGCATTTATAGAAGAAAAAGATAAGGCACAGGTAACTTTAAGTGTAAGCAAGAATTTGTTTTTTTTTCTGGCACACTTCTTTACTCCTTTGCTTTAACCACTAGTTTGTGATACTTGTGTTCCAAGTGACTTTTTGATCCAAATCAGCTGAATGTGCCTATCAAAAAATGCCCAGACTTTGGGACTTGAAACTCTGTTAACTTTCCATGTTTCAGAAGAGAATTTTAAAACAAAATTAAGCTCAGATTTTAAATGGGTGACAAACACTCAAGCTGTTTTTAATGGTATCGCARCAAAATTCACTCCAGCTGCTAACATGTGAGATCATGCCAAAACTCACTTTGTGTTCGTGGAGTCCAGTCCTTCCACTGCTGCTGTCACGTGTGTGTGTGATCATTCTCTTTTGGATAAAAATCTGTCCTCAAATCCTGGGTAGCATTAAGAATGTAAAGAATAAATCTGTCTGCTAGAAGCAGCTCAAACACAAAGGCCGTTGGCTAAATAGGTTTATGCTCTTGTAGGAGCATGAACAATAAAGGCTAATGGATACTGGATTGCATTAATGAGAGCAGAGCCAGCAGGTCGAGGGAAGTGATTATTTCCCTCTTTTTGGCTCTTGTGAAGCCACATCTGGAGCTCCTTCCCCTGTAGCAGATGYTGAGAGCCTGGAGGGAGCCTGGCGGGGGCTGGAGCTGGTGCTGCCCCCCGGGGCCGAGGAGAGAGGGGATGGAAGGGGTCCCAGAGCTTTAATAACCACCCGACTGGTGGCTGGAAAGACTCTTCTCAAAGGTGCACAGCAAAAGGAAGAGAAGCAACACTTAAAAGTTGCATCAAGGGAAAGCTGGGTAGGTATGAGAGGATAAAAAGTGTTTAACTGCCCAGCACATTCAGTTAAAGTTTAGCTGAACAGAGCSTGGAAAATCCTGATGTAGGGAGATAGCCTCCCTCTGAACAGGAGCTAGAACTGGAGCCCTTCTGAGCCTACTCCCAACCAAACTGTTTTGCCATTCTGCAACAGAGAGCCTGAGCTGAAGTTTCTATCAGTCACTGTAGCCCAGAAATCTGCACACATTTCATGACTGATCTTGTTCTAAGATATGTATATGACAAAAAAAATGTGAGAGGGATTAATAGCTGACAGCAGTAAGAGTGGCAGAGGTTGTGTGACWCCAGTATGGCTTTCATTTCTGTATCACCAGTTAATTTCATGGCATTCAGGAATGGCAGAGGGTATTTGCTCAAAGTATTTAGAGCCCAGTTTGCCATGACACAAAAGAGGAAACGTTGAAGGATGATGTTTGTAGCACAGGGACCACACAAGCGTGTCTGCCTGGCAGCATAAAGGGAATTAATTTGTTTATCTACAGAGGAAGTTATCCCGGATAGCTCTTTGTGTTTAACATCCCCAAGTGGATGTGTTTCTCCTGCAGTGAGGTTCTTCTGCAAGCGGGTTAATTTAATTTGAGATGAGGCATTCTTCTTCAGGAATCAGAACCCCAGGAGTTCATCAGAAGCGTAATCCGCATTAATTCTGCTGGCACTCATTGTATTAACTTTAATTGTAATGGCTGGGTGGTGTTCATGGGGGGCAGCCTTTGTACTGTGGGGAGTGCTTTGGGGATTCTGTGTTCCTACAGCTGCAGGAGAACTGGGATAGGGATGGGGATGCTTGTCTCATGGAAAAGAAGTTGTGTGCAGGATGCTTGGTCTGCTCTTAAAACCTCATTTCATCCCAGTTCCCTAGACGTGACACTGGGCTAAAACATGTGAGGACTGAGCTCCTCCTGTGATTTATGTAACCTTTCTCCTCCAAATCTGTGTTTAACTCCTCTTTTTTCCTGTTTTCATTTTGTTTTGTTTGTGGGGTTTTTGTTTGTTTGTTTGTTGGGATGGTTTTTTATTTTTGTTTTGTTTTTTGGTCTTGTTTTGGTTTTTTTTCTTCTCTCCCCCAGTGCAGTTGCACACAAGTTCCCTGTTAGGCAGGCAAGGAACAAGTAGATAGGTGTGTGTTTCTCTTACAACTCYAGTGCTTCCATAAAACAGAAATTCTCCAGAAGTGGAGAGAGGATGGGATACAGTGGGGAGAGCTGTATTGTTGYTTTCCCAATGTCCATGCAGGCTTGCCAGCAGTGGGGATGGGAACCTCAGCTCCTTTCTGAACTGTCTCAGTTGAGGAAATGTTGAAGTTCTCTACCTGCTTTCTGGTGTATTAAGTGGGTAATATCCATKGTCATGTTTCTTTGAGAAAAAGGTGAAAGTGCTTTGAACATTACACTGTCCTTACTGTTATTTCTTTGTAGAAATGTGACTTGTGGTATTAAAAAGAAAAAAGGCAAATGCTCTTATTGCAGTTCAGTATGGGTTGAGAGATCAAGGATTTTTTTCCCAGCTGTCTCTCATGTTTTCACCCCATGGATCAGAAGACTGAGGCAAAGTGATGCTGTAAAATAATGTTTAAAGAGTCTGAGCAATGTTTGCTGTTTCGGAGGCACAGACCTCAGATGCTGGAAGCATGCAGCGTTTCCCCTAAAGTATTCAATGTTTGAAAACGTTGGAGGGCAAAAGAGCACAAGCACTAGTCAGAAACCTTGCCAAAATAAACTGTCAGATGTGAAGGCAAGTTTTCAGGGACAAAAACGAAGATATGCTGCTCTGTTGACTCTGTGTGTGACACACCGAGGGCTCCACACGTTGTGGCGTGGTTTGTGCTGGGATCAGCTTCCCAGGCTGTTTTCCACTTCTAATGAACTCTGCACCCTCGAGCACCTTTTGCTCCAAGCAGCAAAAAGCACCCCAAGCTTTGGGAGGTGAAAGGGGATTTTTGAAATAATTTTTGAGAGTGGATTTGGAAATAATGCAGTTGTATACATACCCAATATGCCGTCTCCTTTAGTGAGAGAGCTAGGTAAGTAGATAATATATATATAACAAAAATGATGCTTGTTTAAATAGGACACACACAATAATGCCAGAAAACAAGCTATTAAAAATGCATAAGCAGAGAGCATTAATTGGTGTGGTAGCCTTGAGAAACAAGCAGGGAAAGGGCACAGTTTGCAGGGGAGAAGAGTGAAAAGTTTTGGGCCCTTATATCAAAGGAGCAGCAGTAACCTCATTATCCGAAACCCGAATCCTTATGCCTGTAATTAGCACAGAGATGCTAAGGCCGGATTCCTGGGCAGGAGCTGTTTTTGTGCCGGGTTACAGCCGGGCATGGCTCCGGGCTCGCTGTCCCCGCTGCCCCGCGGAGTCGGAACAGCCCCTGGACGGGCTGTGAAGGGACGCGCCCGCCTTTCCTACGCTTCCCCAAACCAGGGAAAAAGCCCAACCCTCGGCCTCYCCGGCTGGGAGAGGCGCAGGCAGGAGGAGGTTAAGGAGCGAGGGCGTTGCTGGATGCCTGATGTCATGGAGGCCGGCGGCGGCTGAGTGAGGGGCCCTTTGTTGGCAGCCGAGCCCCAGCAGCGCCCGGCGGCTGCCGCGCACGGCCGCCACCGCTGCCTCTGCCCGACTCGCTTGGCTTCGCTTTTTCTTTTTTTTTTCTCCTTCTCTTCTTACTGCTTTTATTCTTTTTTTTTTTTCTTTTATTTCCCCCCCTCCCCCCGCCCTTCCCTTCCTCTCTCTCCCGCCAAAAGAGTTGGGAAGGAGGGAAGATGGCTGGAGTGAACTCCCCGGGAGAGGAGGTGCGGGGCCCCTGCATTTTCCGCCTCTCGGGCTCGCCCTTGTAATGCTTTTCGGAGCGCTGGATTTTCGTCGAGTTTTCCTGGATATTTTGCTTTAGGCTTCTCCTGGATGCGTTGTTTTAGGCTTCTTCTGGACTTTTTTTAGACTTTTACCGGATCTTTTTAGACTTTTTTTTTTTTACAAAAAAGACTTCTAACGGATAATCCCACATAGAAGAAGCCGAAGGAGGGGGGGAAGGGAAAACAGACAGCCGAAGCCAAACTCTAACAAATGAAAATGTTGGAGATTTGCTTGAAATTGGTGGGTTGCAAATCGAAGAAGGGGCTTTCCTCCTCCTCCAGCTGCTACCTGGAAGGTGAGTACCCAACAGGGGTCGGGACCCTCCCGGGGGGCACAACCCGATCCCATCCCCACCATCCCAGACTGGAGTTTTGTCCCTCCGCTGGAGGCTGGGGCCGGSTTTGGGGGGATGTTTGGAGCTGGCCAGGTTCAGGCTGGGCTTTGCCGTGCGGGGCTGAAGAAGCGAGCGGTGTCGGCGGAGCCAGGTGCCTTTCATTAATGCAGTTACAGAGGGAGCGCGGCTCTACCATTTATGGTTGTAAAATGTCAAGTGATCTTATTGCCGAGCCCATAAACAAATCCCTATCTTCAGGCCTCAGCTTTATACTTTTTTTTTTCTTCCGGGGGGGGGCAGGGGGGAATCTTTTGGATGTGAAAAAACCCAACTCCATACTCAAGAAAAAAATTTAGATGAGTCCATCGGTAAAATATTTTCGGCGTGCGTTCATATGTAATGCCTTGGTCCACGTTGGTTATCCCCCTTCTTACTGTGCTTTCCACAGGCATTCATTTGACTGAATTTTTCTTGCATATTTGCTTTTAAAAAGTGATTTTTGAGTCACACCCGTGGTTACTTGTGGACAGTGAGATGTTAAACATACGGGTTCAACTGGTTTGGATGGAAAGCTTGGGCACCACGCTGGGCGGGGGGGACTTTGGGCTGAGGWCTTGCTTGGTGTGACCTCAGAGCAAGATTTTCACCCTGACGTGGCTTCACACCCTGCCTTGTGGTCCCTCCGTTCAGCCTCCCAGGGCTGTGTCCATCCCACAGGTCCGGGCTCCTTCAACTTCTTTTGTGCTGCTGGAGGTTGTTTCAGAAAAAAAAATAATCCTCCTGCCAGGAGGACTGTGCTAACTCATCAAATCAGAGGCACGGAAGGCAGCAGCTGATTTCCAGGGGCCTATCGCGAGTGGCTGTTGCTCAACTCTCAAATATTCAGTGCAGAAACGGCCCTCGGAAATTCATGGGTTAGGAATCTCAGAATCTACAAATGGCTGCTCGTGGCAAACTCACTTGAAGAAGTTTTGGATCAAGAGTCTGTGTTTATTGGATACATTCGGTGATTCTGAGGAATTTTCTGTTCTCTAAAWTCAAAGAATAGTTTCCAGAGGACTTTTTTTCTGCTTATTTAAAGTTTCAGAAACCAARTGGTGGGCAGATGCATGAATAATTTTGATGTTTCTATGTGACTGAATTCTTCTGCCATCTTTTAAGTATACAAAACCCCTGTCTGTGTCCTCTGCCCCTGGTATTGCTCAGGGTGTGTGTGGAGAAGGAGCCCCAAGCTGTGCTGGGCCTCCTGTCTGTGCTGCTGGATCTTTCAACACAGCCCTGGGAGAACAGGCATGGAGAGCATCTGGGGCCTCATTTCCCTCTGCAGAAATGAATGCTGAAGGATGATGTTACAAGGGTGTTGCCCTGACTCTTTTTGCAAGTTTTGTGTTTTGTGTTCATTACAACCACTCCCCCCCTCCCCAATTTGCAGTGCAGTTTCATAATAGGATTAGAGCRTAGTTTGACTTGGCTGTATAGGCAGTATGAGTTAAGAACGTCTGACACAATTAATATTGTAGTATTTCCACCTTCTGCTTGCCTGAGACTGTGGTTGCATATCTGTTTTTTAKGATGGAATGGGAAATGCATGCTGAAACAACTTTTATTCAGTCTCTCCAGGTAGCTCAGTCTCACTTCTCAGCAGGGTGAGATACTCATCTGAGGAAAAAGTTTTTAAAAGCAGTATTTTCTGTTACTCCTTTCCAAAGCTGATTGTATTCCTGGGCAGCTTTCTAATAAACATTACTRTGAGGTTGAAATAATTGTTGAGGACTCCTCCAAAAGAATGGTGGTGGCTTGTCCCAAAACTCCTGAATTCCAAGAGCACGAGTGAAATCCATTTGCTTGTGTTGCCCTTAAGAATGTAACGAGTTTTTACATATGGATTTGTTATTTTAAGCTTGGCAGATCATGAGAAGGGGGCAGGGTTGTGTCAAGGGTCAGAAACTCCAGATCATTGCTCCTGGATCCCTGTGGACAGCCTGTGATGGCCAGTCCATTTCCATGCACATCCCTCAGCCTCTGTGAAGCTTCTGAGAGAATTAATGAGATGATGGTGGCATCATTGGAGCATTTAACTCTGCTGTTGTTATTTTAGTTGTATGGAAGGCTGAAATTCACTCTAATAGATAGGAAACTTTAAACATAACTGATTAAAGGCTGARAGATCCCTCAGGTGCTTGGAAAACCAGTTGCAGCCAGGAGGATGGATGAAATTTTATTTAATTCTTTATTTTTGTATTCATATGTTAATCATAATAACTCCATTCTTGGTTGAATAATAGCATGGGCTATAACAAAATCAAGTCTATTTGTTGTACTTTTAAGCACACTTTTTGAGAATACTGTGCCAAGTCTGGATTTGGTGTAAGGCAGATTTGGTGTCAGGCACACGTACAGGTGTACATGTCCTTTGACCAAGGAATCAGAAATGTGGTTTTCCTTCCATGGTGGTCCCTTCTGAAAGGTTTTTATGCTCTGCTGGTTTGCAGGAACGAGGGTTGTTTGGAGATGCTCTGTGTGTGGTGTGGGGGGCTGGCAGGTGCTGCTGTGCAAGGGCAGCCTGTCCTGCTCCCTGAAAAAGCTGAAATCTTCTCCTAACTTGACCAAAAATAAGTTGAAGCTGCTTCTAACAATGAGTTTTCATATTGATGTTTGAGCTGGGCATTTCTTTGCCCTCATTTCTGTTCCCGCTAGTAAATATTATTTTAAAATGTGACAGATTTGAATCTCTCTCATCTGCTTTCTCCTTTCTGCCTTTGCCAAAGTGAGTAATTCCTCACCCACTTCACACCAAGAAAGGGTAAAGAGTAGAAGGGAAGAGGCACAGTGAGCACTGCTGCCAATCTGATCAGGAAAACAGAACGTGTCCATGTCCCAAATAGGGGCTGAAATAGTCTTGCTGCCTTTTTGGGCTTGGCTCTACCACTGAAAGGCAAAAGCCTTGTT